>OY757188.1:10496428-11096428 GCA_963583895.1 Melanophora roralis
AAAATAAAATAAAATAAAATAAAATTAAATAAAATTAAATAAAATTAAATAAAATTAATAAAATAAATAAAATAAAATTAAGTAAAAACTATATGATAAAATAAGATTAAACAAAAAAAAATAAATAAAACATAATAAAATAAAAAAATGTAATATAAAATCAATTACAATTAAAAAAATAAGTTAAAATCAAATTAAATAAAACTAATTAAAATAAAATAAATAAAAAAATTAAATTTGATCAAATAAAATTAAATTAAATTAATATAAATTAAACAAATTTAAATAAAAAAATATTTTAAAATAAAAATAAATACAACAAATTTAAATAAATCAAAACATAATAAAACAAAAATAAAAAAATAATTAAATAAAAACTTAGAATGGATGTAATACAGCTGCATTTAAAAACTTTGTTCTTAATTTTATTTATCAAATTTTAAAGTCAGTTTTTTCAACCAAAGTAAACCTTAATTAAACGTTTTTCCAGAACCGCTTTTAAAAGGCATTATTTACTGCCTGTTCGATACTGTTTCCTGCAGGGTGCAAAAAAAGCGTATCGACAGGCTTTGTCCTTCTTTCTCCTTTTTTTGGTTTTAAATTATAACATTGAATTAAAATTTTCTTTTCTTGTTTCAATAATTTTATTTAACACTTATACAGCCATTTTATAGTATTTATTAAAAGATTTGTAGCTTTGTCTGTGGAATCAATATTTTATTGTCTTACAGTTGTCCCTTTTCAAACATCGTAGCAATTTAATTTCTTTTAAATAATATTCAAACGTTGTTTGTTACTGTAAGAATTTGCGTTGTATTTTACTTTCCGTAATGTTTTTGTTTGCTAAGAAAAATCCTGATTTTCCAGCACTATAATATAATTTTTATTGACGGTAAGTGCGACATCACTGTATTTATTACAGTCTATCTCAAACGACTTTCACTTCATTGCCTATTTCAGCATCTACGTCTTTTTCCTTTTTTTTTATTTTTATGCCAAAAACAACAAAAACAAATAAAACGACCTTTTTGGCTATAAAAAAGTAAAAGCTTGATTTAGGTGTGAGTTATTTGTGTAATTATTAAATTATATTTCTTTTAATGTTGTGACCAACCACCAAATGCTCTCCAGCCTGTATTCAAAAAACAAAAGGGATTTCTGTTTTATGTTAATAAATAAATAAAATTTTTTATTTTAATGTTTTCTTTTTTGGGGGAAATGCTGTAATAATGGTTAAATTATTATCTCCCTATGATAAGAATTTTGTTCTAAAATCAATTGCCAACTTTCGAAAACTGAAAAAAACTCCTTTATTACTTAATCATATTGGTGAAAACTCTGATCGTCCGTTTTATGTTAATGAAAATTTGATACCTGCAAACTTTAAAATACTCCAGTCCGCAGTTGGGTTAAAAAAGGCGAAAAAGTTAAAAACTGTTTTTTCGATGCGTGGTCTAGTATACATTAAATTTAACCCAAATGATGACCCTATACGAATCGATAGTATCGAAGAACTTAAAAAATTTTTTCCTGATGTTTGCTTTTCATCTGATGGGTAATGGTTGTTATGTCATTGTTATTCTAGCTCTTATGATTATTCTTATAATTGTTTTTTCTAATTTTTGCAAAATCATTTATATATTTATTTCATATAATTCTATTTGTGCTACTATAATATATATCTTTCTTAAACATGGTATTTCAAATTCAATATTTTACCGTCATTATTATTGCGTTGCTTATATTAAGAAGTATAAAAATGATGTCTTATACGAATAACATAGGTGTTGGTTCCAAAGGTGTGATATCTGATATGGTACGTATATTAAGCAGACAGAAATCTGGTATTAAGATCTGTCACATCAATGCACAAAGCTTAATACCGAAAATTGACGAGTTTCGCTACATCTTTGAAAATTCTGGAGTGGATATTATTTGTGTGTCTGAAACGTGGCTTAAGAATAGTACTCCAGATTCAAATGTGAGCCTCAATAAGTACAAAATATACCGTTGTGACAGAGCAACTCATGGTGGTGGTGTTGCCATATACGTGAGAAATGGTATCATAAGTAAGATGTGTACACATTCAAATGTCATTGATAACGAAAGTTCGGAATCAAATCCAACCATTTTATCAACTGCTAAAATTGAATATTTATTTGTTGAAATTGTGGCCCGTGGAAAAAAATTACTTTTAGGATCGGTATACAGACCTAACTCCAGAGTTGATACCAAACTTTTTTTAAAAGAGTTAAATAATATTTCACGAAAATATGATGATGTTATCATATGTGGTGATTTCAACTCCAATATTTTTACTGAAACCCACCTAAGCAATGATATGAAATCTATTGGTTTTTACCCCACAAACACCACAACTCCAACTCACTTTACTTCCACAAGTAGTACACTACTGGACATAATTTTTGTTAGCAACACAAAGAAGGTGCTCTTGTACGATCAACTCTCAGTACCATGTTTCTCCAAACATGACTTATTGTTTTTGACGTTTGATTATCAAGTGCAGCATATAGTTGAACCAGTCACATATTATGACTTTAAAAATACAAATTATGAAATCTTATTTTCTGAGCTTAATAAAATTGATTGGAATTTAATTTATTACATGCCTTTGATAGATAATCAGCTTAACTTCTTGGAAAAAAACTTGTGTAATATTTTGAATAAATCTGTACCTACAAAGATAATCAGAGAAGACTATAAGAAAAAGCCTTGGTTCAATACTGCAGTTAAAGCTGTAATTGCTCGTAGAGACTTCGCTTACAAGCGTTGGAAGATTTTTAAGTCTGAGGATCTACATAAAGAATATTGTGATGCACGAAGAGAAGTAAATAGAATGATTAAAGCCGCAAAAACTGAATTCTATTCTAATCGATTTTCATCTGCATTGGATGTTAAAAAAACTTGGAGAACTATACGTGAAATAGGCATTGGTAAATCTTCTGGTGCACAAATTGGCGTAAATATTGATGAAATAAATGAATCCTTTACAAGACTCCCAAATGCTCAGCCTGATGTTGGCTTTTATGATCAAAATACATATAACACAAATAGTCAATTCTATTTTGATTGTGTATGCGAATCAGAAGTTTTGTTAAGTTGCCTTGCTATAAAATCAAATGCTGTTGGGTTTGATGGTGTACATCCGAAGTTTTTAAAAATGATAATTTTACAAATGTTACCTTATATAACATATATATTCAATACTATAATTACAAAGAGCACTTTCCCTAGTAACTGGAAATTTACAAAAATAATACCAATACCTAAATCTAATAACGAATATCGCCCAATTGCAATTTTGCCATATTTATCAAAGGTATTGGAACGTTTACTTCATCAACAAATAACCAAATACACTCAAGACAAAGCATTATTATCTTCAAGACAATCTGGATTTCGACCGAAACACAGCTGCATAACAGCCTTAATAGATGTTTCCGAAGAACTACGTCGGAATATAGATGATGGTGAAATTTCTTTTCTAGTACTTCTTGATCATTCTAAAGCGTTTGATATGGTAGATCACAAAGTTCTAAGTTTTAAGTTATCTAACATGTTTAGCTTCTCTTCATCAGCGTCAACCTTAATATCCTCGTATTTATCAGGTCGCAGTCAATCCGTTTTTTCCAACAATAATATTTCTAAATCTTTACCAGTTCTTAAAGGAGTGCCACAAGGATCTATTCTAGGTCCTTTACTTTTTTCTATGTATGCAAACGATTTACCACTACAACTTGAGTATTGCAAAGTTCATATGTATGCTGATGATGTGCAACTATACATAAGCAGTACTATTGATGACATCAAAACCAGTATCGATAAACTTAACATGGATCTTTCAAAAATATTCTATTGGGCAAGTGCAAATGGTTTGTGCCTTAATCCTACTAAATCAAAGTGTTTAGTTATAACCAGAAAAGCAGGTGCGTTGGCACAAGAACCAGTTATAATGCTTCATAACCAAAAAATCAATATAGTAAAAACAGCAAAAAATCTGGGAATCACTTTTAATAGCTCTCTTTCGTGGTCAGATCACATAAATATTGCTACTGGGAGGACCTATTCAATGTTACGAGGACTATGGAATACACAGTACTTTACTCCTCAGAAAATTCGCATTTTACTTGCGAAAACGTACCTTATGCCGACTCTATTATATGGATGTGAAATATATGCAAACTGCGATTCGCTAAGTCGTAGAAAGTTAGCATCTGTTTTCAATTCTATAATAAGATATGTATTTAATCTGGGAAAGTACGAACATGTATCTATGTACTTGAGGAAACTATATGGAGTTTCTCTCCCAGATCTTTTAAATATAAGAACCTTGCTTTTATTGCATAAAATTATATACACCAGACATCCAATGTACTTATATGAGCGGTTCACGTTTACACTCTCTGAGAGAACAAATGATATTGTACATGTGCGTTATAAAAACTCAGTATCAAAACAACAGTTTTATATTCACTCGGTCCGCCTTTGGAATTCGTTACCCTCACACATTAAAGTTATAAGCAACGATAATCAGTTTAAGAAGGAAATTTTTAAATTCTACGAATCACATTTATAATTTTATTTTATTAATTCTGTTATTTACTTTTTTCTTGTTTAATCTATAAATAATGGTTATATACTGCTATTTGTTTTTTTACTTTTATATGTATTTGCTTATATATTGATATCGTTTATAGTGTTCCGCTTTTTCATTGTAAAAATCCATTACTTTAATAATAAGATATAATGTCTTGTTGTTTTGGAAAACAAAATAAATAAATAAATAAAATAAATAAATAAATAAAATAAATAAATAAAAAAAATAATCTTTGCAACCAAATTACTTCTAATAAATTATGTTTATTTGTGTTAGAAACATAAAAAGGTTTTTAAGAAAAAATACTGGATGATATTAAGTACTTCCTTGTAAGGGCTTTTGCTATAAGGACGTTTTAAAACCAACTAGATTTGAATTTAGAATGGTAAAGGTTGGGAAATTTAATTTTGTATTTCAAGGTCACGATTAAAATGAATAATGAATGATTAAAAGTTATTATTAAATGGAGGGCAATTTGCCCTTCCCAAATAACATTCGAATAAATATTAAAACAAAACCAAAATTTAATTTTTAATTATATGTTTTTTGAAAAATATTCGTTTTTTTTTGTGAAGATTAGTTAAGCCAATATGCAATGCATAAAATAATATTTTTCAAAATATATATATTTTTTCAAATGTCAAACAACTAAAAAATGCATTTAGCTTGTTTGCCCTTTAAGTACCGCTCTTCTTGTACTCTAACACTTTCTTTTATGTATTTAATTTCATTATATTCTTCTGGCAAGTTGTGAAATCAGATAACAAGTATGAGCAAATTGGTATCTTGTCACAAAAATTGATAGAGTTTGATGGTTAGTGTTTTGGTAATACAATCTTTTCTAGATGGAAACGTAAATATGAACTTGTAACAACTGCAATACCCATCTGGCCATTTGGCTACAATTACAAGACACCTTAAGCAACGGGGATAATAACATAGTTAGCTGTGGAGGTTATACTGAGGACATTTAAAACCTTCCAAGCGTTTGTGAAATTTTTATATAAATGACCACAAAATCATACAATACGAAAAAACCGTCATCGTCTCCTATTTAATTATTACAAAGGACTGCATTTAAGACACTGCTATCATATATTTTATTGCATCGATTTGTTTTGCATCATCTTTAAAAAAGATATAAACGACAAATGATATTTACTGAAAATGTCTAGATTTGGTCAACTGGGTAGTTAATGCAATACATGCGCTCATAAGTATACGTATAACTCAAGCTAAAATAAGTTGTAGGTAAGCATATGCATGTGCTCTATGTGAGGTTGTCTGAAGATAAAAGGACTTGCATTTCAAGACATACATACATTCACAGTCAACACTATGGCCTTAAAAAGGTATAAGAGTTACATTAAATTTAGTTACTTGTTACATGATTACAAGCAGCATACATATTTGTATATTGAAAAAGTCCATTAAAGTGTGTCATTTACAGTTATGTTTTGTTAATAATAATTTTATTATACATTATCTTTTATATTTTTGTCTGCAATATCAAACAACAAAACGTGTTAAAAAAAGCAATTTTACATTCAAATTTACTTTGTAGTTTTATAAGTGAACAGTTGTTTGTGGGGTTAATCTTGTGGAAGATTGTGACTCCAAAATTCAAACAGATGGTTTTAAACTAGAATCAGCATAAAATCTGGTGCCCAATCTGCTTTAGAATAGGTTCTACCTGGTGGGTCAGTGTATTTTAAGTAGGAATATTCTTTCTCTGGGGTATGTAAGTTACTATTTGTCAGAAATACTCGCAGAAATATTTGAGTTTTTGGCAATAGCCAGACGGAATTTCTGTTATTTAGTACGTGCACTACTTCGTTTTTACTAGTCAATCAAAGTAAGAAAGAATCTAGGCTAGGACAGCTATCTTAAATTAGTTAATTTGCGTCCTTGTGCACAGGGACTACTTTGGTAATGAAGAGGCAAACCCGCTATACATATCACTCGCGTGGAATCAGTCACAAGTCTGTAAGGCAGAATAATTTGCGCCCATGTAAGTAAAATGTCTAAAGTAATGTGGCCTTCTTTAAACTGTAAGCGTATAATGCAATTGATAAAGGATACATCGAACTTAATGTCAGCCTTGATGGGTCAGTGTGTGGTACACAAAGACGCAAGTTGACTAGTATTTCGTTTGAACGACAACTGTCTTAGTTATGGGAATAGGGAAAAGGGGAAGACGTTTTTTTCTCTTCTTTGCAAATATTCTTCATTAGCTGTTACAAGGAATAGATTTCTGAGAACTTATTTGCTGCATGAAAAAGTGAACTATTAAAATACAGATTAAATTAGATACCATTTGGCAACAGAGTTAATATAGTTCTAGCAAAGGAGCACCTAGTTGCCATTTTTGTTTAGCTGATGAAGTTAGTTAAGGTTAAGTTAAACTGGCATACAAGTAACACAAAAATCCTTATAGCTTTATTAGTTACCTCTTGTAACCATATAATAAAAAACAATAACCCAAAGGTTTAATCCAACAAAATTAATGCAATAAAAGCAACGTTAATCCGCACTTTATTGGCAAGTTCTAGCAATCTCGTCTTACCAATCTATATAATTCTGTCAAGTTTTGCTCAAAACGCTAATACTACTTAACAGTAACACAGAATATGCTTCTATGATGAATATGAATAGGATTTTTACTATCTTCACTGGGACAAAACAACCACTCTTGTGCAAAAATAGTAGAAACCGCTTCCGCGTTATTGGTTAAGTTGGTAAGTTTAAACTAGCTGGCCCTTAAGACCTCTCCCAGATCCCTTGGGCCCTAGAGTTACCAGTCTTACTAATTCGATTTAATTAAATCTATGGTACTCCATATTTCCTTAGCAAATGTCAGCAGCCTCATCTTTCTAACCCCGGATATATTCTCCAGGCCTTGAAACAAACAAGATCTTAGAGAGATTGCCTACGAGCTTTGCGCAGTGACACAGAATACGCTCAGCAGTCTCTATCCCCGGTTACACGACAGGACCTGTAGTCACTGCTGGTAAGTCGCCCCACATTTTAGCATGAATCATTGTCCAACAATGGCCTGTTATCATCCACACTAGGAGTCCACAAGTGATTATCGGAAAGACAAATGAAACCTTGTCGCCAACGGGTCATAAAATTCTTATTGATGACATTTTAGCTTCCTCATTATATGACAACTAAAGAGCCCAGCCACTATAAGAGAGCTCACCGCCAATTTTGTAGCCACTTATATCGCAGTATCCTGGCTTTTTCTTAGATCTTCAAGATAAATTTTTCATGCTGTTCTAGTGTGGCCAGTGTTAAGAAATGTTCGTAATGCTGACTCAGCTATCCTAATTAAGCTTCCTGCCGCCATGCGCATCCCCCAGTACTTAATAGATACCGTATAGAGAATAAGGTCTAGTGCTGCTAAAGGTGGGCTCACAATGGTACTTGTGAACCCAAATTGGGCATATCTTTGAACTTTAGTAAGAAACTTCTTATAATAGCCCTTATCAACCGCCTCCTACCAGAAGTGCATTCATACGATAGAATGGGTTTTACAACCAAAATGTAAAACCAGTTATCACGCCTTTTGGTTTCAAGGGTTTAACCTGGGGCATTAAGTTGTGGTGTAAGCCAGTAAAATCACCGTCTTCGATAAGGTAGAGCACGTCTAAAGAGACAAGGTTAATTGCGAGGTCTCTCTTGCCTGGACTGGATAATAGATGTACCAACCTTTATCTCAACTAGAGCAAAAGGGATTTGGGGTGCATAATTTGGGCTCTCACCAGACCTGTGATGCCTTATGTTATTACTGGTAAGGGTGATAGGAATACTTTAGACTTCGCCAGGTATTACTGTCCAATATTACTCCTTGGTACTTTGTTTGTTTCTTCAGTATCATATTGGATTGGATATCTTAGTGTGGTTTATTGACCAGCCCTTGCTTTGCTGCAGAAAAAGCAAAGTGTGACTTCTTAGAAGAAGCCCTGAATTTTCCGCCCATTGGCTTATCCTTGGCAGTGTTACTTCCACTACCCAAAAATTTTTCAGCAAGAGTACCCTACATTATCTGCTTACACTAGAATTTTAGCGGTCTTGTACTCTAGGCGAAAGAAAAATTTCGTAATAAAACTTCTTAAAGGGATCCTTTAGCAGCAACTTTTACTCTCTGCTTTTGCATTCTTCTATTCCACTTGTATTATCCTGAACGTTTCAGAGTCAAGAGTTAAATGGGACAGTCTGATTATTCCTTTGGCAGTCATAATTATTTAAGGACTTTGATGGGCTTCGGAAAATTAACTAAATGAGAAAAACGGCTTAATTTCTCAATCTTGGTGGATTCAGTGTAAATATTTTTCAAAAGAAATTTTAAAAAGCTAAATGGATTTGCAAGGATATATGAATACGAAGAGTAAAAAAAGTATCTGAAACCCTAACTTAAGTTGTAAAATACTGTTAAACTTTTTGTAATTAAATTTTAGCCACTACAGTTGTTTTGAGTGCTCTTGTACCTAAATGCTTCCATTACTGACACTGTTGTATTTCATTTTATCACTCAAAATGTGTAACATTGAAAAGCTGTGTGTTGGAAAGTACTTAGTCATTCAACGCACTTTAGGACATCAGTATATAAAATGGCATGGCAAAAATTAAACACAAGAGGAAAGAAATTGAATAAAAACAAAATGTATATGAAAAACAGTTGTCAACACTAGCCAGTCAAAGTGCAAATATACAAACAAACGTGATCTCAGCTACTTTATTCTAACAGTGATGCCTGCAGCAGTATAAAAACAAAAACAAATATTTCGATTTTGTATAAGATGTTTTAAAAAGTCACTTTAAAATCGATCTTCAAAATAATTTGTTTACTTTTTTTCTTTTATAAATATTTAATGTAAGTATTCTTTGTCAAATTTTGAAATTTGCTTTGCTGCACTTGCCATCATTCAAGTTGGTTTCCATTAAGACGCTCCCTTGCAAACAGTCATCAAATTTAAGTGACAGTGATGCAATTCTAAATTGGCTTTAAGTGTTAAAGTTGCTATTAGCAGACACATCAAACGAAAGTTGTTTAAATGAAATTATTATTAACTTAAAATTTCAAAAATTTATCAACTTATAAAATTGTTAAAAGAAAACAAAAGGTTGAAAATAATGTTTCTTTCATTAGATACTGTCAATTCATTCTGCACTTTAATTTTCCTTCTTTTTCCCTTCTTTTGCTTTTCCTTTGATGTTGGTAAAAACTTGTATTGAAAATTGTATTCATATGTTTAGCTGGTGTAAACAAATTGACACCAGTTAAATGGTTCTACTATTACTTTAAAAACTGAGAAGAAAAAGCACACGTTTAAACATAACCAGATAGAAAATATACATAAAGAAATGCTACAATACGTGAATGTATGTGTGAGTAAAGGCAACCATTGTAATACAAAATAACTCGTTACATATTCACTGTTAGAAATTACCTGGCATCTGACATATGAAGTCGAGAGAAAATGCAAGAAAAATAAAATTACGACAATAAAGGTTTATAACGAAATCAAACATGTGTTAATGTGTGATTGAAACATTCGTCCTTTCATTTATCCTTTTACCCATCTGTACAACCAATTGTGTAACCTAAAGGGGAACAAATGAGTTGAGGTTTTCTTATTGTTCTTATTGTCTTATACTTGTAATGGCTGTCGATATGTGTGTATATTGGAAATTTTTTTATTTTCGTTGTTTTTTTAAATTTTTTTCTTGCTTTTAAATTTCACTTAATTCATTAAAGATGGATGAGTGACGTAGCAATGTTTGTTTTATAAAATTTAAATTCTAAAATGCAAGGCAGTCTCCAGGGATGGAAAATTATTTGCCAAAAATAACAAAAAAATATTTTTGGTAAAGATAGCCATATGCATGTAAATTGAAACGTTAACCAGATTATTTACCCAGCGTCAATAATCCATGATGCTTTGCACACAGGGTGGATATAATGCGTTTAACAATGCTCCATGGATAATATTTTACAAGCCGCAAAATATCATATATTAGTACCAATTGAGAGCCATAAATTTCGGCATGACTAAGTCCCTTTCTAAGAAACGAAAACTATTTAACACTTCTCCCAAACTATAGATCACGGCACCCAACTGCAATGAAATTTTACACCAAGCTAAAGCTCTCCTCGTGTTTGAGGTCTAGCCCACATCTACCACTATGCTTTCGGATAGGTCACACCATAGTTTGACAAGAGTTAAAACTCTTTGTGTCCCTGCCTATTCTTGGTCTCTGGTAAGTCCTCGTTGCAAAGATAACTTCCGGTTGAGCTCTAAATAGTTTAGGGACTGGTTGCCCCTTGTTACCAAAGTCACTGACAAATTCAGCTACTGTCAGGAATTGATGTACCCACGCCATCGAGGACACATCGTTAATGCCTACAGACAAGAGACTGACATCCTTTAGCAGCTGCCAGTTACAAACACTAGCCAGGCACTGGTGACCTCACATGTTTATTGATAGCCAAGTGGCAGTCAAGCCTGCCTTTGCGAGCCTAACAAGCTCCTCTATCATCCAACGTACAAGGAATCTGTAAGTAAAATTGAGCTGTGAGAGAGGTGTACTTTAACTGGGGCCTTGAACACAGAAGTATTAAGGGAATTCAAATAACTGACGAATTGCCAAAGTAAAGAGTGCGTTTGCCCATAGAAAAAGGTCATGTTCAGGGCCACAGAGGTCTAAGTTAATATAACTTAATATAAAGCCTATAGAATTATGTTGAGATCTAATGACGCGGAAGTGACCGGGTGTTTACCATCTTTGTGACGAGGTGGTTATTGACTCCTAGTGAGGATGCTAACAGATCATTGTTGCACAATAAAAGCAATACATTCATCCAGCGATATTTAAAAATTCTATGTTAGCCGGGGGACTAGAAGACTCTAAGCCTACTTTGTACTACTGTAAAAATGTCGCGCGGTTCTCTGTTTAAATTAATGGGACTGTTGGTATTTGCAAAGATAGTGTAGATTCCCCCTTGAGCTCATTATATCGAATTAATAAGACAAAAATTACTGAAGGCACAAGGGAAGATAAGGGTACTCAAAATCTATCAGTTAGCATAATCAATGCGAGTCACATCTAAATAAGACGCGATTTAATGACAAGTTCTTAGCGGCGAAAAGAAAACTTGAAAACAGCCAACTTTCTGCTGTTTGGCCTATAAAATACTGCATAAACCAGGCAGTATTAAGTAAACCCAATCTACTGCTTCTGGCTTTTATTATATCTCAGCTGAATTCCGTCCCCTCCTATGTCCAGACCACCCAATTGGACGAAATTAAATCTCTTTTTAAGAAAAAGCCCCAAAGTGCAGTTGTCAATAAATGACAAAAAAAGACAACCTGTACCTTGTTTGTCTCTCCCTTTTTATTACTTGTTAAAAAATAAGGAAAGAACTGCCTTTAGTTGATAAAAAATATTGAACGAAGCAGAAAAGACAGGAACAAAATTAAACGAAGCTCTCGGATTGTCCCATTGTTCAGTTCCCAGATCTCAAAATATTTGACCTTAACGATTTCGATCTTCGCTAAATACATGTTACTGCATCCATATGAAGGTGGCGCTTAAATCCTTTGCCATCCATTGTCTTTTAAATATTTTCTTTATTAATAATATGTATATGGCCAGAAGTATACGCACAAATAAATGTTTTCTATTTGCTGCAATATGCGCCATTAACCTGCAAATTTAACATTTCCGGTCGGTCATTCTTATGTTGCTATAATTTTTAATTGATTTTTCATGCCCAAACATCCCACAAACAACGTCTTATTTTTTTGTAAAGCTTTTTTCAATTTTTTTTGTTTTTAAAAACTGATTGCCTTGCGGTCTGCACTTGGTCTGTGTTGCAAACAAGCATACGCTCTCTTCTTCTTCTCTTTTAATAGCAAAATTTGTCATATTGGTGTAAGGTCACACACACACACAAATACACACAGACGTCTATCCTGTATCAACAGTTTACGCACGAATTGTTTTCCATTATTTTCATGTTCGACATGAGTGCAAATTGCCAATACTCCTGCTATGGCATGTTGGTAGTATTTGGTTTACCGGTTGGCATATCACCTCAATAATAAAGCAGCCTAAAAGTATGCAATGGAAATATAAAATAATGTTAAAACAGGAATTACACACGAAGTGAACATTTTAAGTTGAATATTTAAGAATTACGAGTTTGTTTAAGTTAAAATAAATGTGGGTGAATAAGTTTGCTTACGTTTATGTATATAAAAAGGCAAACAAATTGCTTAAACTGATGAATGTAGTGTACCTTACTAGTGTCCACTGCATACCAAATAACCACTCTAAAACTTATACATACCACCCCAATAATGGTAGGGTAAATGCCACTAATAAAAGATCAAATAACGACACTTATCCAGTGACTCAATATGTTTAAATATGAGTCTACTATAGTAAAGTATGTAGGTCAATCAGAATGTGAATGACCAAACTTAAGAGTGTCAAATGTTAATGAGTGCATTCCTCACTCTCACATTCTGATTGGCTAGAGTAATATGCATTGATGATTGCATGGCACTGACAAAGCAGAATATATTTAAGAAACTAACACTGTAAGTTAGAATAAGTAAGCAATAATGTAGAAATTAGTATAAAAAGGGTAGTAGCCCACAAATAAAGAAGGATTTTATATTTGAAACAATAAAGTGGCACATCGTTGCCTTGTTTTATGTCTAATCCCTAATTTGGCAGTTCGAGAGAACGCCTAACCATCAAGCTGATCCCCTACAGCTGTATAAGATTATATTGGGCTATAGGGTACACAAAAATTAAGACGACCCCAAAACACTACACACTACATGGCGATCCTGCCAGCTCGGACCAATAGCTAACTGAAGAAAAATAACATATTTATGGAGGAAGAAATAAGTGAAATTTTCGAGCGATGGGAAAAATACTTGACAGAACAGTATAACCCAGGACCACCAGCAACAACAGCACCAACTTATACTCCATCTCCACTGAATGCAGGCCCGAAGGCTATAAGCATTGAAGAATACCGTAAGAGGACTGCGGTGACCAAAAAGCAACCCCAACCATCCAAGGACATCCAGAAGAAGAAGAAACGTGCGGGAAAGAGATTCCAGGCGAGAAAACAACTAGCCATACTGTATCAAAGGCTCACCCTAACAACCACCAAAGAAGAATGTGCCAACATCAAAAGGACCATAAAACAACTAAAACTACAGACAAAATAAGATTTGATGTATGAACATTTGAATCAAAATTTTACCAAAATATGTTGTTGTATTTTATATGTTTTCGTATCAAAATTATAATATTAAAATTAGAATGACTTGGTGGAAAAATATATTAAAAGCTATCCCTTTATTATTTGCGGGATATGAAGTAGGGAAACATGAAGATTCTGAAAACGAACACAATCAATTAATAGAACACATGAGAGTCCACACAGGGAATATACAGAATAAAAATGACACGGAAAACTTAAACATCTCTGAAGTAATTATGATAGTGATCCTAGCAATATTAGCAATTGCCTACATTATTAGACTAGTATGTACGATTATAAGTAGAAGACAATAGATAACTTAACACAATGTTCTCGAAAAATATGTCAACATTATTAATAATTGTCATAATCTTGTCTATATTATATATAATACATAAACTTATAAATACCAATAGAAATACAAATATTATAACTAATGTATAAGTTGTAAGGAAAAACTAAATAATAAAAACGAAACTAAATTTTGCTTATAGATAAGCCTAAGAAAAATATATGGAAGAGAAATTAAATAATTTGAAAGAACTCTGGAAGAACTTAAAGAAGAGTCCAGGGAGAACCTACACCGAATCAACGGTATTGAATAAATTGGAATATATCAGAAATTTAAAATTTGAATTTCAACTAATAGAAGTAAAAGGAGACGATAAGGAACAGTTAGCGTTAAAACTAGAATTTAATAATCTTTACAGACTAGTAGAAGAATACTTAGGTAGTAGTATAAAGAAACCATTAAGGACAAAAGACTTAGACATGACATCGTTTAATTTAGAAACGGTTGCAAAGGCATTACCTTTGTTTACAGGTAATTATATTGAATTGGACAGTTTTATAATAACAGCGGAGTTATTAAATAAGACCCTATCGGAAGCAGCAAAAATAGATTTTCTTCAGTATGTTTATCATGCTAAATTATCCTCGAATGTCAGAACATCAATTGGAAGCTATTCGAAACCTGAAAATTTCGAAACGCTTAAGAGACTCTTAGAGAAAAGATACAAGAACAATAAAACAATCCCAGAATTACAATCCAAACTCACTACATTATCCCAAGGGAAGATGTCTATTAATTCATATAGGGAGAAGATAATGAGTATAATTGACAACCTAAACAAACTAGGCATAGAAGAGTTAGGAGATCAAGTAACAGAGGCTGAGAAAAACGTTATAGTCCGATTAAATAATAAGCTTGCCTTAGATACATTCAAGAAAGGTCTAAATGAGTACTTTAAACCAACCATATACGCTGCCCGACCAACTACACTACAGGAAGCATCCGACCTTGCAGTCGAAATTGAAAATGAGAAAAAGGCAACGCAGCACGATATCCTACATATCAGAAAAGAAGAACCACAGTATCAACCACAAAACCACAACGGAAATAACAACAGATTTTCTAACTACACCAAGAACAGGCATCATGATAACCGAAACCTTCACAAAAACAATATTAATAACAGGAATAATGGCAACAATGCAAATTTCAACAGAGGCAATGGTTACAACAGTAATCACAGCTTCAACAACAATAACAACACTAGAAACAATAACTATGATAATAACAATTCACGAAGAAATACAAACTCCTCTAGAAATAACAATTCTAATGGAGTAAATAACAACTACCAAAACAACAGAAGTAACAACAATGACAGTAGAGGTAATAACAATAATTCTAACAGAGACAATGACAACAGAAGCAGCCACAACAGAAGGTATATACGTACAGTTCAAAACGAGGGAAACGAAGAAGGCTCGGAATACAGGGATATTCCGGACAGCCAAAATTAAAGATATACAAAGTTTCAAATAATAATACAAATTTCATAACTGCTAAATACGAAAACAAAAATTTAACATTTCTTGTCGACACAGGAGCCGATGTATCATTATGTCGCACCAAGGAAATTTTTGATGATGAACCATTAAATGTGGAGAATAGATGCAAATTAACAGGCATCACTAAGGAGGAAATACATTCATTAGGGACAAGTGAACTTGAACTAACAATGGCAAACCAAACATGTAAACACAACTTTCATCTAGTAGACGACAATTTTCCAATAGAAACAGACGGAATAATAGGAAGAGATTTCTTAAGAGAGTACCTATGCAAAATAGATTACGAGACATTTACAATTTCTTTGTTCATCAACAATGAAACAATAACTCTGCCAATGCAAACAAAATCATTCGATACCCTAAAAATAACCGTACCCCCACGAACAGAAATTATACAACCATTGAGATTGAACCTTACAGAAGATTGCGTCATATTTAATACCGAACTGAAAGACGGAATTTTTTTAAGTAATTCAATAGCACCTAAAAACGGTATGACACACGTCAAAATTTTAAACACAACAAACGAAACAACAACTTTACAGGGCATTAAACTACACACTGACCCATTAAAAAACTACGACATATTAAGTTACAACAATATAAACAGCGACGAACGTTTTAACAAAATTTCAAATGAATTGCAATTAGACCATGACGATGAGTACGCAAAAACAAAATTAACAGAAATACTTAAAACATATCAAAACGTTTTTCATTTAGAAAACGAAAAGTTGAGTGTCAACAACTTTTACAAACAAGAAATCATAACCTCAGACAACACTTCTGTGTACATAAAGAACTATAGATTACCACATTCACATACAGACATAATAAATGAACAGGTAAAGAAAATGCTTGATGACGAAACAATAGAACCATCCGTTAGTCCATACAATGCTCCACTCCTCTTAGTACCAAAGAAAAATATGGAAGATAAAAAGAAATGGAGACTTGTTGTAGACTTTAGAAAACTTAATGATAGAATTGTTAATGACAAATTTCCTCTAACTAGACTGGAGGATATTTTGGACAAATTAGGTAGAGCAAAATGGTTTTCTACACTCGATATGACTAATTCTTTTTATCAAATTGAGTTGAATAAAAACTCCAGACCACTAACTGCATTTTCAACACCACAAGGGCATTTTCAGTTTAAAAGACTTCCATTCGGACTAAAAATTTCATCTAACAGCTTTCAAAGAATGCTTACAATAGCATTATCCGGACTAGAATCCGAAGCATTTCTCTACGTGGATGATATAATCGTATACGGTTGCAGCTTGAATCATCACAATCAAAACCTGATAAAGGTTCTCGACAGACTGCAAAAATACCATTTAAAACTGAATCCAAGGAAATGTTGTTTCCTAAGATCTGAAGTTGTTTACTTGGGACATTTAATAACAAAAGACGGTGTGAAAACAGACCCATCAAAATATAAGGTGATAAAGAACTACCCAATACCAAGAAACACGGACGAAGTACGACGATTTGTTGCATTTTGCAATTATTATAGGAAATTTATACCAAATTTTGCAGACATTGCGAAACACTTGAATATGTTACTAAGAAAATCAGCGAAATTCCTATGGACAAATGAATGTCAAAATGCTTTTGACACCTTAAAAGAAAAACTAATGAAACCCCCAATTCTACAATACCCAAATTTCGAAAAACCATTCATTTTGACAACCGACGCCTCAAACTACGCACTGGGAGCTGTCTTATCTCAAGGCGAAATTGGCCAGGATCTACCAATTTCCTATGCAAGTAAATCTCTACAGAAACACGACTTGAACAAACCGATAATTGAAAAGGAATTGCTCGCAATCCATTGGGGAATAAATTTTTTCAGACCATATTTATACGGTCGAAAATTCATAGTAGTAACAGACCACAGACCACTAATCTCCCTATTTTCACACAGGAATCCGTCATCAAAAATGACAAGAATCAGGCTAGATTTAAGCGACTATGATTTTACAATAATGTATAAGAAAGGGAAAATTAACACTAATGCGGACGCATTATCAAGAATTGAAATAAACTCGGAAATACTTAAACAAATGATACCATTAGAAAATGATGAAACGGAAAATAAGATACTAATAACTACAAGGGCCATGCAAGAAAAACTTAACAGAAATAATATAAATAATGAGACAAACCATAAAATAAATAAAGATAATGAGGCAGGTAATACAAAGAGGAATGATAATGTAAATACAAAAGTATCGGATAAAAGCATCTCTCAGGAGTCTGATCAACTTCTAATATGGGAATGCACATCCATAAATGATATCAAGAACATAAAGAAATTGCAATTTAATAAGTTTGAGAATATAGAAGACGTCGAAATAAGAATTAAAGATAATATTGTGCACGTGGGACGTGAGGACAATTCATCGAAACAAGATTCGATCATGAAGAAATCACGTACTCAAAATAATAATTATATGAACAAAGGATGTAACGATAATTCATCGAAACAAGATTCGACTATGAAGAAGTTACATACCAGGAACGTACAAAACGATAATATGCATGCAAGATTCAGCGATAACTCAGCGAATCTAGATTCGATTCTGAGGAAACTGGTATCTAAAATGAATGAAGAAAAGATAAGAGAATTAGCGCTAGCAAAAAGTGATAGAATATTTAAAGTATATACAATGGAAAAATTGAAAGAAGCATATACAAAGATAAAAATAAACAATAAAAGTCCTCAACTTAAAATTCTAATATATAATGACCCAAAAAGAATAACAGATGACATATTGAAATATAAACTCATCGAAGAATTCCACAATGCCACACACGCAGGCCACTTAGGAATTAGAAAAACAATAATTAAATTGAAACAGCGATACATTTGGAAAAATATGAATAAGATGGTTAAACAATTTGTAAAATATTGTGACAAGTGTAACACAAACAAACAAACGAAGAACATTAAAGAACCACTTACGCTAACAAACACCCCAAACAACAGTTTTGAGACAATGTCAGTGGATACTGTAGGTCCGCTTCGTATTTCAAACGGATACCGATATATATTGACAATGCAATGTGAACTAACAAAATTCGTTATTGCTCACCCAATGTCAACAAAAGATGCACCTACAATTGCTAAAACACTAGTAGAACAATTAATTTTAAAACATGGTAAATTTAAAGTTCTCAAGTCAGACAACGGAACTGAATTTAAAAACGAACTGATGCGTAACATATGCTCGTTACTTGATATCAAGCAGACATTTTCAACCCCTTACCACCATGAGACAATAGGTTCGGTGGAGAGAAATCATAGAGTTCTCAATGAATTCTTGCTAACAACGGCAAATGATTACGAATGGGATAAGTGGATAAATTATTTTACTTTCGCCTATAACACGGCACCACACATAGATACTGGCTACACGCCATTCGAACTAGTTTATGGTAAATTACCATGCTTACCATCAGAAATCTGTGACAATAAGGAAATAAAAATCTATAATTACGATGACTATACAAAAGAGTTAAAACAGAAATTAAAGTTTTCTTTGGAAAGGGCAAAAGAACTAACAAATAAAACGAAAGAAAAGAGAATACTGGACAATAGATATAATAATAGATTAAATTTAAATATAGGAGATTTAGTCTTAATAAAAATAGAAAATAGAAAGAAATACCAAAGCCCGTACAAAGGCCCATATAGAATAATTAAGAGTAATGGTGTAAATACCACTATAGATTATAACGGGATAGAAAAAGAAATTCACAATAACCAATTAAAACCATACCTAGGATTAAGAACCAATAAATAAAACAAAATATGTAAAGGCAAAGATATAGAAGTATAATAATAATAATAGATGTAAATGAATTGTAAAAATCTTTAAGACAATCATAATTTTTACAGTGCTATGGATGCATCAAGAAAAATTACTCCCCTAATTTTTCTCTTAACGGTGAGGGTGTAGTGTACCTTACTAGTGTCCACTGCATACCAAATAACCACTCTAAAACTTATACATACCACCCCAATAATGGTAGGGTAAATGCCACTAATAAAAGATCAAATAACGACACTTATCCAGTGACTCAATATGTTTAAATATGAGTCTACTATAGTAAAGTATGTAGGTCAATCAGAATGTGAATGACCAAACTTAAGAGTGTCAAATGTTAATGAGTGCATTCCTCACTCTCACATTCTGATTGGCTAGAGTAATATGCATTGATGATTGCATGGCACTGACAAAGCAGAATATATTTAAGAAACTAACACTGTAAGTTAGAATAAGTAAGCAATAATGTAGAAATTAGTATAAAAAGGGTAGTAGCCCACAAATAAAGAAGGATTTTATATTTGAAACAATAAAGTGGCACATCGTTGCCTTGTTTTATGTCTAATCCCTAATTTGGCAGTTCGAGAGAACGCCTAACCATCAAGCTGATCCCCTACAGCTGTATAAGATTATATTGGGCTATAGGGTACACAAAAATTAAGACGACCCCAAAACACTACACACTACATGAACACCTGTTCTTTTTGATTGTTTTATATTTGAGTGTGTAAGTATATGTAATATTTAAAGATGCGTTGAATATAAAAGAAAAGCAATTTGTGTTTTTTTCAGTTGTTTTTATTTTGTTGTAGTAAAACCATCAAAATAAAAAATAAATTAAAATAAAAGTAAATTGCTGCACACAAGTATCTTAATACAATACAGTAATGTTACAGACACCTTTGAAAGACGAAATGAAACACACATTCGATTTTATTTTATTTTGTACTTTGAAAGAGAGAAAAGCAAAATGGAGCAAAACATTTATCATTCAATTGAATGGCAATATTGTGGGCAATATTTGAAAAACCAAAATGTCAATTGCTTGGACAAATGGATCAGTGGTCAAATGAAAAGTGTTTTTGTTAAACAAATAATTAAAACAAGCAAATACATATACTTGTTGTGCACCGACATATTTAAGCTTGTCGTTTGAGCAAAATTTGCTGGCAAAAACATTTGTTCTGGTTTTTTTGGTAATTAATTTATTAATTAATTAGTACTGAAAGAATTGTTGACACTTCTTATAATGAAAAAAGAAGGCTTTTGGTTAAGATTTAGAGGATTAAAAAAGATTGTTTGTTCACAGGCATTAGGTTTTATATACCTTGAGGGGTCTGTTGATAAATTAATTAAGAAACCAATGATTAAAATCATGGAGAATAATTATTTCTTTTCAATAAATTGCAAGTTCCTTAGTGCAAAAATTTAAAGAAAACACTATAACTAATATTTTAAAAAATAATTTTAAGTTTTTAAATAAAAAATGTATAAATGTTTTTTGCCTCCAGTTTTACTTACTTTGCAAAACTTTTTATCACAAACCAGTGTATTTCAGTGTTTCAAGCTTATTTAAATACTTTTCCACATAGTTGGGGATTTCGCATTAAACTAGTGGAACTTGTAGATCCTTGTGGATGTGGCTGTTTTTAAAATACCACGAAGCAACAGTTATCATTCTAAGGATTTTTTTTGGCGGTGTTGAATTTTTTCTATGTGTGAGGCGGAAGTGGTGTCCCATAATTGTATCCCGTAGCACCAAATTGATTTTAAAATTGAGTTGTAGAGCAGAAATATACGTAGCACAGGGTGACTACCAATTAGCCAGTGGATTTGAGCCGTTTTAAGTCTCTATTGCGACAACTTTGCATCTATGTGTGGCATCCAAGTGAGGCGGCGATCCAAGTGAATGCCAAGATATTTCGTCATAATTCGTTGAGGCACCGAATGGTTGTTAATCGAAATTGGGGGACATATGTTCTTGCGTAAAGTAAAAGTAGGTTAGGTTAGGTTAGGCTACGAAGGGTAGTGGCGAGTCCAACTCGCCACCTGCACTCGGAGGCCTTTAGGCCCATTGTGAATCCCTTCAGAAAAGTCTAGAAGAAAAATAAAGTAAGTCAACCACTTTATAGATAAGGATAAAGATAAAGAAAGCAAGAGTACCGTCCGCAAGATGTCTAAGAAAGTCAATAGTCGTAGGCCCTAAATCATCTATCTGTCTAGCCACCCAACCCCCTTAATGAAACCTATGATGCTTCCCAGCCCACTGCCAGGGACCTCACCAAGTCCATCTAAGAAGCGTCCTCGAAACCACCTATGTCGGCGAATCTGCAGCCCAGGGCAGTGGCAGATAAGGTATTTTACCGTCTCTTTCTTCTCCTTGTCTCCGCATACCCTGCAGAAATCTGGAGAGTTGCTGTCCCATTTGTTCGTCCTATATCTCACATCGCAGTGGCCTATGAGAGTCCCAATAATGCACCTCAGAACCCCCCTGCTCCCCTTAGCAGTAGGTCAGCAGGTCAGTGCCCATCCTGTCCAGCCTGGGCCATAAAAGTCTAGAGATCTTGCATTCAGCCCTGTCCCTCCAGGTTTTGCCCACCTTGTCCATTATCTAAATCCCTATCAGTCCATAACAGAAACTCAGTGGTGGCCTTACCAGCTCACAACTGAGTTCAATATCCCGGGCCGATCCCTTCCTTGCCAGTTCATCAGCAATCTCGTTGCCAGAAACGTCACAATGACCCGAAACCCAGCAGAGCCTGACCCTGCGTGTCCCCATGGTCGCCCGAAGAGCACGTCTGCAGTCGCTTACGAGTCTAGACCTGACATAATGTCCCTCTAGAGCCTTAAGTGCGCCCTGACTATCAACGTAGATTGTTGCGTCCCCTCTCCCATCCGCATCCTCCCTTTCTGTATAAATAAAAAACAAAACACCTTAAAATAAAATGTCTCAACTGCTCATATAATAAATATGAAAAAAAAAATTAAACAGTCAAACAAAGTTACAACTTCAAAATGCTTAAAAGCAAAAGGATGTTTAGGAACGTTTTTTTTTTATTTTAGTAAGAAAAACTTTCTGCGTTGTTTTTATTTTCAAAATGGAAAAACTCTATTTTTAGTCCTTATTAAAGGCTTTAAATTTAATTGCAGGATATAAAATAAAAAATTTCACTGGTTGATGGTTAATCCTTCATTTAGGTGCCTTTTATTTGTTAGTGGTACCACATGGTTGCTTCAACTGATAACAGTTTGGCTTGAATTACCCCCAACTCCCCTTTTCCACTATACACACAACTGATTCATGCAGTCGCTAATAAGGCATATGAACTTGTAATTTTAAAAATTATTTCTGTAAACACAAGTACGAGCAAGTATTTATTTGTAGGTTTTTGCTATTAACATTCATTTTATAACAAGTAAGTACAGCCAGACATTTAAAGAATAGTAATGACAACAACAACATGTACTACAACATCTACAACAACTAATACTATCACCTAAATGATAAAAACTCTTAGAATTCGAAAAATTGTAAAATAAATGTCCGCCAAATATGCAAGACATAGAAAATAAACAGAAACATCAGGAAAACAAGACAAAAAAAAACAGGCAAATGTCAAGAGGCTAGAACAAGAGAAAAACAACAACAACAATAACAACAAAGAGTAAATAAAAAGAAAAAAAATAAAGAAGGCCAAGACACGCATTAAAACATGATGACAAATAAGAAAAAGACAACTTTAAGAAATGATGAAGTTGATAAAACTGAAAAACAAATACAGAAATATACAATCAACGTTTACAAGACTTCCGTTTTCCTTATTTTTTTTCTAAAGGCTACAAGGCATGTACTTGTATATTAGGGTGTCCATTATATTAATATGTGGAAATGGTTTTCGTCTCAAAAAGTTGAGCCTTGATGCAAAAATTATTCTTCAAATATTTCAAGCCACCCTGGTCCATGCCTTCTTGTACCGACTTAAATTTGAGTTTTGTCTTTCTGTGGGAATTCCTTTGTTTTGTAAAAGAGGAACCCTTTTTGCATTTACCTCCCAAAAACTTGAGACTTGATGCAAAAATTATTTTCAACCTTTTCGTGCTGACCGACGAGATTTCTACGGGTGGACAGAAGGACACGGACGGAATAAAAAAATAACACAGCACAAGGAGGCATGAACTCAGCGGCGTAAAATTTTTGAAAAATATTGTTTTTATTAAGCCCCAACTCTTTAAGGGGTGGGACTAAAAACATTTCCACTTAAGAATATACCGAGATTTCAACAGAAGGACGGGCTTAATTCAAGCTTTATCTGGCATGGAATGGTGTGGACACAGGCAAGCTTCAACTTTTAAGCAGGTAAGACCTTTACATTTTCAAAAGAGAAAAATGTTCATACAAATAACGAACACCCTAGTGTATATGTATGACTGGGTAACAAGTAAATGTTTAGGTATTTCAATCATTTGTTGGTATTGTATGTAACTACGATTCTGTTGTTTTTTTTTTTGCAGGCAAAGTGTTAAAAAAAATTACACTGTTTTTTATGCTTTCATATTTTGTTTTATGAATATTTTTTCTAACTCTGCTGCTGTAAGGACTAAAAACTGACACTTACTTACGGGTAGTACTTATGTAGTGCTTGTATGTGCGAGCAGGTTTGGGTGTATGTGAACATTTGTATTTGTTACAATAACCTTTATTTTTGTCTGCATTTTGATTACTAGCGACATGAAGAGACATGTTTTCCAGTTGAAACAAATGTAAATGAACACAACTATTAAGTTGTTTACACATAAGAAGGCAATTGAAAAAGGTCCTTTAAAACTAATAAGAACATAATGTTCAGGCCTAAAATTTACTTAAATAAAGCAAAAAAATTAATATTATTTTGAGCACAATTATAAAAGATTTTTTTTTTTTCTTTAAGAATTGCTTTAAACTAAGTTTTTTTCCAGAGTTTGTTGTTGGTTTATGTTAACATACTAATATTAAATTTTATTGATCCTTAAAAAATATTGTTTAAAATTTTAAAAAGCCCTTAAGTTTTTTTTTCCATAGAAAGAAAGCTTCTCTGCCATTTTAGTTACCTTTCGCAATAAGAAAATATTTTAAGGGGTATATTTCTAAAAAGAATTTTGACTTATAAAAGACAGATTTTGTTCAAAAAAAGCATTTTGTAAACCTTTTATAAAATAATAATTTTCTTATAAATAGGGCTTTTTATGTAAAATTGTGCAAGAATAAAATAACATAATTTGTAACATTTAAAAATGTGCCTTAAAGGGTTTAGTAATAATTATGTAACTCTTTTATTATTAAGAGTTAAATTAACCAAACTTCATAGCACTTACCAATACGTATACTTAACATACAATAATGAATCAATATTATTCATACGCAACCACCGTAGATAACATGAGATGACGAAGTAGTTTACATCAAAGTAATAGAATACACAGAAATAGGACATGTACTGAAAAATCAAGCTCTTTTTTACGTTTTGATGAAAATGTAACACCCGTCACATTTTCTAAAATATTTTTTCCTAATAAAATAGTTTTTTGTAAAAATTCGAAATCAAATTAGATTTAAAACACTCTAAACAATCAAGTAACATGATTTTAAAGTAAAAAATTCTTTAAAATTCAAATTTGCAAGGTAACACTCCTTAAGAGTAGAAATTCTTTTTATGACTAATCGTTTGAAAAACACAATATTCTTGGAAGTCAAAACCTTGCTTAAGTTTAATTTTAAAAATGTTAAATTATAAGCAAACATGTGAGTTAAATGTTTACATCCGTCACAGTAAAATCGCTCATGTATGAAAAAGTAAAGTTGATGATTAATTCAATACCGCACAGCCCAAACGCAAAAATATCAAGAGCTAAAATTTGACCTGCAAGTGCCTTCTCTAATGTATAGATCCCATTAAAAGGGATTTTTAGAAATCGGAACACCAAAGATATAAAAAGATGGGAAAAAACGATCTCCTTGGTTTAAACAATATTTAAACAAGAAAAAAAAAACATCGTAGTTTACTCAAAAAAAAAGCAAAATGAATCGTTGGCATCTTTGCGGAATTTTTGCCAAAAGTGTTAGAAATGGCTAAATATTATGTTTAGGTACTCACGTTATTTTTTAAAAAAGAAACTTTTAAATGAAAATTTTTAGAAACAGAACGCAAAATAAGAATACCGACAAAACGTACCTTTTAAAGTTTCTGGATTCTTAAAGGGTTTAACGTATGTAGGTTTAAGTTTGTTTATATAAATTTCATTGGTTGTTACACCAAATCATCAGCAGACATCAACCAAATTCCTAAAAAACCTCATGTTTATTTTTTTCTTTTAAATAATAGCTTTAATAAACTTATTGAGAGTTATTATTCAATCATAGAAACACTTAAGAGTCCTTTAAAACCTAACAAACCATTTTTGCTATTAGCTGCTTTGACTATCTTTTGCCCTTAATAACTTTCAATAGGGAATGAAATCTCAATTTGTTGTTTGTTTTTGGGTGCTCAAAGGACAAAATATATTAACTTGTATTTTAAAAAGTTTTTTGCAGATTTTAGGATTATGAGTCTAGAAATATGAAATGAAATATGACCCACGTTAAGTCAAATAGGTAGACAAAAAAGTACTTTGTTACCTTATCGGTACTTTTTGCATTTTTTTCAAATGTGTTTGTCCATAAATTTTTTAAAATGATGTAACTGCCCCAGAAGTTAAAGCCTTTTGGCCCTGACTGAAGCAATAAACTTATTTACTCAACAAAAGTAGATTTTTTTATATTTTAGGTGCTTTTTTCCATATTGAGTTTCAAAGTCAGCTAAATGGTAAAAAATGTTATGATTTTAAGAATATAAAATAAAGGGTTATAGAATTTAAATCATTTTTTACATTGCTTGTATTTTGTGCATTTTTTTTGAGACTATTGGACCAGTAATATGAAATTGAGGACTTTTAATCCAGAATAAAGGGATATTAGAAGTCAATTTTGTGGAAAAAATTACATTTTTCTACTTCTTATAAGCCTTGCATTTTTTGAGTGTTAATTGGGCAAAAACCACTTCTAATATTGTTGTGTTTCTTGCATTTTTGAAGAGTATAAAACCTAAAATAATAAATTTACACCTATTGACCTAGAGGACCCCTGATTAAAATCGGGTGTCAACTTAGTGAACCAAACATACTTTTTTATTTTTTGTAATTTTTTTTTTGATGTGCGGTAAAGAAAAAAAGATTCAGCACTATTAATCCTGATTGAAACCGAAAGTTAGTTAAGCGGACAAAAAGTATTTTTTTATTTTTTTCCTTTGCCAATGAATTGTCTTAAGGACCTGATTTATTTAGGAATAATAAAGAAGGACAACATGTCCCTTTCTGGTTAAATTGTCTTTTCTGTTTATAAATCTCAAATATAAATTAATTTTCTTTTCAATCCAATTAAAGTAGGAATTATACACTAAAAAAACAAGTAAAATATATTCATTTAGAAAATTATAAATTCTGGGTGTGCATGGAAATCATTGAAACTTTACTTCCTAATGCTAATAGTACCCCTGCGCACTCTCTCTTAAAAAATAGTTAAAGATACGGTTACGAATAGCCGACTATTTGCTGGTTTAACATAATATCTTAAATTGTGATGATTTCTTAAAAAGAAAAGCCAGTTTTCATAATTAATAATTTGGTTCTGTTAAACTTTTTTTAATAACTTTAAAGATTGTTTTCTTAAACAAATTAATAAATACATACAGTACCGTGCATTTAAGCTGCAACATACTTTAATTAATTAAAGTTTTATTTTCAAATATTAAAAAATTTATTAGATTAAAAAATGTCTGATATCGTTTTAAAACACTTTTTGGTTAAACTAGTAATTGCAATAGGTTTTTTCCAAGACCTTTCGATAATTATATATGCTTTTAATTTTTACAATACTGTTAATCTTTATTTATGCAAAACTTGTGCAATTCGCTGGAGAATATGTACTTCGCACTGTAAAAGTAGTTTGTTGGCAAAAAGGTGTTGCGTAAAAAAATGTCGTTTTTCTTTTCTTTTTCCAATGAACTCACTTGTAAGAAGAGACACAAGGACAAACAAACCTTTAAATTAGACATTCAACCAGCAAACCAAGGCACTCATTTCTTCTTTGCTTTAATTTAGTCATGATAATCTTCCAGCATCCATTCAATTTTAGGTCTTTTTTTCTGTTGAAAGACAGCTAGACTTTCATTCATATATTTCATCACTTATAAGGTCTATTATTCTCATAGTTTACGTTTGCTTAAGTTTAAAAGACGCAAAAAGAAAAACAAGAAAAATATATATTTAAATCATGTTTCAACACTAAGATTCTATTTCTAAATACTTTTTATTTGTGCAAAATTTTAAAATTATTATTTGTTTTACTTGCAGCTGATATTTGGTTTTATACTTAATATGCTTGAATTTTAATATTAAGATATTTGGTGCAAAATATTTTCATATTTAAGTGCAAAGCTGTTTCTTTTTTAATAATTCATAAATTTCAGCAGCCCCGGGAAATTGTTGTTTTTCTTTGCAATATGTTTAAAGGATTAAAGCTTATAAAAATGCCAGACACTCCTGTGTATGAAATTTAATTAAGATTAAGGACTGTAATATTTAAACACTTAAAAACGGCTTTTTAATTTAGATATTTTATAACACAGAAGTTATTAGGAGAGCTTAAATCTCAACTTGAGCTTAAAAAAGTTAATGTATTATTAAAAGCTTATCCTTAAAAAATAACTTCCTAAAAGTCAGGCTACTTCAACTGTTTCTAGCATTCTTTAAGGCCAATATTGGAGCAAAGATATAACTTTCTCCCATATATCCTTTTCAGGCAAAAATATTTTTTTTAATTACAAATGCTGGCATGGCTCTTAAGCTTGCCTATGCTAGCGAAATTACAAACCATGAGCAGAACCAGGATAAGGATAAGGGCTCGCTGTAAAATATTTTTAGTAAAAAAAGTGCGTAAAATAACTGGTAGTTTTTATTGGACTGTTATTCATCTAAAAAGCAAAAATACATAAATTCAACAATTTTAGAAAAACGATATTGATGTCTGTCATTTATCCCTTTTTAGTTAAACACGGGAAAGGACAACCAAATTTACATTGAGCTGTAATCAATCTAAAAATATAAAAAAACAACAAAATTATAGCATAATCGAGGGAAGGATGTCGGTGCTTCTTATATATCCTCTTCCGGTAAAATGTTGCTAAAATTAAAAAAAAATGTGAAAAAGGCTGTAACTAGTTAGAAACCAAGCAAATAAAATATAAGCAAAATCATGCCAAGGACTTGGGTACCTTCCTAATTTCCTAATTGCTGTAGGTGCATGAAAATTGGCAAAAGGCTGTAATAAATTAAAAAAAATAACAAAAACTCGAATTTCGAAAAAAAATCGGAGTAGGGATAGGAAAAACTCCTCTATATCCTTTCTGTAATAAAATTTTTCCATTAAGCTTCAAAATTGTGCTTTAGGCTATAATTCATCATAAAACACAAAAATACAGATTTTTAACAAAATCACATTTAATATGTGGGTGCCTCTTATATATCCTTTTAAGGAATATATTTCTTTAAATTAACAATTTTACCTAGAATACTTGTTAGTTTAGAAAAATTAAAATAATATTTTAAAAACAAAAACGAAGCAAGGATATAGACACTTTTAGTACATATTTTTTTAAAAAGTATTGCCGTAAATTAAAAAATTAGGCAAAGGGCTATAGTTAGCCTAAATAAACAAAAATGGAATAGTTGGACAAAATAAGGATACCCATGTCCTTGTATCCACATGAGTACCCTTATTTTAAGCAAGCTGTTACCGTTATTTAAGCAAATATGCCATGGGCTTGTTACTTATCTGGAAAAAAAGAACGGATTTCAAGGAAAATCAAAACAAGGATATGAGTACCTCTCATATGTATATATTTTTAGTATTTTTAATTACTAACGCAAACATTATCATAAAATTTATCATGAGTGACAAAAATATATCGAAACAAAAAAAAAAGAGCCATTCCATACATTCTAATAAGTAAAAAATGTGTTTAAAAAATTGCGTTGTACTTTGAACCACATTAAAACTGATACAAACGAGGTTTTCGAAAAATTCCAAAAAGGATGTTGATGCCAAACGTATGACCTTTTCTTAGGTAAAAATGTGTAGATTAGAAAAAAAAAAAATTATCGTTGGGCTGTCATCAATCTAAAAAAAATATAAAAACAATTTTTATCAAATATTTAGCATCCTTTTAGTTTAAAGTTGTCATAAAAGAAAAGATTGGCAAATCAAGCTAAAAGAACAAAAATTAAAATTGTAAAAAAATCCGACTAGGGATATGGATACCTCTCATATATCCTTTTTTAAATTTTAAAGTTGAAAAAAAAAATTTAATTGTAAAAATACATTTTTTAGGATTGAAAATACAAGTTTTAAAAGTTGGAAATTTTTTTTTTGTTTTTTTAAAAAAATAATTCGAAATCTTAAACCCTTTTTCTTTAAAATAAATTGTTTGCTGGGTGACTGCTTACTTGGTACTCATTTGCCTGTGGCAGCAGTGATGGTATTAATATTGCCTCCAAAACTCTAAAATGCTTTTTGTAGCAACAACAACAAAATAAAAAAATTTCCCTAAAAATGGAGTTTCGTTGCTATTTTTGCTATAAATCATCTACCACGCCTTTATGCTGCTAAAGAGAAAATAAAAAAAACAACAACAATAAAGAGTTTACTGAAAGTCACTATAAACAAAAAATATATAATAATTATTATTAATTAATATAAATTTTGTTTGGCTTTGCTTAAACAAATTACTGCAACAAGCAAAATTAGGGATTTTAAATTTTTTTGACAAAAGCAACAACAAAAAGAATTAACTCATATAAGGGAATATTATCTAAATAAAATTTCCTTCTTGCTCTCGCTCACACTCCCGTTACATATTCAATAAGCTTTGATGAAATTTGTTTATGACTGTGTGTTTGTTTAAGTTTAGCATTTAAGAAAGCAGAAGTATTAGTGTAATGATGTTTTTCTTAGATTTTAGTGCCAGAGTATTAATTAAGATTATGACATTTTATGATAGGAAAATTACTTTGTAAGAATCCTTGTCGTATTAAAGACTTTTAATATTTATGTTTTGTTTGTTTTGGTTTTTTTCTTTTTTAAATACTACTGAAGCTGTTTGTTTAAGTTCTTGTTGCTTTTGTCATTTTAGCCTTATTCACTTTGAAATTGAACATGTCTAAATCTGAATCTTCTTCTAGTTAATCTTCTCTTTATTATTTTCATATGTACCTACTCAGTGACTAACATGCCCGTTCATGCTTTAGCTTGCACAATCATTATAATTCATCTTTTTTTATTTACTTTAACGGATTTTTTTTTAATTTTTCTTTCGTTTTTTTTTTATTCTCTTAAAACATGCAAAAGGTGTTATATTTTTGTCAGTGTATAGGTATGCCGAGTGTTTTCCAGCCAAGATTATAAAATTCTATACTGTTGTAAATCTTTTTTGAAAATATTTTGCTACAAGTTTTTGTAACTATCATAATGTATGAATAGTGTTTTAAATGGGGCAAATTAAAGGGTCTCTAAAATAGTATTAAGCACGAAGGAAATATTTTAGGACTTTTATAGTGCAAAAGGACATACTTTAAATAATAATTTTGACATTCTTTGCATAAAAGATTAAAAAGTTCGATATTTTGTTTTTAATTTCTGTAATATAGATTTGTGTTTAATTATAAAAGGAAGAAGTTTAAGGGTCTACGACGCATTCTAGAGTAAATTATAACTATATCCAGATACAAAGAGGGCTCCACGTAAAAGCACTAAAAGGAGAAAAATATTTTCTTACTTTTAAACAATTTAAACAATTTTTGTCTGAAAGAGAATGAAAATAATTAAAATATAAACAAATTGTAGTTTTCTTATATTTACTAAATGGCGATGTGTAAAAAATTGTCATATACTTAACAATCTGCTCGTTCTTACGATTCAATGAAATTGTCACAGCCGCTTTTCTTTAGAAAAAAAATAATTTTTTCCCGAAAATAAATACCATCAAAGATTCTTTAAATCGTTAAATAAATAAAAAAATATTTTACACGTCCTCTACAAAATTTTCCATAATACGATTTTAAAGTTAAAATTTTCAAAAACTCAAATTTTAAGGTCAAATCCGTCACAGCCTTCTTGAGTGTTTATCAATGAAATATACCATTCTTTATATTAAATTATTTTTTTAGATAACAAGTTAGAAAAGTTGTAACTATAAAAAAAGTTTAAGTTATCTGGTCATACCCGTCACAGTGTAGCTGTACAAAAACATATACATATATATAGTATATTGATGGTGTTACCTTAAACGCAGAAAACCCCGATAGCGCCTGTATTTGGTCACCAATAAGCTGGCAATGACTTGATATTGCAATCACCAATCAGAATATTAGGAAGTAATTTAGGTTTTCTTCACCCAAAGGTAAGAGGTAGGGATTTTCTCTACTTTTAATATGGATTTTAAAACCCCACATCCTGCGACCTTAACCCGGGATATGCCACTTTAGGGATACTAAAGTTTTTCTTATTCCTCCGATATAATTGAATCATTAAAAGAATAGCTGTTGTAGTTACTAGGCTGGTATCTGTCCCAGATCTCGCTAGTGTCAACCTATTTTCAGGCTTATTTCCAGGTATCCCGAAGCCTAGCACAGTCGAAAGCCCCTGACTTTCTAAAGCACTGCCTAGCAGTTTTTGATTAACCTTAATATCCCCAAGTTTTACTTCGGGGCCTTTAAAGTAGTCTGGTTGTTTTCCCTTCGACCGTTGTTATATTTATTGCAAATATCTCTTCTTGGTATACACTGCCGTGGTAACTGTCCTTTATTCGCTGTAGTTTAAGCCTTCATCTTTAACAATTTAATGTCTTAAATGCTCCCTCAAATAAAATACGGCCATTTTCTTGCATTATGTTTTTTTGGAATTGGTATATCCGTGCCTGATGTAGAGCCCAGATGTGGTGTCAAGTAGCAAGGCTTTTTGACTTTAATCTGTAGTTGTTTGATCTTTCCCATTTCAATCAGTATGTTACCCTGCTTTGATGCAAAATCGCGTTATATACTGTTTCCCTGGGCCTAAAAACTTTTTTGGTCGCAGTAGAGCAACACCGTGTACTACGACTTGGCCATCTGGGGATAAAAATATTTTTTTCTTTTATTGAAGGAATGATGTATGTTAAATATGCAGGTGTCTTGTTAATAATACACTGTACTACAAAACCATGTTAATAGAAGATGCACTAAAACTACTTTCTTTACATTTGTTCTAATTTCTGTTGGATTAAATTTTTTTTATGCATCTGGATTAAAAATGTTAACAAATAAATTACTATTATGTCGAAGAAGTTTTTTTAATTTCAAGCAAGAAACATTTTTTAAAAGTAAAGTATCAAAATTAAGCTTTATGCAAATTTAAGTCATACAGCAAGGCAAAGCAGATAATACTCACAGAGTTCAATTGGTAAAAGTTGCACCTCTTTTTTCAGCACTTTAATAAAACTGTTAAAATTCTATGATTTTTCTTTTTCTTACTTAATAAGTACAGCCTTAAAAGGTTAATGTGCTAATTATGTATCTTCAGTTGGGTTGCCACCTGTCGAAAATATATTATAGATAGCAAATGACGACATACAGCTGTCAATCGTATAGTTGCCTTGTGGCAAAATAATTAAAGTTGGGTTGACATAAATAATCTATAGGTACACATAAAAAATTTTAAATTTAAAGGAATTAATTAATGAACACACAGACAAATAGAAGAAAAAAAAATTAAACAACTCAAATTACCTCAACGACCTTGTAAGCAACTTTGCAGAAGTTTAATTTATTCCCATTCTTAAGCAAAACCTTCGAACTTTGACTTTCAAATTTAACTTTTTTTCAAAAATATTTTCCGCATTTAGCATACTGTTTTTAAGGGTTGTCAATACTTTACTCTACAAATTTAAATTTTTGTTTTATAAAAACTAACGTTCCACGACAAATATGATTCGACATAGGCCAGCCATGTGTGCGTGTGTGTATTTGTGGTAAGAAAGAGCAGTTTGCAGGTCATTTCACAGTTAATTTTGTTAATGTTAACAAACAACTCTAAATTACTTGCAGATAGCGTTGTTACATAAATTTATTACATAAAGATCAGAAAGAAAATTCTTTTATTGCTACTAAACGATATGCTTGAGAGATTAATGATGGAAAGTAAGAAGGAAAATTTGCAAATCGTAAACTGTTTTAATGCTGTTGTCGCAAATGTGTTTAGAAAATAAAAATAATTCTTCATTATGACTAAAACAAAAAAATTTAAGTTTAGAAAACTGTGGCTTTTACCAAATAACTGCTAACTGTCTTGTTTTTAATTATTCTGTAACTATTAGAAAATTGTTTACCTCAGTGCACCTGCTAATGACATTTAAAAGTGGCGGCGGCTAAACACATAAGTTTCAACCCTCTTAGATTAAGCCTTCATAAGGGGTGTGGACAATAAACAAATCACGTATATTCAAGTTTTTTAATGTATGCACTTAAAACGTCAAAATTACACAGCTTAAAAACAGCCCGACCTGGCAGTAGCAATGGTCCTGAATGCAAGTATTCCAAAAATGAATGACAAAGCTTAGTTCGCTTGCAGAAGCAAAAACGGGGAGCTGAAACATGGCCACCAAAGCAACAACCAATCGCTAAAACATTACAAAGGAGCCGAACAACTTAGGCCAATTGAATAAATATATCGAAATGGGTGTGTTTAATTTTTGACCACCATCAATTTTTTTAATTATTTTCATTGATTAGGATATTTTATGGGTAAAAAAGGAAAACAAAATGGCAAAATTGCCCCGTTTCGGGTAATAAAAATTCTCAAAGGACTTAGAAAGTCCAATGCATTCAGAAGAAATCAGTGTTCGATATAAATTTGGTTTAATGCAGTCATCATTGTATCGGTCAACACTGTCAGTGGTGAGCGTTAATAAAATCCAGCCTTTATTGGTCTTGACTGGACAAATCAAATAGATTGCAACGATAACTGTGTCACATTTAGACAAAAGACAAAGTCTTTGACAGCAAATTTTGCGCCTCACACCATAAATGTTAAGTGGCAAAAATTTTTTAAACCTAAAGGCTATGTGGGACCTCTTAAGGGAATTACTCTTAACGCCGTGCAAAACGAGCCTCAGTATAGAAATTTCGTACTCGGTTGCCCTGCTTGGGGGTAACTACAGTCACTATGTGTAGCCCCTAAGAAGCTCTCAGCATCAACAGTGTATAAAACGCAGAAGTAAAAACTATCTACCCAGGCATCCCTACCAAATTTATCCAAGTCACTTTAAAGCGCTTGGCTACCTTAATTTTAGCCGGTCATAAAAACTAGATGACGAAGAAGCAGTTTTTATCATTTCCAATTACCCATTGGCGGCCAACCACATATTTGTAATGCAAAGGCAGAGTGAATTTTAAGCCACTAATATCTCCCCTTACTAATACCAATACAGTATGTTGTAGGAAAAGAGAGAAAAATAGAAAGTCCGTTAGCTCTTCAGATGGTGCCTTGGTACATCTTCGAGTTGTGAGCTAGATTCCTACCAGAGACCCTGGTAAGTCTGCCTTATTCTACTTTTCTATCTTTCTAATCCTTTTCTTCTTTCCTTCCATCTACATCCTTGCTATCTGCCTCGCCAGGTAACACAAAGGAACCAAATTAAGCGGACCCAAGTGAGCTGTATGTTTTTTTAAAGGGCTGTCTGTTCTACCTTACCTAACCAAGCCTTCCAGATTAACTGACAGTTTCCTAGTTTATACCTCAAAAATATAGAGATTACATTGGCCTTGCCCTGATAAAAGGCATCAAAATCTTAATCAACCTCATTGGGAAGTAATGTGAGCTGGTAACCGAGATCTTGCAATTTAAGTTAATCTTAGTCGCAAGCTTATGAAAATAAGCCATGAGCCAGGGCAGTCATCAAAGCTAACATGTTCCAAGCCAATGGTAAAACTAGTCCTTAAGGAGTATTGCAATGAAAAATGTTATCGATAGACCTTTTGAAACCAAATAAAAAAATTCCGATTATGTTTAACACAAATCTTTTTTTCTTTACGTTTGAAGTTCGGAAGTGCTTAATGAAAGATATTTTAGAAACCTTAGAAAGTTTAAATCATTGTTGTTGGTATTTAATAATCGTGGTTTTCTAAGCATGCTCAGGCGGCGGCAGAAATATCTCAGCCAACAGTGATGCCATACTTCAACTCAATAAGGTGATCGAAAGTGTTGGTAACAAGTTTAAAGAATATAGGCCAAATTTGAAGTTCAATCTGTCCTTTCTTTATATAAAGTTAATCTATCTAAGCTCCACACTTCTGTGGCCACGTAATTTATAAGATCAGAATAATATTTTTGTTTCACGTTTAAAAAGTGAGAAGATATTTAAATAATTTTTTATTGTCTTAAAACTTTAGTTGATTTTATCAATGAAAGGCATTTCTTATCTGACGTTCTTAGCCCTTAGTTAAATCTACGAAACTCTTTTTTTAATTTAATAAAAAATAAATTTAGCAGAAGCAAAGGATACATATAAGCAACACATGCCACATGTGAGTATGAATGGGTGTATGTTTGCGTGTGTATGTGTTTAAGTTAAAGTTTTAGTATGTTTTGGCAAATGCTTTGTGTAATTTAAAAACTACAACAACAGAAACAGAAAAAAAAATAAAAGAAACTGCTTTTTGAAATGTGACTATTACCCAGTTGACCAAAAGGTTGTAGGCGATATTGGTTTTAACAATGTCTTTATGGAATTTAAAGTTTTTTTGTTGACAACATGCGAGTTTTAAATTGTTCTAAAAGGTAATGCACTAAACACTTTGTTAATAACAATGTAATGGTTATGACATAAGTTCCATCGCCTGCATGAATTCAATAACTAAACACCAAGTTAAGCCGCTATTTGTATAAGCTGTATAATTTTGTGTCCACTTGTAACAAAATTTTGCTAAGAATTTGCCCTCAATATATTCTTAAGAGTAAATTCTTGTTGTAATTTTGCTTGTAAATTAAGAAGTTTTAAAGATGTGGTTAACTGGGGCATATATTAAGCACAAGAATTATACTGCAAATATAAACAAACAACAAAAGGGTTCGAATAGAGAAAAAAAAAGTTAGCGAAAAGAAAACAAACTCCACAAGGAGTTGGAAACAAAACTTTTATCCTTTGATATTATGCACATGAATTCGAGACTAAAAGATTAAACAATAATAAAATTAAACTTAAAAAAAAAAATAACAAATAGAAAATAAATTTTAAAATATATTAAATAATTTTAAAAATAATACCTAAAAAATTTTCATTTAAATTTTAAATTTAAATTTTTATATTTTGAACTTGTAATAATTTCTAAAATCTTTTTTGTCTTTTTAGCGCATTATGGACTCTGCCGAACAGGCCGCTTTATCAGAACTTGATACACAAAGCTCACATTCGGCTACGGCGAATAATCAACATTATGATGCACGACGCATTAACGAATACAATGCCGATGGCAAATTGGCTGATGGAGCTAGACATATGGATATTCGTTTTATGCGACGTTTTGAACGACTACCCGTTAATCTCAGTCTAAGTTCGATTCTGGTGCCCAATGGTGTCTCATTGGAGGAGGGAGACGTTAAGTCAGCACTACAGTGGAGTTCCCATTTGGATCCACTGTTCCAGAACAACTTGGAGCGAGATCCGGCATTGTCGTGGCAATATTTTGGCTCAACGTCCGGCTTTCTGCGTCGTTTTCCGGGTACTGCCTGGCCCCCTGAGGGCTCCAAAGGCAGCAAGCAAATACATGATTTTCGCACACAAAACTGGTTTGTCCAAGCAGCATCGTCACCCAAGGATATAGTAAGTTTTTTGAATTAATTTTTAAATCATTATATATTAAATCCTTATAATTTCTTTTAACAGATGATTCTATTGGACTCTTCTACGAGTATGACGGAAAAGCATTTCGAATTGGCCACGGAAACTGCCTTCAGTATTCTAGATACTTTAGGTGAAAATGATTTTGTTAATTTAATAACATTTGCCGAAGTTATTAAGTCGCCAGTGCCTTGTTTCAAGGATCGCATGGTAAGAGCCACACCCGATAATATTCAAGAAATCAAATCAGCAGTCAAAGCCATTAAGCTGCAAGACACTGCAAATTTTACAGCTGGCTTGGAGTATGCCTTTACTTTGTTGCATAAGGTAAGTGTTGAATTTAATGATGCCTTTAGTTTAAAACTACCTTTAGCGCTTAAGCTATTTTCAAACAAGAAAAGTTTTTTCCTAAGACCAGAGGCCAAATCGTCACATTCGATTCGAATCGGAAATTCACTCGATTAATCGAGTTGTCAATGCATTTAGTATAGGAATTCTAATAAGAATTTTGAAATTTTGATTCGCATCAAATGTGACGATTTGGCCCCAGATTTTATTTAAATATATTTTCAATTGAAAAAAATTATGTTATATTCAGGACATAAGAGGTTGGCATTCTGTTTATATTCATATGAAAATGGCAACCCTAGATTAAGATCCCATAAAGTCAACAACTTTTGCACTTATTTGGCCAAAGGGAAACTGTTGTTTGAAACCAAAAGACTCCCTAGACAAAATAAGATTTCACAACCGATTTCATTTTGAATATTTATTAACTTCATCCATACTTTATAAAATTTGTCTTCATTTCAGTACAACCAAACGAGCGAAGGTAGTCAGTGCAATCAGGCAATAATGTTGTTGACCGAAAGTTCCTCAGAATCTCACAAGGAGATAATCAAGCAGTACAATTGGCCTCACATGCCAGTACGTATATTTACCTATTTAATTGGTTCGGATTCGGGAAGTCGCAGCAATCTACATGAAATGGCTTGTTCGAATAAGGGCTTCTTTGTGCAAGTAAATGATAAAAATGATGCAAGACGTAAAGTTATGGACTATGCTTTGGTAATGGCTCGTCCCATGATTATGTATCAAGCTGATCATCCAGTGCATTGGAGTCCTGTTTTTACTGCCGGCAAATCAGGTGGTCTGGCAAGGGATTCAGAATATCAGCGACGTTTGGTGACGACAGTTTCAACTCCGGTCTTCGATAGACGCAACCATTCGGTACGTGTAGCAAATTTATTGGGTGTTGTCGGCACAGATGTTCCCATAGAGGAGATACGCAAAATGATACCGCAACATAAATTAGGACCGAATGGGTATTCGTTTATCGTTGATAACAATGGTCGTGTACTATATCATCCTGACTTGCGTCCAATGAGTGATGGTAATCAGTATATAGATCAGTTAAGGCCACGCTATACATCGGTCGACATAACGGAGTTGGAGCTGCCGGAAACTGAAATTGGTAATGATCATGAGGTAGTCGAGATGAATAAGAATCTGTTAGATGATGTAAGTTTTTTTTTTAACTTTTTTAAATCCCAAAGTTATTTTAAAATAAATAATTTATTTTTAAAAAAAAAAAAGATGCGTAATGACATGATTACGCCCAAAGAGGGTGAAACGGAATTTACAATTTTAAATCATTTTGATGAAATGAAACGTGTTAGCGCAAGAACTCAAAGGTAAGTAAGAGTTTTTTATTTAACTTAAAAATATCAATAAAAAAAATTAATATTCCTTTTTTAAGGTATTTCTATGGTCCCATTGAGGATACACCATTTACGCTTGCTGTTGTTTTGCCAGAAAAATATGGCAGCCATGAATTAGTCTCCCAACAAGAAATCAGACATTCTCGCAAGAATGGTAAGTCTTCAAATTAAATTTTTTTTTTGTTTAAAAACAATAATAAAATGATAATTTTAAATTTTATATCGTTTGCAGTTACTGAATATTTCAAGGGAGACAATTGGCGTGTCCATCCCGATTGGGTGTATTGTGAATACAACAGTGTTAGTGATTTGGAGAAAGAACGTGAAAGTTCTGGTGAATATTCGGGTTCGAGAGATCAAGAGCCAAGTTTTGGCTCACCCGAAGAACAGGTGTTGCACTTTTTGTCTAGAGCTGGAAGACCCGGTTGGAAATGGATGTCGGTAAGCAAAATTTAACAATTTTTCATTGCAAAAGTTTATTATAAAATAACTTTGCTTTTTTATTTTTTATTTAAGGTACGTCCCAAATCACCCCAGCCCCATCATAATATGCATGGTGCAACACCAGCCGGGCATTATGCCCAACATATTAATACGCAGGGTTCTCGCAAAGCAGAGCCATATTATTGCGATCGAACCCTGTTGCAAAGTTTGGTACGTGATGCCATGGTTACAGATGGTTTGGATCGCAATACAACAACTGCCCCTAATGGCAAAGAAGATAAGAAGTAAGTGTTGCCAGATATTACAAAATAATTTGAAAATGTCATTTTCTTTAAATTCATTTATTAGGATTTTTTTTTTTAAATATATTGCACTTTAATGCATCTTTATTTCTTTTAATTTTATAAAATATATTTCTAAGTTTTCTCACAGTTTATTAAAGCACTTATTTTTCTTTATATTTTCCTCCACTCAATTCTATTTGATTTTAATTCTTTTTATGCATTTTCTTTTTATTACAACGCAATATAAAATCCAATCTTTTATGAAAATTATTTTTTACAATAATTTATTTGCACAATAAACACTTTTTTATTAATTAATTTTAAACCAAAAATTTTATTTTTCAAAATATAAAAAAACGTTTATAGTCCTATAGCCACTTTAATGGCAATTTTAAAAAGGTAAATTATTTTAGCAAAAATATTTTATTTCACAAGCACTTCGCTTTATTGCACAACCTGAATTTGGTGGATAAGCAGCTTGAGTAAAGAAAACACAATTGTGTGTTGAAAAAAAAGTATTTTGAAATTTGACTCAAACTTGGATTACAAATTATTTCAACACATTGACCCCACATATATATATTGCGCTAGACCTATGTTAAAACTATCTAATGTTTTGATCCCAAACCCTTAAATTAAAAACTTTATTTTAAAGCGATATTTGTTTAATAGTTTGCTTTAGTCAAGGCGAATTTATACCAGATGACTTTAATTCTACGTTTACCCAAAATTGCTGTCAAAGTTTGCCACAAATAAAAAAGTGGTAAAAACGTTAATTTAACAAACTTGAAGAAAACAAAGAAGATAAAACACAAAAGAAAATGATCAGCTGTTTTGTTAAGGTCACGTGATGTGAATTCGCCTTAGCTTGACTATGAAAATGAAAAAGTCTATGTGATTAGATGGAATTCAAAAATTTACTTTTTAGAATTTTATTTTAATCCAAAATTGCTGCCGCGTTTCGAATTTTAGGCTAAAACATATTAACTCAAGGAGTATATGGCAAAAGCTACTAAATTAGGCATTACATTAAGAGAATTGTTTGGAATGGTATTGTTACAGCCTTTTAAACTTCTTTCAAATTTTATTTCAATGAGGACGCTGTTAAGGAATCACTAGACTTGCCAGCTTTAGTTAGTATGTTTAAGGTGCCATAAAGAAGAATTTGAACTGCGATATTTCTTATTGGTGGATAAAGTTTTATTTTCCGGCTGAGGTTTTACTTACTACTTCCATAGTTATTCAACGGTCTGTTGTGTAGGGAAAGGAGTAAAAAAAGGAGAGAAGTACTAAGTGCAAGAATGATAGAAACAAATACAAGGGAAATAAAAGATAATTAGTTTTTGGCTCACACAAAGTAAGATTTCGTGTGGGTAACGATTACAAGAAAATACGAGGGACCTGTTCTCGGCTACAGCTAAAATACTTTCTGGTATTGTTAACGATTACAATTTAAAGGCTGTGACTAAAATACGAGCTAACACTACGAAATATTTACGGGTGACTAACTTGTAAAACAGCACGATAAGTATCGGTAGCTCTTCGCTTTTGTTGCCTTTACCTTAAACAAGTTAAAACCAAATGAGAATTATAAGAGGTTTTCTGATGTAGCGGCATATTTTCAAATACTTTTTTCAATTAAAAATAGATCTTTAAAACGAATTTTCTATACAAAATCAAAAACTTAAATCAATTTTTAATTTAAAAATGGTTTTTTGAATATGCGCCGTAATGATTATTCCTAGTGGTATTTCCCAGACTTAAAAAAACTGTTGGATATTGGGTTGACCGAAAATGTTAAAACGTTTTATTTTTTAAATATTGCCATGTTTGTACATTGCAGTATTTATAAATTAAATAAACGAAAAAGAAATATGATGAACAGTTGTCTGCGAACCTATGAAACTAAAAAATTCATTCGGTTTTGCAACTTGTAGTGACTTTCAGTGAAAACATTTTGGGACCATTTATTCACTGGCTTAAAAAGATGGGCATAAAAGTTTCGTTTTTCTAAAAATATATACCGTACCGATAACAGGAAAGTAGTAAAAGTACTACGTAAACTACAGGGTTTACTTTGTTGAATGTGCCTTGCCCCTTACCTTATTACAGCATGACGCAGTAACTCACTCCAGTCACATGTGTTGGGAGAACCTCCTAGTGAAAATGCGTTATCTAGCTGGTTTGATTAGTGAATATTTGAAAATTCCGGTCTCTTCTTTACACATTTAAATATTAATGTGTCCATTGATGTCGTCGTTTTTATAAAGCTTATCAACTTGTCGTTCTGTTAATGACTAATTATTTTGCACCGCAAATGGTTCACAATGGTTCCAGGTCCTTTGGGCTTAGATGACAACGGTTGTTCCCACTATTCTTTGAAACCTTATATTTGCTAAAGGTATGTCCTAATTTATCATGATCATCATTATTTAATCTTTTCACTCCCAAGAGAATGTAAAGTCACTTCTATTGTTGTTTTGGTAAGGGTAAGCAGATGATTGGAAAGCCGCACTTGATCTTTATGATATACCTTCTAGCCCAGTACACAGATTCATTATTCTTGGGACAGGCAGCCTCTACCAAAGCAGCGAAGGCTAACCATAAAACGATCATTTAATTAAAATATTACACAGATAAGAATCCATATTATGTTGTTTCCCACTATCCTGTGTATTTACCAAACACCTGGGGTTAAATTCGATGAAGTATATGCAACTCCAAACAAAAACGCCCTAATTTGCTTCAATGTATCAAACAAACCTTAGTACAACTTTAAATCCAACATTTTGGCATCGGTGTACATATACCTCCTCTATTTTGCTAAAGGATCCAGCTTTACATCTGTAAAATTTTACCAAGTTCCCATTTTAATTTCCTTGTTTTCCATTTACAGACAAGGCTATCAAAAATTTGTAGTCACCACATCATATGTTGCAACACGTTCCGGCCTGCTACGATGGATTGATCATATTAAAAACCCTGAAGACTCACCAGAACCGTAAGATTTGGTAATAACTGCTAACAAGGTTTGTATTAATTTTGTGCTTTATTAAACAGACACTTTAGCGAAGACAATGTTCGAGCCATGGATATGTCCTGGTATAAGAGGGCCATAGATCAACATACTGTAGAACAAGATAGTTTTGTTTATAGTGTGCCATTTGGTTCGGGTTATAATACAAAAACCAATTCTACATTAGTGACAGCTTCTCATGCAATATTTGTGGAACATCGTGGCCATAAGGCGCCAGCTGCAGTTGTGGGCTTGCAATTTCAACATGATTCGTTGGCTAAACATTTTATAAGTATAACATCGGCTGTAAGTATTAAGAGCTTTTTGAAGGGTTTTATATGGATTTCTATTATGTATGTTTTTATAATTTAGTGCACTGGTATGACTGACTGCAAACGTACTTGTGCCTCCGATAACTTGGATTGTTATGTCTTGGACAATAGTGGTTTTGTTATAATCTCCGAGGAACCAGAACATACTGGCAAATTCTTTGGCCAAATTGATGGCACTATTATGGATTCGTTGGTACAAGATCGCATTTATAAACGTGTTACTGTCAATGATTATCAAGGTGTATGTTCTAATGCTGATAATCCCTATACGGCTGATGGTGTAATGATGCAACCTCCTTGGGCCTCTTCTTGGCTCTTCAGGTATATCATATCGCTAAGCACAACTTGGCTTTCTTTGTTGCCAACACCTATTCAGTCCTGGCCTCAGGATGACTACAACTACAATGAAGAAGGTTTTGAAGAACCCACCTACCCAGATGATTACGAGCCATTTGATGATGACTATAGTTCACCCATAGATGAGGAAATGGATGAAATGTTTACCACCGCTGATGTGGTAAAAACTTTTTTTGTCAAGATAAAGTTTGAAAAAAAGATTTACAAATTTAATTTTTTTATAGGAAATAACCACACCTGCTCCTAAGCAGCATAAGCCTCATGTGGGACCACGTACCAATCCTGATCCAAATAATGCCCGCCGTTGTGATTTACGCAATGATTTGTATATGCTGCAGCCAGAGAGATTAAATCAAGGAGGACAAAATAATCCCTTAAAGGTTAGAAACAATATACATTTGTTGTAAATAACTGGTGACTCTTGTTTTTTTTTGCCTCATTTTAGGGTAAATTAACAAATTGCCATGTGTCGGGCTGCGAACGTCCATTTAGTGTCCAAAAAATACCGCATAGTAATCTGATACTTCTAGTAGTGGATACTCTATGTCCTTGTGGCTCTAAGCAATTGGATATTGAGCCCATGGAAGAATCTGGCATTGTGGGTAAGTTATTGGCAAATAATTCTTAGTCTCAACCGCCTATATTAACATTTTGTTTCCACAACAGGTGCCTGCAGTACCCGACGTCAAATGCAAGAGTCACAAAAACGACGAAGACCTAGAAAATGCATAAATTATCATCCAGAAGAAATTGAAATACAACAGTGCGGCAGGGGTACCAATCTTTTACACAATCCAGTTGCCATTTTAAGTACCCATGTAGTCATGATAATAGTGACAATATTGTTGACCAACGCGTGATACTAAGTAAATTAAAGAAAGTAATTAGAGAAGGTGGAATCACTTATCCAAAAGATGATGCCCATACTCATTTGAAAAAAGCACTAAAAACAAAAAATCTAGTTTGCTTTTATCAACAAATGGCAACACTAGGAAAAAAACATTCATCCCAATTACACTTAGAAAAAAATAGTAAAGATCAAGTAAAGTTAGAATTATTTTTCGTATTTTTTTATTGTTAAAACAATAATTGTAGTTAAAATCTCCACTTAGGTTTATTTATTTTTTTCCTAACAATTTTCTCTGAGTGTACAAGTTAACCAAAAAAAGGTGCATCGTATTTGTTTTGGTTTAAAGATAAGTTTATATTTTTTAAAATTCATCCACAATAAATTGATATAATCGAATGTGTAAAGTAATTGATAACACAAAATAAAGCAGAATTTATTTAAAAAATTACTTATGTAATTGTACCTAAAAAAAATTAGAAAAAAAGTGTAAGAAATTAAACTAGTTTTATGCTTAGTTAATCTTAAGTAATTAGTTTATAGATTGACCCAAAATCAAATTTAGTTAAATAATATTTTCAAAAAAAAGCTTAACCCATTTTATTTTGAACAGTTGGAAATTTCTTTTTAAATTCTACTCGGAATCCATTTAATTAAAAAATCTGTAATCAAGCGATTTTTAAACTTAGGCTTTCATGTCCCAAAATCTTAAATTAAGTGCAATCGAGCTAAAATTTAAACTGCTACAAATTTTTATAGCACTGTCCAGGACATTGATCCCTCGTTTCTAAAGCCATAAGCATCCCTGACCTTAGTTTGTTACAAACATTCCGTGATTGTTCGGACCTCTGCATGAGTTTCTTCAAAGCATAAGGCTCCCGGATTTTTAAAAAGGAGGCTCAGCCCCTTCCGTTTCTTTAAAATACACCCATTTAGCAACATGTTCCCTTAGGCATTTGCTTCAGAGTCCCATCTATTCAAGGGGCTTATTATGTACTTAAATTCGAGTCAAAACTTTTTCCAATTTGTACAAATTGGACTACGAAGTACAAGTTATATTATCTGCTATTTTTCTTAAACTATTCCATAAAACAAAGAATATTTTAATCATATAAAATAACCGGAATCGCCTTTAAGATCTAAAACTCTTTTCGAAATATTTTTGATTCGAATAGAATTACATAAATACCCCAGCGTTAGCGCAGATAGCTTTGACCTTTCTATCTCTGCATAAGCCCACAGCATCACTAAATGATATTAGATTGTTACCCCCAACAATCCTCTCCCCCGTTACTTGAATGCTTGGCTGGATATTTTTAATTGCCTACAATATCCTTGTTGGAATAATTCTAATTGCCCTACTTAATACTGCACTTCCTATTATATGATGTTCACCATACCACCGCAGGACAGGATACCAATGTTTGAATAATGCCTTTGTATATCCCGGATGTCATTTTTGGACTCAAACCCCATTTTGAACCTTTAATTTTTTATTATAGCGTTAACATCGATGAGCGAAGGCATTAAACTCTTTTGAATATCACAAAAGTGTTACAAAAGAAATGAGGCTTGTCATAGTATGCGAAATTGGTTTTTTGGTAAAAAGACAAATTTCAGTTTTGTGCGGGTTCAAACTCAGTCCCTTATCATATCCCTAACAATGAACAATACTCAGGGCGTATTTCGCCCTTCTACGAAGGTGATTTGGATTCTTTCTTAAGGGTTTTCAAGAAAATTGTTTAAATTATTAATTTGTCTTCCTTCAATGGGTTAATCAAAGGATGTATGATTATTTTCTTTATGTAGACAATAATTTCTAGGAAATCTTATATAGTTTCTTAAAACTAAGTTTTTTTTATAAAACTGACTTTAAAAACATTATTAGTCTTTATTATAAATAACACAAATTGTATTGTTGGTATAAAAAAAATACTGTTATGTTTTCACATAAAAAAGCAAAAAAAATTAAAACTAAATTTGCAAAAATAAAATAGTTTTTTTAAAAAAATGTTAAAATGATTTATGAGAAATTATTATTGGTAAATTGAAAATAATTAAAAGCAAAACATATAATAAAAAAATATTTTTTGTTATAAATAATGTTGATCTTCAAAAAAAACAAAAAAAATATACAGAAATTCCTACCGATAATTTCATTGCAAAACACTGTAAAAATATGTAAAATAATTCATTTTATTTAATAAGATTTAAAATAAAACTCTCATATATGTACATACATACAAATGTAAACACACATACACACTTAAAGTAGACAAATTAATAATATAAAAAAAACAAAGTAAAGCATTTAATTTTTTATTTTATTTATTTATAAATAAAAAAACATTTTGTATTAGTTTTGCACTGAATTCATATAATTGAACGCACAATTATGCAAACCAATATGTTATGTAAAAACAAGCAAATTTATGTGTTTAAATTAACAATAAAAATTTAATAATTTTTTAATTGAAAAAAAAAATAAATTAAAGTTTTCCAATAAATGTAAATTAATGGTACTTAATTTAAAAAATAAAATTAAAAGACTTAATCTAACTGCAATTTTTCATATCAATGAGAAGAAACCGAAAACATAATCTTTACCATAAATTCATTTGGTTTTTTTACAAAGAAAAATTTAAATTTGTATTTTTAATATTGAAACATAAAATTTTAATTAAAGCAACGCAGTGTAACAAACAGTTTTTTTGTAATATTGAGGTTAATTATTTTTTGATTTGTTTTTTTTTTTTTTATTTAATTTTAATTAAATTAGTAATTTACACCTAAAAAGTATTATAAGTTAAAAAAAATATTTTACCCCCTTTTAAAAAGTTTAATTTCTGGCAAATAGCAAAGCTAATTTGTTTGCAGCCGGTGTTTAGCCGCCAAAAACAAACATAATTAAATTTACAAAACATTTTAGTTTTGTCAGACAGTATGACAAAAACAATCCGTTGTTTAAAGCATTCATAATAAAAGTGTTGCCATATTATTGTTTATGTAAATAAGATTGAAGTGTTTGGCACCAAATATTTTAAAATGGTGAAAAAAATAGAAATTTAAACAATAAAATAAAAGCATTGGGAGCTTCATTTTTTTGAAAATTACTTCAGCATATGCAAAATCTAGCATTAAACATGTTAACTTGGCATCACTGGCAGTGAAAAAAATTTTTATAAGTTTTTCAAAAAATAACGCAATAATTTTAATATTACATTTACTCATATCTTCGATCTCTAGGGGGAGCAATATTTCTTATTTCTGGTGATTTAAGCGCTTACTACGTAAAGTCTGAGAAGAAAGTTAATTTTGTATCACCCTGTAAACTAAAATCGTTGTAAAATCCCCTTTTAAACTTTGAGTTTCGTGCTTTTTTTTATTATCTACTTAATATTTTTTAAAAAAGCGAGGTAAGATAAAAACATAATTTTGAGAAATTTGGGAGGACACTTTTGGAATAATGCACCACAGTGCGGCGTTCTTTTGCTTATATCGTATAGCAGAGTTACTCCTATGGCTATTTTTTGACTTTATATTTATAAACGAACTAAATGAATTTTTTAATTAATTTTTAAATCAATAATTAATTGTGTTTGTTCTTTGTAAACATGTGGCAACGTTACGTTAAAATAAAGCATTATCCGAAATTTCCCCTTAAAAGCGACATTTGAGTTTCGATTCGAAAAATAAATTTTGTAATTAAATATAAATTAATATTTGACTTAAAAACTGAACTCATGCAAGCCACTGTTTTTATTATTGTTTTCTCAGTTTTTTTTTTTTTTTTTGAGTTGTTACACTGTAATGTATACCCATAAAGAGCAATAAATTGACATTAAAATTCATTTATATTTATAGTTTTCAATTATTATAATTAAAAATTAAATATAACAAAAACATTTATACATGTATAAAATAAATTTTATTTTTTTAAAAATTTTACCCTAAATAAAAATTTAATAAAATAGATAAGAATTTGTATATTCCTAACCTTTAAAAAATATCAAAACAAAAAATTACACCCAACAAACAATTTAATCATAACATTTAAACGTTTGTAAAAAGAAAATGCGAATTGTTACATAAAAAGATTTTTGAAAAAGTATTTTAAAAAAAAAATCAAAATTAAATATCTTTGGAAAGAAAACATTTTCTTAAAAAAATTATATAAAAAAAATTAGAGTAAAACACAAACAAACAAACATATCTTGTTTCTAGAAAATAAGAGACTTTTTTAAGTACATATTTATATAAAATTTGTTTTTAATTTGATGTTTTAATTTTATTTATTTTTAATTTAAAAAAAAAACAAAGATTAACTTTAGATATTTTTTTTAAATATTATTTCATTTACACATTTATTTTTTATTAAAATATAATTATTAAAAGAGATTTATTAATTCAACTTAAACTCAAACTTAACACAAATTAAAAATTTTAAAAACATTTTCTGTGTCTTAAAACTTGTATAAAAAGAATGTCTTCCATTAAATTAAAAATCTTAAAACAGAAAACAATTTTTATTATGTATTTAAAATAAAAAAACTATTAAACTTTAAATTAATAATTTAATAACTAAATACTTAATAATTAGAAAAAAAAAATAAAATTTAGCGTTTAAGTAATGTGCAATGAATTAATTATAAACTTTATAATTAACTAAAATAATTAAGTTAAGGATTTGGTAAAATTGTATATCCCTGTAAAATAATTATTTTATATTTGGTTAATTCAAAATATTTTTATTTTGTAATTTTAGTTTCAATATTTTTTATTATTATTTAATAATCAAATACTAAAAGCTAAATGAGTCCCTAATGCTAATGGTGTTACTTCTAAACTAAATAAAAGCAACTTTAAGGCATGTGTAATAGGTGGTCATGATTTTAGTAGCTGAGTATATTGTAATAGAAGGCCATTATAAATACCCCTCACATTGTAAAATATTAGTTTTAAAAGGCAAAAATGTTTTTGAAAATTGTTGAATCCGATCATGGGGGTTATTTTTTTAAATTTTAAATCTCTAAAACCGTAAAATCGCTTTCGGCGCCCTTACCTAGTACGAATGAGTTTTCTACTAAGATTTATATCAAAACTATATGAATAACAAACTTTATCTAAGTAAAAGGTTATAAGTTTTAAATAGCGTTGAAAAGTTTCCTTGTGACGGGCGTGACTATTTTACTTACTGTTTTTTATTTGGACTCTAAAGTTTTGAATTTGTAACTTAGAAGCGTTGTGTGTTTTTGAACGCTCAATCATAAGAAACCCCCTTAAGAACTTAATTACTGCTTATAAAGACCGTTAGAAGACTGATACGGGTGTGACCTCATAAAATTTTATTCTAAAGAATTTTAACTTTAATATCCTGTTTAGAACTTTATATCTAAAAAAACATTTTTTTTCTTTCAGGAACTCCTTTTTAAAAAATGTGACGTGTGTGAATTAAAAATTAAAACTTTTAGAGTTTAGCAGATTATTTAGCTTATGTCCATATAAAGAAAGCACTTTCCCAATTGAAAAAATTTTAAATATAAAATCTTTTTACATTTTGGTTTTTTCAATCCAATTAAAAAATTCTTTGGGTTTTTTTTAATGTATTTAGAAACTATTTTTCCCCATTTCGGGATTTTTTATAACAAATTTTCCAGGTACAACTACAAGTTACGTCACAACCGAGTATAGCACTAAAATAACCTGCGGTAGGGAGGGAACATAGAAACTATTTGTTTAAGAATTTTTCTAAAAGTTCGTTCTTCGGTATTAAGAGTGGTGGGAAGACATATAAGGGGGTGGGTGTTCAACGTTTAGAGCTGAAAACCCAATTAAATTTTTAAAACATTTATTCGTATAAAGAAAACGAATGCAGTTGCATTATCGCCGCCTATTAAAAAGTTTGTTAAGGACATCGTACTTTTTGCTTGAGGTTAAAGAATTTCAGTGCGAAAAATTAATATGAAAGTATTTATGATTCACACAACTGAACCTCCTTTAACGTAACACCAAAAAATTCAAATGCAAAAATTAAAAAAATTAATTGACAGCAAATTCGTTTGCAATTTCAAATCCGTGCGAATCCCGTCATAAGATGGGCCGTATTTCTGTAATGAAAATTAAACCGTTTTATTTGTAGCCTAATGCGCCCTTGTTCTGTAGGGTTTCGAATAGAAAAAGAAGATCTCAAAATTGTATTAGCTTTTCGAGTAACTGCAATTGGATTTAATTATGAATCATAGAAAACAACGAGTTAAGTCACTGTGCGACCTGACTCAAGGGTCAATGGTGCTATCTTTGGAATTATACCCCAGATAGTCATCCCTAATAAGGAGGACTCGAAAGTATATGAAAAACAGTTTGAGGGATTCAGTTATGGATCCCAGCTAGTGTTTATATAGTGAATACAGGATTTCAGGTGGCATACAAGCTTCCAGATGGAGGTAGCGTTTTTTTATTGGGTGTCAGCTAGTAAGGCAACTCCGGTTTTTTTTGAGCAGGAGGGATCTGAGTGATATAATTAAAATTTTTACGCGGCTCTGCGATGTCAACCCAGACAATCCAGAATTTTGCGCAGAATGTGTGAAGACATGGGGCAGGTTGAGACTATAAACCACTTTGTCTGCCGCTGTTTAAGGCTACAGCTCCGACGGCAAAGAAAGCTGAGAGAATGCTTTTACGATGGATTTGAAAAGATATATGGTTGCAGGCTGAGTAGTATGCAGCTTTTTACAAGGTTTTAGTGCTTGTGTAAGATTATGGGGGCACTAACTATTTCTATGCCCTGACTCTTCTGCTTTTAATAACTTTTTTCTATCTTTCCCTTTTAAGTATAGCTACTTGTTGCCACTATTTTTAAAGGGTTGTGGCGAATATTCTTTGTCACTATATACCGTCTTTAACCTAAACTAACCTAACCCAACCTAATCACTCTGATCTTAACAGGAAGAATGTAAATTTCTTGAATAAGTTATTTCATCATGCTTTTTCGAGAAATTTTGTTTTCATGTAACTAAGATGCCCATAACGTTTAGATGCTACTTAATACCCGGCCAGGGCTTCTAAAAACATCGCAATTTCAACATTCATATTTGCATAGTTACATTGACTTTCAACGCATAAAAAAAATTTTCATTTTTGTTTATGTTTTTCCTTAATATTTTTAAAGTTTTGTAAACAAAATTTTATTGAAACCATGGCGAAAAAAACCTCGAATTTTCGATTTTCGTTTAAGGTGTACTTTTTTAAATTTTTTTCCTAAATTGAAAATGCTTTTCTATGAAAGAAATCCTAACCAAAAGCCGACTATAAAGCTTAATTACGCGTGCTATAACATAATGCCGTAACCATAACTGTTGCTTAAAAACCCAAAATTCAATTGGTTTCTATGATTATGGTTATGGCGTAATGATAAGTCATCTAAAATCAAATACAGTGTTGCCCATACGTTTGGTTCGAATAGCTGTTTTCTGTGGTTATGGTTATGTCACGTATAATTTAACGTTAAGCCATTTTATTATTAACTTGCTTTGAAATTATTAAAAAGGATAAAAATATCAACATTAAAATCTAACTGAATCTAATTTTTTATATATGTACACCATTTACTTATAAAATTTTGTTTATAATTGAAAAAGCTGCTATAAAATTCTAACATTTATTGTGCGATTAAAAGCAATGTATTTTCCTAATTCCTTGTAGTTGCAAATATTTAGCAAAATTTTGTTACCAATAGTTTTTCGAATGGAAATGGTGTAGTTTTGTTTTGTAAGGATGTATTTTAAATGAATTTTAGTATAGGTTTTGAATGTACTTATGTAATGGTAGCGAGTGTAAATGTGCGTGTATGGTAAACTTCAAATAGACTTAATTCTTTTAGGTTAATTAGAAAAAACTTAAGTAATAAGAAAAAATTAATATTTAATTAGTTTAATATATAAAACAAGAAACGACTGTATTTATAAAGTTTGTATAGCAAAGTATAATGAATGCCTGAATGGCGATCTGTATGTTTGATTGATTGTTTGATGATTTAACGAGCGTCTGAGTCCAGTTAGTATTTATACATACAATTAATCCAAGTAAAACATGCAAACACAAAAAAAATCGAATAGTTTTTAAGTTGAAAACAGATCTAGTTACTAGATCTAGAAATATTTGAAATTTGTTAAATTGTATGTATATTTGAATGTTTTGAAAATTGTATTAAAAAAAAACATAAAATAAAATTCAAAAGAAAAAAAAACTGTTTATGATGGATTTTTTTTTTAAATAAAAAAGAAAATATTTTTTAAAAAATATATATATTTTATTATACAAAATATTTGTATACAATTAGTTATAAATACTACTAAAGAAAAAAAATCCATTTTGAAAAAAAAATATTAATAAAAATCCCTTAAAAGCCCATAAAATAAAATTTTCACTAAAACTTATTCTCTCCTCATATAAACAATTCAAAAATCATTAAAAAAAAACTACTATTAACATATAAAAACACTGCACACGACATATTTAAATAAACTAAATTAAAATGAAATTGAAAGATGATAAAATATTCCTTCTTAAATATTTCATTATACAGTTTGTAGTTAAATAAAAATATAAAAAAAAAACAAATTAAAAACTACTTGTTTTTTTATTTAAAAATAATATTATTTTGTTTCTTAAATATATTTTGTATTTTTTGTTGCTTTAAATCCAAAATAGAAAATATTAAATAAACCATATACATGTCCAGAAATAATGTTTGAAAACCCCCAAATTAAACTCACATAAAAAATTTTTAAACAACTAATGTAAAGAAAGCGTTTGGAAAACTATTTAAATTTAAAAAAATAAATTAAAATGCATTAAAAGGCGATATTAAAAAGAAAATTGAACTCCTTTTATCAAAATTAATTATAATTTTTAAAATTATTAAATTGAATTTCTTATGTTAGAGTTTATTTGCTTTATTTTATTTGACCTTTTATAAAGCAGCCTGTTTTTATCTTGACTTTTTTACTAGACACAATTTTCAAAATATGTATCCTATTAGATTATTTGCTTAACGCAGCGTCTCCACGTAACAATGTTCATTACTGCTGATCACAAGCAATAACGTCGACAGAATAGCGACAGAACGATTGATAATTGCTTCGAGTGGAGAACACGTGAAAAAGGAATTTCTCGTCATCTTTACGTTTTTTTATGAAATAAAATGTTTTAATTGAGTTTTTTCATAAGTTTGTCCATTTTTTTATATATTACAATTATTTTCCTAATAATTTTAAAAAATAACAAACTAAAATGGCTGCATTAGCGCCATCAAGATGTTACGGTTCCGTGTGTCCATGCAGGACTTTCAAAACTTAAATTTAAACTACATATGTAATTGTTTCTACGTAAAATCATCCTTAACAGGGAAAAGTTTTTTTCTATTTTGAATTATGACGACTTTTCTTCAAATTCAACCGTTTCCCCTAAATATCAAGTAGTTTAACATTAATATTTATTTAATTTTTCTTTAATTTCAATCATTTATCATTACAAATTTCTAACACTAAATTAAATCTCAACTTTTAAAAAAATCTCTTAACTTATTACTCATTCAATAACCTTTCACTATATACAAGAAAGAAAAAAAAACATTAAAAAAATTATACATAATCAAATACATTTAAAACGAAATCCTTTTAAAATAAATTATAGAAAAATATATCAAAAAATTAAAAAAAAAATCAACATAAATTCCACACATATTATTGTAAAATATTTATTAAAAATTTATAAAATGTAAATTGTTTAAGACTTGTTTATTTTTTATTAAAAAGAAAAGAAAATATTTTTAAGTAAATATTTCCAAACGATACTATTCAAACAAATAGAAAAATAAAAAACGGAAAATCTAAATAATTATTATTAATAAAATATTAAAACCTAAAACAAATTCATTATTTGCTAATTATCATTATTAATGAAAAAAAACCAATACAATAAAAAAACTATTAAAAACATTATCTATTTAAGTCATTAAACATTAAATAAAGAAAAAAAAAATAATAACAAAAAATTAAAATTAATAGTTTTAATTTTTATGGTGGGAAGACTTATCAAAATTAATGATGCATGTCATGCAAGTTTGTAAGCTGACGTCCACACACCGCAACTGTGGTTTAAACATTTTAATTTCTTTTAAAGAGTATTAAAGGCCTCAATATAATAATTCCCCTGCAAAGATTTTATCTTAAATACCCTCCAATAATTGCAAACATGTAAGTAAATTTTAACACCAATGAAAACAACATTTATTTTGTTGTTGTTTTAATACGACTTCTCCTAAGTCTTTCATGGGGTATATTCTCTTCTTACATATTAAAAAGATATTTCAACACCGGTACTTTTACAAAGAGAGAGAGTGACAGACGTTATTTTTTTTTTTTTGTTGCAAAAACAAAAATGAAGATTTCCGTTACTATTAAATATTAAGTAGAAACAAGTAAGAGCGCCATATTCTGGAGCGGCAAGGTCAAGTAATTTCTTAAGTTTTTGCTATTTTACAGCTAGCACTTTAAACACTACTTTGAGCTTAAGCTGCTTGGGAAAGACCGCCCAAACGGGCCATTCCATTTCTTGGCCGTGTACACTACCAGTGAAATACAAATAATTTTAAAAAACATTTAAATTTTTATTTCTTACAAATATTTATGAATTTAGTTTATAAAAACAATTTTAACTACAAACGAATTTATTATTAAACATTTTAGCGTCTTTTAAAAACGAATCTTTTTTAAACGAACTTTAAGGTAGAAAAATTTATAGTTTTTAAATAACTTATTTTAAATATACTAACTATACAACTATTAGATAATTTAAACTTAGTTCACACTAAGCAAATATTTGATAAGATAGGCATAGTCTAATCGTTATAAAATTATGTCTTTTTCGCGACATGAGATTAATAAAAAATAAAGTTAGTTTACCTTAATTAAAAATTAATGCAGGCCTATTTTATAATACATATATTTGCCTAGCTTTAGGTTAAATATTTTTTTTTTGCAAAATTAAAAAGACTTTATAATTTTGCTTATGAACAGCCATCATTTTTATATTGGCTTAAAATAGCTTAAATAAATAATTTAAAAAACAAAGCCTTTAAGAAGGTGCTAGTTAATTTTTTTAACAGTCAGTAAATACCCTTAATAAATAAGAGTTAAAAACAAACAAGAAGCCTAAATGCAAGATGTGCTAAACAAACAGAGAGACCTGCAAACAGCTGATTACTTTGTTTTGTTAAATTAATAGGAATAACAAATATGTTATTTACATTTGTAAATAAAATGAAATTTTTTTTTTTTAATTTAATTTGCTTGAAAAATGCCGGCGGTCACCTTGTAAATAGGCCCATATTGCCTTATTTTATCTCATGGAGAATTTAAGTACAAAAACGTTATTATAATTTACAAATAAAATAATTAATTAAAACTAGTAAAACTTATTTAAAATCTAAAATGTGGCAGTATTTCTTGCTGTTCTTTAATTATAATTTTAAATAAATAATTTAGTTTAACAACTATTTTAAAAATATAAATTAATAACTAGAGTTTTAGGGGAATACATTTTTGATGCAATTTAACCCGGCAAACCATGCAGGAATAAGAAAACAAGCAAAAATAACAAAAATTTAAAAACAACAACAGCAATTAACACAATTCAAGAAAAAACTGTTATTTTTAACAATAAATTGTTGTTGTTTTACTTAATAAATAATAATTAAGTAATTCTACCTGCAACATCTCCATGGTTTTTATGGTTAGTTTGCAACAAATATTGAATACCCCTTTTGTTCGTTTGTTTTCAATGTTCGTGTTTTACAAAAATCTATTTAAGGATTAGGTTGAAAAAAAGATTTTTAATTTTAAAATAATTTTAGTAATAAATAACTTAAAAAAAAAACTTAAACTTAGACTTAAACTATCTACAGCCGCAGGACTCCACCACCATATTGGGAAATGTTTTCTGTGTGGCAGTATTATTACTGTCCATAAACACTAACTGCAGGGAGGAATATTGTTTAGCCGTACAACAGGGTATTAGCTGATGTTTATGCTTTTTGCCCGGCTTATTTAAAAGTTTCTGTAAAAGTAAGGTAAAGAAATAAGGTTAAACTTGAATTCTTTTTTAAATCTAAATTAGAAAAACTTGCCTGCAAAACTACATTGTGAGTGGAAAGAGAATCGGAAATACCTGCCACCATGCCACAAGAACCGCGACAAAAATAAGCATCATAGCCCCGGGGCTGTATAATCCAATCGCCCCAGCCAATGTCATCGAACGAAATGTATAATTTCTCACGACAACATTCTGTTATTCCATCCGTACAATTGATTTCACGTTTTTGACGAGGTAGCCTCTTACGATTCTGCGTATCGACCATTATAAAAGGCCTATAATCTTTATCGGTCGATATCATATACTCCATGGACTCAATGTCACATGCTTGGCAAGTAATTTGTATAAGATGACTCAGATCATGATTGCCAAACCAACGTTTAATTGGCCATTCGATATCAATTTTCATCCATTCATCTGCAAAAAAAGAAAAGTTAAAATTATATTAATCCCATAAATGCATTAAAAATATTTAATAAAATTTTTTAGCAATAATTTTAATTATTTTAAAAGGGTTTCCAGAAATAAGCATGTTTAAGGTTTAAAAGGGGTCACGGTTTTTAATTAAAAAAAAAAATAATCTTTTGATAACGTGTTTGTTTTCAAAGCATTTCATATAATTGAGGAATATTTTCGAGGTTTTTTTTTCTTAAACATGTGTATATATGTTTATGTTAATACATAAGTTTTATAAATTATAAACAAACCTGTTATTGTTTATTCACATTTGTTTTGTATATTAATTGTCATGATGGCCTTTTTTAACACGCTTCAAAACTCTGATTAAAATACTCCTACAAATGCAAAGTTTAAATAATTCCAAAATGCAATTAAAGAAAAACAACACCGCAATTATTTTAAAATATTAAGATTTTTAATTTACGATCACTTGTGGTTGTCAACAGTTTTGTTTTTATATGCCCTCTTTGGAAAACAAAAGAAAAAGAAATACTTAATTAATACTTATGATTAATCTGCTTTATATAAGCAAAAGGAATGCGCACGAAATGATTAGTGCTTTCTTTGACTAAAGAAAAAAATGTTAGAGTTTTCGTTATCCCCAGTAACCATAAAAATTTTTAAAAACGAGAAATTATAAGTAATGAGCAAAAGTAAAAATGGCAACAAAAATAATTATAATTATCTTACTTCTGGGTAATTCCCTTGTGACGGGTATGACAATATTACTTACATTTCTGCTCAAACCATTAAAAATTTTAATTTAAAAAAGGCTACGAAATCCAACGGTGTTATGGCTTAGGAGTTTTATAGCAAAAAGACACTGAAAAAACACAAAAGATGCTTACAATGGTCGCTTGAAGGCAGGGACGGATGTGATCTTGCAAATTTGAATTTTTAAGAGTTATGGCTTAAAGTTCGTTTTGTGGAAATATTTTTTTGAAGTGGTCTAATTTTAAAATTTTCCTATTAGCTAAAATACTTTTTTAATTTTATTTGTTACTTTATTCTTAAAAAAAACTATTTTTTCTCAAGGATCAACCTTTTAGAAATTGTGACGGATGTGAGATTTTCATCAAAATTCTAAAAAAAAGTCGATTTTTTAGTTCATAATTATTTTAAACTCTTGCGAAATAAATAAAAATGAAATGTATACAAATTTATTTCTTCTTTTGATTATTTTTATTTTTTTTAGACGTAAATTCATCCAATTTTTTTTTGCAAAATAAGAACATTATTTTTCCCATTTATCCGGAATTTATATTTTTTAAAAGGGCAGCCCTTCCGAAAGAAACAACCAAAGCATAGCCAAAAATTAATGAAAAAATACTCCATCACACATTATTCATAAGCCCCTATCCGATACACTGATATCTTCTTTGAGAATAAAAAGTTCGACCACTAAGAGAGTCTAAAGCACCCTTGGGTTCATCGGATTAAACTTACAAAGGGTCTAAGTGAGGTTGAATCAACTTGAGTTTCTTAATGGGGGCTCAACGAGGTCTCTGCTATCTTTGCGGTGGGGTAATATGTGTTCCTAGTATTATTAATAGTAACAGGCCATTTTTGAACAGTGATTCATTCCAAAACACTAGAAAGACTGGCCAGAATTGAATGTAGGTTCTGTAGTGCACCGGGGAATAAGGAATGTGTTAAGTGAAACTCACAGCGGTCCTAGCTCTGAGGTTAGCGCATATTTTACATAACCTGGGGTAGTTGTCTGGTTAAATAAGACTGTTTTGTAATTTTCGAAAAGTTGTAGTACCCCTTAGTCGTTTACATCGACTTATTTAAGAGTAAAACCGTTTAGTTATGATTCCTACTTGCCTGATAATACTAAGAAATCAAATAAGGGGTTCTTTGATGCAAGCCATATTAACCTAATCTTACCCTGAAGTTAAAAGGCTTATCTTTTTTAAAGAAAGATAATAAGATATACATGGACAGACGGACATCGTTAGATCCATTTAAAGGAAAAATCTAATGTTAAAACAGTATTTTTTAAGAATTGTGATAGATTTTTGCTTTAAGACTATACAAACATCAACACAAAAGCAAAACCTTCAGCATCTTGGTCCTGTTTTAATCTATCATATAAATATTTTTCATATAAATTTTTAAAGTTAATGTAACTTTAAGAAAACACAAAAACAATTTTCAATTTTTATAATAAAAATTTTATTATTGAGTTTTTTCATGCGCACTCTTGATGTTTGTTTGTGTAAGTTTGTCTACATTAATGGAATTATTTTTTTTATTAAATTCATTCGAATTTGATCTGCCATAAAAAGAGGTCAATCAATCCTCCCTGTAATCGGTGAAAGTCCATTTTTTCAAAGAAGAAATATATTCCGGATATGTTTAAGTAGGAATGGGAATTTTAATAAACAATGAAATTATCAACAACTTATGTTTTTTTTTGGGAAAAACATAGAAAAAATAATAAAGAAATTAAATATAATAAATAATATAAATTTTTAATGGCTAATAAAAACACTTGTTTTAGTTTTGTGGAACTATAACAAAAACTTGCAGCTGGCAACATAATTTATATTTAAAAAAATTATGCTGCAGAGTGATTGTATGTTTGAAATTTGCAAAACAACTTGAACAATTTTATGATAGTGACAATGGCATGAAACTTATTTTACTAGTAAAAACATTTAAAAGGTACAAATAATTTTTTAAAGATCATGTTACAATAATAGAGGCATATTTTATTGCTAAATATAAGAATATTTTAAAAGATAACATATGGGAATCCCCATTAGTGTTTACGATTCAAAGTTTGCGTATGATTAAGTTTTTTTATTATTATCATTCAACATCAAATGTAAATATGTACTTTTAACATGCGAATTTTAAAAATTTTCTCTGAATTCTGTTTGGAAGAGATAAGTGATTTTTGACCATAGAAATAAATATGTATGTCCAAAATAGGACATAGAAAATATTTGTTAGATGAAAGATAAAATTAATTAAACGATAAAATTCAATTTATATAAGCTGAAGTTTTAGGAGAGAGAAAACCGTTTGTAAATGTGGGTGTTAGATCAACTTCGGCGCTGGTATACTTGAGTTATTGCTCTGGCCTTATTGCATGCGCTTGCAAGCACAGGTACTTTTCAATACTTGCAAATAACACTGTCCGACAAATTTAGATTTTTTGTTGAGAACACAAAGGCGACCCATTAATTCTGAAAGGCCATGTTGAACAGATAATTTTTGTAAAACAAGCTTCTAGCAAACCCTTATACTAAACAGATAAGAACGCTATATTTGGCTTTGCCGAATCTTGCACACCCTTCACAGTGTGTAGAGGTTTTACCATACTTTTTTAAAATTTTGTTTTGCAACACTATTATCCAGTGATGATAGGGGGTGAGTATATTCTAGGAAAATGTTTGCAAGGAAAACTGATTTAGGGCCAGTCCTGCAATTGACCTATCCACGGGTACCCTGGAAGCTGTAAAGGGGATTAATTACAACTTTCAAAACTTTTATGGGAACACCCTTAGGCAATGGAGATAGAAAGTAAGTATGTTTTAGGAATATTTTGAAAAGGGAAACTAATGGGGGTCGGTCGTACACTTTACTTCTTTAAGACCGACGCTGGAGAAGTTATGGCGTTTTTACATAATTTTTGTAAATTTTGTATGGTAACTCCCTTAGGTGATGGAGATAGAGGGTTAGTATGCTTGGAAGGGAAAACTAATGAGGGTCTGTGATACACTTTCTTCCTCAAAAAGTCACTCCGGGGAAGTTGTAGGGGTTTTTACCCAATTTTTTTTGTTTTTGTATGACAGCCCTGATAAGGGCTGGAGGTAGAGGGTAAATATGTTTTACAAAAATGTTTGGGAGGAAAAACAAATTGGGACCGGTCTGATATTTGACCTTTGTAGGAGCACCCTGAAAGCTGTGGAAGAGATTAAACATTTTTTATTTAATTTTATATGGCAGCTCAAATATTTATGAGGAAAAATTAATGGGAGTCGGTCTTGCATTGCACCCATGTAAAGGCAACTCCAGGGCAGTTGTAAAGGTTTTTATCTACAAATTTTAGAGAAATAAACAGATGTAGTTTTGGCTGTTGGCTTTTATCTCGGTCAGTTATCAAGCGATTTTTCTGAATTTCAATAACGATTTTTTTGCATATATTTTTGATAATTTAATACCGTTTACGACTCTATGTGGCATCGGGGCCTGCAAAAAGTTGATTTCAACCATAGCACGGACAGACGGATAATGCTTTATCGACTTCCCTATCTATAAGGACCAAGAAAATAAATACTTTGTGCGGTCGCAAATGGATATTAAAGAAATAACAAACGGAATGGCAAACTTAACATACCCTTACCTTTCACTTATGTGAAGGGTGTAATAAAGGGAGCAATATACTTAATAGAAAAATGCTGTATTTAATGTCTGAGAGATTTCTGATTTTCAGAGTTATATTGAGAATTTTTATAAGCTCCTCTCTTCCTTCTGTTTCTTTAAGCAAAAAAAAATACTTTTTAAAAAGGGGAATTAAGGATTAAAATATTCTACCAAAATTTTTTGACAGAAAATTTCACGTTATTATTAGGCTGTGATCTACATAACATGGACTTTCAAAATTAAAGGGCCCTATGCTGTTGGACAGTGTTATTTAAAAGCTGGAACAAAAGGTATTTTGTTGCAAAAATATAAAAAAATTTCTTCTGTCCCCTTAGTTGACTTTCGACTTTAATCTGGTCAATAGTCTTTAATTTGGTTTTTTTGCTCACAATCACAAAAACTGCGAAAAAAATAGCAAGTTTATAAAACTATCACAAAAATGAAAAAATAGCACTTTTTGCCTACTCAGTAGATGATTTCCAAACTTAAACTGGGCCAATGGCTCAGTTTTGATATCTCAAACTCTTAGAAAATGTAAAAGAGTACCAAAAACGTGTAAAAATAAATGTGAAATAATAAAATATTCTTAGTTTCGTTTATTTGACTCATAAATTTAAAAAATTTAAAAAGTGTCTTAAATAAAAAAAATACTTCCGAACTTAATATAAAATGAATTTCCCGGCAATTATTTTCAACTCCCTTGTTTTAAACTGCTGGGGAAAAAAGTGCTGTGGAAAAGAGGACTTCGAATTTTTGCAATCAACTGTTTTGCTTAAAGCTGTGTTCTTTGTGGGAAAAAAGAGAAATTTCCCGGGGAGAATTTATTCAATATAGGGAAACAGGGAATAGAGAAAAACTCCCAGGGAATTCTTATTCACAATTGGATTGTTAATCTTTAAAAATGTAAAAGGCAACAAAAAATTAAAACATCATTTTTTACTAATCTATTGCCTTCTCTGTCGCTGGAATTAGGTTTTTGACCTCGGTTTTTTATTCAAAGACTTATAATTAAGAACGCCTGCATATTCCCCTTATTTCTCAATTGGGTTATGTAGCTGGGGAACGCATTTTAAATTATGTTTCTGTCTTTATTTCACCCCTTATATAACCTTCTAACCTTGTTTGTGCAGGCTTTAGAGTAAAAAACAAACTTACCTTGAACATGCACTGACTGTATAGCTATGGTCTTAACTATGGGTATATATTTCGAGTCCAATTGTTGTTGTACTTCGGACACCTCAATTGTCTGTTTCGTAATTATTGTCTCATTACGTTTGGCAAGTTTGTTGGGATTATTTTTAAATAACCACAAAACAGCCGTATTAACATCATAACCATCTGCATCGGCATCATCGATTTTAAACGAGAAGCACATTGAGGAGGTAGAACCCAATTTACGGCATTCATTTTTCTCTAAAATTTTTAAAGCAAAAAGGAATGTAAAAGAAATCTTATTTCAGTAGAAAAAAACCAAAAAAAAAAACTCACCAACTTCTAAAAAGATAAATTTTTTACTCGTTCTTGCATAATAATCATCGATATCTTTATTAACAGTTTCCTCCTGTTCGATGGTTACGCCTTCATAAATAGGTTTGGGCAAACCAACAGCTGAAACATTTGGTCTCTCCTTAAGTCTTAATTTCTCTAAAATTTGTTGTTTAACATATTCAATGCGCAAGTGTGTTAACTCTTCTTCAGTAAACTGTTCCACTTGACGGCCACTGTCACATTTTGGACAATGCGCCGGCGCTGTTTTGGTATGTCTTTCATGTTTTTCATATCCATAATTACTGTCTCTATCTTCTACTGTTAGTGGTATCTCCGGTTTCATGTAAGCGTCGTCCTCTATGGGAGCATCACCATACATACGATCGCTTGCATCTTCATAATCGTAATCATTGGCCATGGACAAATGTTGCCAAATGCGCGGCATAGTCTTTAAACTCTCCGAGCTATACACAGGCCTCTGGTTACGTTGCTGCAAAAGTTTGTTATGCTCCAAACGATGTTCACGCTGCTGTTCCATATGACGCCTATAACGTTCAATTTCTCGCTTGGAATCATGCACCGTTTCATCTTCCTCTTGGCCCTGATCAAAGTTCTGTTTCTGATAATGTTTTATGTGTTTGCGTGCATGATGAGCCTGATGCTGTTCATGTGCAGGATAAAGTTTACTGTGTGAACTGGCTGTCTGATGCCGTAATTGATGTTGACGCATAAAATGTGTTACTGCGTTTGTGTTGGTGCCACTGGGATGTGATTTTGCATGTAAACGACTGTAGATGTGTTGATTCTCCAAAGCCAAAAAGGCGAGTAATACAAAGGTTATTAGATATTTGGCCATTTTTTGTTGTTGTTGGTATTGTTTTTGTAATTTTTAATATATTTAAATTGAGTATTTTCAATTTTTCTTATTTTGTTAGAGCTTTGTTTAAAATTAGGTTTAACTTTTCTATTTGAATTTATATATTTTATACTTTTTTTAATATTTGTTTTAACACTCTATATTTTCCACTATCTGTTTGGTAATAATAACAATTTCTCTTTAGTTCTTTGTCTATATGCAATCATGGATTTTAATGTGGGACACTGATTTGGCAGTTTAATTTTTTTAAAAGTTTATTTTCTTTAATATGAAGTTAAAATATATTTTTTACTGCATTACTTTTAGTTTTAATGATCCTGAAATGAAAAGAAAAAAGTTTTAAAATTAATAAACATAAAAGAAAATTATATTTCTATGAAAATAAATAAAATGATTTAAAAATTAGAATAACAAAAAAAACTTTTGGGGTCATTATTTAAGCTTTATTTAAAATTATTTTAAAGCAAATGCAAGAGTAAGCAATAAAGAGTCATTTTAAACGTTTGTCAATCAAAACCTGCCCTTTAACTGCATATAAACTCGCTTATTTTTAACATATTAAGGTGTTTAGTGACAAGAACGCACATTTATTTGTTTGCTTGGAACTATAACAGATAAATGAACAATAAATTCATTCACTTTAAATGAATAAACCCTACTCCCAATTGTTCTATTAAGATGGTCTTCCTTTCTGTTTACATATCAGTTTAAGTTTAAAATTCACTTGTAACAACGAGAACCATTAGCTATTGCTTCGCTACAAACTTTTAATAACCAAATAAAAAAAATATAGAAGAAGCATGGACGGTTTATATCCAAATATTACTTGAAAAATACCATAAATGTCAAAAAAACTAAATCAGTGACTAAGAACGATATTTTCCAGACACTAATTAATTATATCCACCACACATACGTGATAGGGGTATTATGTGTTTGTACAGATGTTTGCAACGTCCAAAAGTAATGGTCCGAGATCCACCTTTAAGTAAACCGATCGATTCAAAATTACTTCCAGAGCCGATTGAGGTATGTCCGTCTTTCCGTTCCGCTGGGTGTCGATGTATTCTTGTAATCAAAGTACAGGTCACAATTTTGAAGATAGTTTGTTAAAATTTTCCAAAAAACGTTTTTAAAACTGGCACAAAGCATGTTGTTTTTTGGTGTAGAGCGGTTGATTTTTAGATAGCTCCCAAACAAATGGCCACCAAGGATAAACATTTTTGGCTTTATGTAGCTAAAATTTTTAATAACTTATTTTTGTTAAGTTTTTAAATAAATAAATAGATAATTATCGCTATGCGATCAATAATTATACTGAATACAAATATAATCTGTCTATTTATTCGTAAGGCCGTAATACAAATGTGGTTTGGGGTATATTATGGTCAGGCTTGACCGACTATAACTTTCTTACTTTTTTTGCATTTGTTGTTGTTGTAATAAAATTTTAAACAGATAATTTTTTGAAAAATTTTTGGTTTAAAACAAAAAAAGCCTGGACTTTTTCTTGATATAAGAAGAATAAGAAGAGTAGGATTCTTGCAATATCCCACTGAGTACGGTACAACATCCTTTGTGTGACACCGCAAGCACAATTTCTATGTCATATCTACGATTTTTATTTTTAAGTTCAAGGCTTATTACCAACATTCATTGTATGATATGTTGGACATTCAGGGACAGACAATATAACATAAGAGTCCGAAGTCCAAGGTCCAGCTCGGTATAAGCGAGAAAATTATGGTCACTTTTATCTCCCATGAAAAGCACCTTACACAACAAAATCAATACCTTACTTTTACTATTTAAATGTCTAAAATATACATAAATATTTAAAAAAACAAATAGATAAAACTAAATTAAAAATATTAAATGCAGTTTTGCGATAAAAAATATTTAAAGTAATATTAACACTAATAGAATGGAAAATAATAATAGAACGAATTGAAATGTCTAACCAAACATATTTTCAAGGAAGCAGAATTAGTCCTTTTCAAACTAAAAACATTTAAATTAAAATTTTGTAAACCAATTTAAAAATTATTGCATTTTTCTAAGTGCAGTCAAACTAATTCCCATTTTTTGTCACGTTCGCGTCTGCCTAATAATTTCTCGTTAATTGGAAACAAATATATATATTCCGCATTTTATATATTGACTCAGATGCCTTAAAATTAATATCTTTACTTATTTCACTTTAAAGATGTGCGAATGTTGCGTTTTCCATCCTGAAATTGGTCATATGCTAATTTGTTTATGTTTTTTTCTGTGTACAATTAGTTTAAGCGCACTTCAGATCAGTATTTAAAGTAGTAGTGCGCCTTCAACCTATTCTACAAGTTTTAAGATTTTTATTGGATTTTGTAAAAGCGAAATAAAAAAAATTTTATCCAAAAGTCAATAGAAAAATTTCTGAGTTATATTTATCTTTCAATAAACATATTAGTTAAATTAAATCCCTAAGAGTGCCTTACGTATCATTTTTAATTTTTTAGCATTAAAATTCAAAAAAAGGATTTTTTTGTAGTTCTTAGCTAAATGAAAGCAGGCAAATCTCTTTAGCATATAAATATAAATTGATGAAATTTTTTTTTTAAATTAAAAAGTAATTATTTTTGGGTCTTATATTTATATATGTATTTTTTTATTCCTTTTTTTTTTTTTTTTTTTTTGTAAAATTTGAAAAAAAAATTTTAAAATTTGATTGTGTTAATAAAAAATAAAAAAAAAAAATTTAAATAATAAAAAAAAGAAAATTTTAAATAATAAAAAAAAATAATTTAAAAAATATTCTAAGTTTTGATTTTTTCCATATAAGAAAATCTTAGAATCAAAAAGTTTATCATATAACAACTTAAATTTCCCACTTCTTGTTTTTAAGTCCTGGGTCACTTGAAAACACATTCAACTTTACAAATAATCCCTTTAAAACAATGTTTAACAATAATTCTCTTTTAATTGTTATAAAAATTGTTAAAAATTGTCAATTTATGAGTTACTATTTGCTTGTTTTTAACTTTAATAAACGTATTTACCATTTTATAAAAAAGCTTTTTTAAATAAATATTGAAGAAATTGTCTTTAATTTTGTTATCACTTTCACAAACTGTTAAACTTAAATCCTTTATGTCAAAGGTGGATGCAAAGTAAAACACACACTCAAGAGTGTTTTTTATTAATTTTTTTAAATTTTTTTTTACTAAAAAATTGACGTTACTAAGTTAACAAGCGCAAATTATTAGATTAAGTTTTTTCTCCTGATACACGCGAATTATTTTAATTGTAACAAAATCACGTTTGTATGTTTTTGTTTTTATTTAGGTAAATTCGATTTTACATTTGTTTTTATTTTCTATTTTAATTTTTATTAATAACAGTTTTTTGTTTGTATTAATTGTAAATAATAAACTTTTAATGACTTAGCGCCACACGTTTTCACTTTTTTCACTTTTGTTTTATGACAAATGAACGAACTAATTTATCAAAAAGGCAAAGTGCAATTTTATTTTGTATTTGAATTGAAACAAAATTATTATAAAATACAAAGATGTTCAAGTTAACGCTACGTTATTTATATTTTTACTATTTGGGGAAACACTCCGGACCGGCCTGACACTTGTATATGAATGAATTGCTAAGGAAATTGTCTTAACAATATATTTCTGATTTATTAATACATAAATGGTTTAAAGTGAAAAGAAATCGTATCAATGAAAACTTACGATTTATATTAAAAAGTGAAAAAAGAAGAATAACTGAACAATCGTTTAAGATCGTTTAATTCGCAAAGAATCTATTCGTACAATTCCCACATACACTGAACAAACCAAAATTATTACTCTTATACTCTCTTGTTTTTGCAACAAAATTACAGTGATTTTTTATTGTTAAAGAAAGAGCTTCTTGGCAATAATACAGTTAATTTTCTCCCTACTTTCAGCTTAAGAAGTAAGAGAAATGTTTAAATATAAAAATTTAAACAAAATAATAAGAGAACAAAAGCCATATCAGCTTTAAACAAATAAGCAACAATTTATTTAATTATAAACTTGCAAAAAAAAACAACAAAAACAACATACTGTAATTGTATGTTATCAGTCTTACAAAAAATTGCATCATTCTTAATGCTGCTCTGTAGGCCATTTAACAATTTGGCCAACCGCCGTCACAAGACACAATTCATGCGTGTCTAAGCAAAAAGCCAATGAAAAGAAAATAATATAAAAAATTGCAAAAATTTTGTTAATTTAATTTAAAATAGCCAAGTAGTTTTTTTGTTTTTGTAAAACCTATTTAAACACGTTTTTAACCCAATTTATTTTTTTTTTATCTTAATTTGTTTAAAATAAATTTAATTTAACAATTGCGCATTTAATTTCTAATTTTCTAATCAGTTGAATTATAAAAAAAAAATCGTTTAGTTCCTTGAAATTTATTTTTTGTCTATTTTTACAACAAAAAAATTTAATTTGTACAACAAGTTGTAAAAATATTCTTATCTGTCATTTGAATCTTGCTTTTATACCTGCCAACATACATACAATGATTTTAAAAATTTATAGAATTTTATTTTGAGAATATTGAAGAATGTTTAGTGCAATGTTCTGTAATTGTTTTGAACTTATGACTTTCAAAATGTTTGATCACTGATAACAGCATTAAATCAATAAAATGTTGTCACCTTAACAAACCCCGACACAATCTGTTAATTTTTTTTAATTTACGCCTTTTTTATTAAAACGAAATAACCTTTAGGAAAAATGATGAAAATTCTATGGTGATTTCTAGTGTTTGATTTAAATAAAAAAAATTCTAAAAAGTTAAAAACTAAAACTTAAAAACGTCAAGATCTTAGTGAAAAAGTAACAAGATCCAAAAAAAGACAGGTAGGTAGGTAAATTTAAGGGAGAACATCTGCAATTAATAAAAAAATTCTCCATCGTTTTCATGTCCTCAATTCATGTTCTACAATCACTGTTCACCGAGACCTCCATTCGATGGAAACATGTTTGAAGGTTTGTAGGACCCGTGTGACTTAATTTAAGTTTCTTAAACTTAAGAATCTGTTTGATCCCAAAGATTTCAACTGTTTCATTGTTTTACTGTGCAATTTTTTCCCAATGTTTACTTTTTCAGCCTTTCCCGCAACAACAGTTTTCGTACCCAATGCCATAGGGGGAGGGCGAAGTTAGTACGCTCCACAAAAATGTTTGTAAGGAAAAATTAATAGGAGTCGGTCTAACATTTCACCCATGTAGGGACAACTCCGGGACAGTTTAGAGGTAGTCGAAGCTGCTGGCTTATATCTGTTAGTTTTCGAAAATTTCAGTTATTTTCATTTGAATACTAATAAATAATAAACAAAATTAAAAATAAAAGAAGAGGCAAAAAAAATTTGCAAAATTTGTGTTGGCTGGATTTCAATAGCAATTTGCTCATTTTTTATTCTAATAGTTTGATACCATTTACGATTCTATGTGACATTGGGGGGCTTCAAAAAGTTGATTTCAACCATAACTCGGACAGATGGGCAAACGCAAATAACAGAGATGGGCACAGGCCCGCCTCAAAGCGTGAACGGCGTTCTCCAATCACATCAGTTAGACGATAAGACAAAAATTTAAATCAGATTGTATTGATTATAAAATGATTATTATGCGTATGTGGAGATGAAAACTTGCTTTAGCTCACCTTAAATTATTCGGACCAACCTGCAGATTTAATAAAATTAGACAAGTCACCCTAAGTGTCTTCGTAAGCCTTGTATTCAAAGTGAAACCTGGACTTTTTAAAAATAATTTAATATAAAATTTATTAAAAATAATTTTTTATTAACCAATAATAATAATAATAATTTACAACTTATTTTTCTCGTAAGTATTTCCTACCAACGAGTGTAAATTTTTCTATTAACGTAGGCATAAGCGATCGAATCGTCTGTTTTATAGTCATCACGTTACCATCTCTAAATTAAATGTTTATTCTTATTGAAGGGTATATAAGATTGTAAAATAAAAGCTCTCTTACTTTTAAATTCAAATTATGCTTTCTGTCGTCATTACATCGACCTTAAAAAACCATCTTTAAAAATAATTGTCATATTGACATTCAACTCTAAACATGTACTTTAATCAACTGATAACTTATACCTTGATCTTGAGCTTGATACTGCTAACCAAATACCCTTGTCAATCTCGGAAGTTTTTGTTATGTTTGATTACAACTACAAACATTTAATTGTAACAATTACGTCTTATTTAAATATTTTATTACAAATGTAATGCGTTTTAATTAATTTTTTCAAAATTGATATTTTCCAGATTTTTGTAAATATTATTCAGGATTTGATCCCGATTTTCTTAGTTTATTTACAAGGTTTGTTTAAGGTTAAGTGCGTCTATATGCATTTCACTTGTTTTTACACCAAATAGCCAGTAGACTTTAACCAAATTTTTGAAAAACCTCATGAGTACCCGGTGCCTTTATATAATAACCTCAATAAACTTATTGAGACTTATTGTAAACAAACCAAAACATTCAAGAGTCCCTTAAAAAACTAAAACAGTTGAATAACGGAAAATTATTGATTGAGTTTTTTTTTTTTTGTTGAAGGGACTCTTGAATGTTTTGGTTGTCTTATTATAATTCTCAATAAGTTTAAATATATGTTTTCTCTTAAAAAATTTTGGAAATCCCAAAATTCATTAAAGTGCAAACTTGCTGCACAATTTTTTTTTCCTTTGAAAAAATTATTCCCTTTTTTTCAAGCAGTTAGTTGCATCTACTTAACAAAATCCACGTTTCTTTACAAACTAATTTAAATGTAAATATGTAATTAACAAATTGTTATCAATTAGAATTTCTGCTTACAATGCAAATAGTTTCAACAAATTAACTTACAATTCAAAATGTGTTAATGTAAGCAATTTTTATGAACTAAAGTCCTAATTTCTAATACGTTTTTTGTATTTTAAAAACTTGCACGTTTTTAGTTTTAATCTATTTAATTTAAAAGATCGCAAATATAATCTATTCAAAGTTAATCGAAAGAAAGTGCCCTAATTTTTGCTTCTTTAATCCCTTTTCTTGATACGTAGTTTTGGAGGTTGATTAAAATATTAAATTTAGCTTACGAGTAATTTTTTTTGTGTTTGATTAAATAAAAATTACATTGCCATCAAGCCTATATAATAAACTGGTTTCGAGATGTTAGAGCAGGTTTTTTTTAAATAACATTGAAATTAGTTTTTTTTTCTATATTTAAACGAACTAATTTTCAATAAAATAGTTGGTTCCTTAAGCTCCTATAATGGGCATAAGTTTTCCCTATAATTTTAATTAATGGCAAAGTTATATTTAAGAGCCATCATGATAACAAAAAGATTCTCATTATCGCTAAATAGTTAGATTTAAAAGAATCAAGAACACATGCTCTTAAAATGAAACCTTAGCAAGGCCTTAGAGGAACTAGCATATGACTTTATGTATTGATTCTTTTTTTTCCATAGTTAAGAGCTACGACAAAATTCTTAAATAAACTTCTGTCCGATGACAAACTTTCTATCTTATTTTAGCTCATTTTGGCTTTTTCTATTTCTTTTTCAAATTGCCTTCTTCATGTGTGCGTTGGGCCTCCCCTTCTACGAGATCTCTGAGAGTGCCACTGTTTTGCTTTCTTTGAGACCACATTAGGGTCAAGGTGGCACTTGTAGAAAAATTACACCTTCCTAAGCTTAGAAGTCCTTTTTTCTTTGACAAATCAGCTTAAAATTGGAGTTCAAAGAAACTAAAGAAATACATTTATAACCCAAGCTTTCCACTAAACCACAATTTTTTTATCGTTTTTTAATAAATGTTTGATCCTAGAAAAATTTTAGTAATATTTGTTTTTGAACAGGTGCTAAGATTTAATACTTATTCATGGAGGTTGTTCTTTAAAACTAGACTTTTTATTTAACAAACTAACATGTTTTTTTATTAACGTCGTCAAAACAAAATTCTAATAATAATGATAACTGGTGCTCCTTGGTATATTAAAAACAGCAACCTCAACAAGGATCTACAGGTCCCACTAGTTAGATTCGAAATCTAAAACAATGTGGGGAAGTATTTTAATAAGCTGGAAACACATCCAAATCCGCTGGCTCGTACATTTTGCAACATAATGGACACACTATTTTGAAAAGCGCTTAAATGAAACCATTGGCTGGACCAATATTAATTTCTCAGTTTTAAGATTTGAATACCTATTGTTAGTTCGCATAAGCAAAGATTCAATAATAAATAAAACACAAAAAACATTTTTTTTAAAATCATAAAATTACTTATTGCCATGTGGCTAAGCAAAAAAAATTGGGTCGTCAAACAGGTTTGGAAAATTGCTATAACCGACAACCCTGATGTCAAGAACTTTAATGATTAATTTGTTGTCGATTTGCTTTCGCTGTTGATAACTCAAATATTGAACATCTTGTTGTTATTTTAACAATTTATTTAATTTCAGTATTTTGCTCTTTACCATTTTTATTTTGCTAATTAAAATAATTATCAGTCCAGTAGAGTCCAATGGTCCACCCACAATATCAACCTTAACAGCGGCAACTAAAAGATAACAGTGATTTCTTAAATCTCAGTTACTACGTGATCAGTTCAATAAATGCTTTTGAAAAGGAAAATAAACAAAAAAAAAACATATTTTGAAAACATATTAATAAAAGGCAATTTATGTACATTTCTTTGATAATAAACTTTGGACTTTAAATAAATATTTTATGTTTGTATTTATAAAAAAAATATATTGAATTAAATATTGCGTAAGATTAAAACAAAAACATAAAATAACAGTTCTGGATCAGTAAGCAAGCAAGCAAGCAAGCAGGCAGCCCCAAGAGAGTCACGTTTTACATGCGTGCCATTTCTAAAAGGAACAACAATTGATATTGAGGCAACGTGTTGTTATCAATTTCACTTTTAAAAAAATTAATTTAAAGCATTTAACAAGAACTTTAACTTATCTTTTGCAAAAGGAATTGTTATACATGATGTTTTTTTAATTAATTTGTTTATTTAAACACTTTTCTTATTTTTAAGCTTGTTTTTGAACTTTTTTTAATTTAAATTTTTCTTGTTTTATTATTATTTTTTTTTAATGAACGTATTTTAATTTGTTTTTCTATATTTAAACTTTTAAAATTCTTGAATTTTTTTAATTTTAAAAACTTTTAATTTTACTTCACTATTAAACGTCTAAACTTAAAGATTGTTCAATATTAAATAAAATTAATTTTTGAAATTATTAAATATCAATGACTTTATAGACAATGATAATTAAGTTATCATTATGCCCATAATTAAAAAGATAATGATGAGTATTAATACAAAAAGTTATCATTTTTATGCTGGTTGCATTGTTATTATATTTTCTTTTAATTTTTGAAAAATTTCTCTTATCCCTTGAATATAAAGAGAATTTTTGCTTCAGTTGTGAACTTCTCTTTCTTAATAAAAATATTGGGTTTTAATGATAAGGATTTCTCTAACACTAATATTTTCTCTTTAATCTTAGAAGTTATAATAAAACAATTTTATTTTTTAATTTCTTTAACAAAATGTCAGCAAGTTTCGATTGGTCACAACAAACAAATTTTGCTTTATAATAAACAATTTGCCCCTCTGTTCTTAAGAGTTTTAATGCAGTTTTATTGATAAGAAATCATTTAGAAAGCTGTGATTGGTAAAAATTTCTGTGCTAGTTGAATTAAATGACCAATGTCATAAAGTTTATTAAAAGAAGGTGTGAAGGGACCATCTTGAAGCCTATTTCTAGCAAACCCAGACCTCCGGCTACAATTGCAAGCTCATACATTTTTTACACGGACTGGGATATCTGAGCAAAGTCTTCCACATTAGCTTTCTTAAGTGAGGCTTTCAGAAAGCCTTTGAATAAAGTGTTCTTAAAAGACTTTTAGATTTAACTTTCTGTTTTAATAATTAAGTATTTAATGGCTGATTCGTCAATGAAAAATGTTGCAGTTTTTTCTTATTAAGCTCACAACCTAATTTGGAAATCTACTAATTTGCTGCTTCTCTGCCAGAAGCAGTTCACCACCGAAAGTACTATAGGCCAAATAATATTATATCTTTTTTGCCTAAAATTCTGGAAACCATAACCGATTTCCAGAAGACTGGTAGTCATGCCTACGGCAAGGGACGATAAGTGATGATGGCTTTCAGTGGTTGGTTTGTTATATCAAGAGATCTTTTCAATTAAGAAACTATACGATGGACTCCGAAGGTTTTTTTAACAATAAGACACCTTGTCCCTCACTTTGCTTAACATGAAATATGGTTGACTCGTGTTCATCTGGACACTATTTAGTTAATGCTCCTCGCGGACAAATACAAGATTTTTCCTTTTAAAACTATAAAACTAAATGGAGTGGTAACAACCCAACAACAGTCAGACATCTGGGAGTCGTTCTAGATAGTAAAGAGCCCTGAAGACCTAACTCCGAGGGGAGAGTGGCGAAGACACAGATGGTAATATATGTGTGCAAGCGTGATTTGGTAAAAGTTAGGGCTTTAGTCTCGAAAGCCTTTGTAAGGCTGTGAATTGTGCACATATGTATTTACAAATTGGATTAGTATCCGATGCTTTTCGTCGATCACAGTCCCTCTACTCAATCCCTTAAGACTTTCAAAATACAAAATTGATGTTATTCGTATGATCACCGCTTTGAAAATAACATAAAATGTTAATTCTAAAAACTGCAGGAAGTTTTGAAATAATATAAGAGAAATTAAAAGCAGTTACATTTAAATTGGATGCAATTAAGATCAGTTTCTTATATTTTAAATTTATCGTTGAAATCGCATTCAATTAATTTTGATATTCTTGTATACATACATGAAGAATAAATATTAATAATATGTATAATTAATATTTTATAGCCCTTACTGTTTATGTTACACCACAGTATACACGACATTATTATATTTCTACAAGTGTTGAATTTTCTTTGTATATGGCAAAGTCCAAAATACTTCAGACGAACAAACAAGTGATGGCTAAAAAATATCGACATATCAATAACGATATACCAATATATCGATACTTCGTTTTCGATGTTTATTAAGAAATTTTTCTTCTATATTTTTTGTTTTTATAACAGCTATCCCGGTCCGCTTCGCTGCCCTAATTAAACCCGTAAATAAAAAAAATTTAAAACAGTTGCCAACTTTAGTTTATAAATAAGCAACGCAATTATTTAATTTTTATACCCTTCACATAAGTGATAAGGGTATATATAAGTTTGTCATTCCGTTTGTAATTCCTTTATTATCCATTTGGGACCCCATAAAGTATATATATTCTGGATCCTTATAGATAGGGAAGCCGATTTAGCGATGTCCATCTGTCCGTCTGTCCGTGTTATGGTTGAAATCAACTTTCTGAAGCCCCCCGATATCGCTTAGACCCGAATGTGGTCTCAAACTGTCACAGATAGTCGCGAGAAAATCGGTATTGAAATTCAGCAAAATCGCCCGATAAATGACCGAGATATAAGCAAAAAACCACGACTACCTCGGTTTTTTGAGTCTACAACAACAACAAAGAACATACTTTTACATGTAATAATAAAAAAACAACAAAAAAACAACAACAAAAAAAAACAGAATCAGTCATGTTGATATTATTGAAACACACCCAAACCAAAAATTTTATTAGTATAAGTGTTCATACATATAACAGCGTTGCCATCGCTCCTACGGCTTCCAGGGTTCTCCTACAAAGGTAAAATGTAAGACCGACCCAAATTATTTTTTCCATCCAAACATTTTGGTGAAACATACTTACTCTCTATCTCCAGCCCCTGACATGGTTGCCATACAAAATTTTAAAAATAAGGTAAAAACCGCTACAACTTCCCCGAAGTCGCCCGTAGAGGAAAAAATGTATCACAGACCCCCATTAGTTTTTTCTCCCAAACGTATTCCTAGAGCATACTTACCCCCTATCTCCACGCCCTAAGGGGGTTGCCATACAAAATTTACAAAAATGATAAAATGCCCACAACTTCTTCAGAGTTGGCCTTAGAGTAACAAAGTGTACGACCAACCCCCATTAGTTTCTTCTCCCAAACATATTCCTAGAACATACTTACCCCCTATCTCCACGCCCTAATGGGGTTGCCATACAAAATTTACAAAAATGATAAAATGCCCACAACTTCTTCAGAGTTGGCCTTAGAGCAATAAAGTGTACGACCGACCCCCATTAGTTTGCCCTCCCAAACATATTCCTAGAACATACTTACCCCTATCTCCACGCCCTAATGGGGTTGCCATACAAAATTTACAAAAATGATAAAATGCCCATAACTTCCTTAGAGTTGGCCTTAGAGCAATAAAGTGTACGACCGACCCCCATTAGTTTGTCCTCTCAAACATATTCCTAGAACATACTTACCCCCTATCTCCACGCCCTAAGGGGGTTGCCATAAAAATTTACAAAAATGATAAAATGCCCACAACTTCTTCAGAGTTGGCCTTAGAGCAATAAAGTGTACAACCGACCCCCATTAGTTTGCCCTCCCAAAAATATTCCTAGAACATACTTACTCCCTATCTCCACGCCCTAATGGGGTTGCCATACAAAATTTACAAAAATTATGTAAAAATGCCCACAACTTCTTTAGAGTTGGCCTTAGAGCAATAAAGTGTACGACCGACCCCTATTAGTTTGCCCTCCCAAACATATTCCTAGAACATACTTACCATCTATCTCCACGCCCTAAGGGGGTTGCCATACAAAATTTACAAAAATTATGTAAAAATGCCCACAACTTCTTTAGAGTTGGCCTTAAAAGTGTACGACTGACCCCTATTAGTTTCTTCTCCCAAACATATTCCTAGAACATACTCACCCCCTATCTCCACGCCCTAATGGGGTTGCCATACAAAATTTACAAAAATGATAAAATGCCCACAACTTCTTCAGAGTTGGCCTTAGAGCAATAAAGTGTACAACCGACCCCCATTAGTTTGCCCTCCCAAAAATATTCCTAGAACATACTTACTCCCTATCTCCACGCCCTAATAGGGTTGCCATACAAAATTTACAAAAATTATGTAAAAATGCCCACAACTTCTTTAGAGTTGGCCTTAGAGCAATAAAGTGTACGACCGACCCCTATTAGTTTGCCCTCCCAAACATATTCCTAGAACATACTTACCATCTATCTCCACGCCCTAAGGGGGTTGCCATACAAAATTTACAAAAATTATGTAAAAATGCCCACAACTTCTTTAGAGTTGGCCTTAAAAGTGTACGACCGACCCCTATTAGTTTCTTCTCCCAAACATATTCCTAGAACATACTTACCCCCCATTCTCCACGCCCTAATGGGGTTGCCATACAAAATTTACAAAAATGATAAAATGCCCACAACTTCTTCAGAGTTGGCCTTAGAGCAATAAAGTGTACAACCGACCCCCATTAGTTTGCCCTCCCAAAAATATTCCTAGAACATACTTACTCCCTATCTCCACGCCCTAATGGGGTTGCCATACAAAATTTACAAAAATTATGTAAAAATGCCCACAACTTCTTTAGAGTTGGCCTTAGAGCAATAAAGTGTACGACCGACCCCTATTAGTTTGCCCTCCCAAACATATTCCTAGAACATACTTACCATCTATCTCCACGCCCTAAGGGGGTTGCCATACAAAATTTACAAAAATTATGTAAAAATGCCCACAACTTCTTTAGAGTTGGCCTTAAAAGTGTACGACTGACCCCTATTAGTTTCTTCTCCCAAACATATTCCTAGAACATACTCACCCCCTATCTCCACGCCCTAATGGGGTTGCCATACAAAATTTACAAAAATGATAAAATGCCCACAACTTCTTCAGAGTTGGCCTTAGAGCAATAAAGTGTACAACCGACCCCCATTAGTTTGCCCTCCCAAAAATATTCCTAGAACATACTTACCCCCTATCTCCACGCCCTAATGGGGTTGCCATACAAAATTTACAAAAATTATGTAAAAATGCCCACAACTTCTTTAGAGTTGGCCTTAGAGCAATAAAGTGTACGACCGACCCCTATTAGTTTGCCCTCCCAAACATATTCCTAAAACATACTTACCATCTACCTCCACGCCCTAATGGGGTTGCCATACAAAATTTACAAAAATTATGTAAAAATGCCCACAACTTCTTTAGAGTTGGCCTTAGAGCAATAAAGTGTACGACCGACCCCTATTAGTTTGCCCTCCCAAACATATTCCTAGAACATACTTACCATCTATCTCCACGCCCTTAGGGGGTTGCCATACAAAATTTACAAAAATGATGTAAAAATGCCCACAACTTCTTTAGAGTTGGCCTTAGAGCAATAAAGTGTACGACCGACCCCTATTAGTTTGCCCTCCCAAACATATTCCTAGAACATACTTACCATCTATCTCCACGCCCTTAGGGGGTTGCCACACAAAATTTACAAAAATGATGTAAAAATGCCCACAACTTCTTCCGAGTTGGCCTTAGAGCCTATTTAAAAATTAGAAATATTTCATAAGAAAAAAAAATGGTTAAAAATAGAAAAAGTTTGGGATTACGAAAGGTCAATGTGAAGGGTATATAAGATTCGGCACAGCCGAATATAGCGATCTTACTTGTTTTTAAGTTAATTTATCCGATCGTGTTAGCAAACATAAGACTGCATTTATTGCCTTTTTCCTATAATGGAATCGCTATTCCTTTGTATAAAAGCATAAAGCTTAAATTATTCTTGCCATAACATAAAGCCGTAACTATAACCATTGCCATAAAAACTAAAATTCAATTGGTTTCTATCAAGGCACATTCAACAAGGTAAACCCAAGGCGAATTCAAAAAATTCGCCCTCTTTATTTTCTTTTTGTGTTTGAACGGTAGAATGTCAGAAAAATTAAAAATATCATATAAAATTAAATTTTTATAACGTAAGAATGTCAAATTGATTTTAATCAGCTGGGCTCTTAATATTACCTGGTTGAATGTGCCTTGGTTTCGTTTTCGTTGGCTCAGGTGTCAAAAAAGATATGTAAAAGTAAACAACTCTGACAACCCAGCCTCCTCACCTATAATCAAATACAGAGTTGCCCATAAGTTTGGTTCAAACAGCTGTTTTGTATAGTTATGGTTATGTCACACATAATTGAACCTTTAAATAGCGACTTAAGTTCTCAAAATATTCCATAAAGTCCACTTAAATTTGTATGGAACGCACTACGCCAACTTAAAGAAAAAAAAATTAAATATAGCCTCTGACCGTCCAGGAGGTAAAAAATAACATTAATAAAATATTATTCAAATCGGATAAGAAGTTCCGGAGCAAAATCAAAATATTTGTTTGCTATTTTGGTCTTATTTAAAAAAGACCTAGAAATAAAGACTCTTTTTTGATAAAAGATATACGAAATGAAAACTTTTTGGTTATGTTTTGCAAACACTTTAAACAAGAGTTGTTTATTTTAACCGAATCATGCATATAAAAATTTATTAGCCATTTCAATTCATTTTCACTAGACTCTCCATCGGAATTTTCTTATCTTTTGGTCCAAAAAATTCTCATTTCAAATACGGAATTTTTGCTAAAAATCTTTTGTAATAATACCGTGTTTATTCTACTTCCGCCAATTGTATTTATTTTTTCATACAAATTTTCGATAATAAATTATAATTTTTCAGTCAATTGAGTTCGGACCTCTAAAAAGTATGTATGTATGTACTTTTAAGAAGAGATGCACAAATTAGGCTCACTTAAGTTTATTTAATCAATTATTGATCTCATATTGCATTAATCAAAAATTATAATAATTAAAACATACAAAAGCATGAAGCATTTGCCCCATTTTTTTTGTCGTTTTGCGGCCACTGTATTTAAAGAATTTGCAAACATAAAAAAATAAAAAAAACCCCAGCAACACACATTTTTTAATTTAAAAAAATAAAGAAAAATATTTTTATATTGCTAAAACAAAATTTAATTACGCACCCATTCATGGTGTGCATGATACATTTTTCCGATGAACTTTAGACTTTGTATCCAAAGCAACGTCAGCAGTCGCTTTTTATCAGATACTTATAGAGAACATATAAAAATGTTTGAATAAAAATGTCTTAAGCACGCGTAAGATATACGGCAAGAAGTGGCGAATCTACATATATGTGCTTTAGTGTTTGTGCGTATATGTACTTGAAGAATTAATTGAAAAAGACAAAAAATTAATAATAAAAAAACGATAAATAATGCAATAATTTAATTTAAACTTTAAAGAGTACATTTACTTATTTACATACATAGTTAACTATAACTAGCAAAAAGAGCTTTATAACTTAAAATAGGCATATTCCAAGGCGAATTCATGAGAAGGTGGTCTTGACAGATCAGCTGACTATTTTTTGCTCGTGCAATTTTTCTCGTAATGTGTCAAAAGTTTGTATATGTGCTTCTTCTTGATTTCAAAAAAATTACGCGTCGGTTAGATTTTTAAACTAAAAATTTAAAAAAGTGTTTTTAATTAACAAATAGTAAAACCAAAAGATGCGTTCTTGTGCTTTGTGCAAAAAAAACACTGTAAAATTAATTTTATTCACGTTTTTCTTCTGCAAATAATTTGTGTTTTTTTTCTAATGATGCCATATACAAATAATTTGTGTTTTTTTTTCAATGATGCCATATTTGTGTTTGACATTTTAGGTACGAATTTTTCGCCTGCGTCCACCTTGTATGAATTCGCCTTGGGCATATTCCAAACTAAGAGTTTAATTATACTTGCCTTAACATAATGCCATAACTATAACCGTTGCCCTAAAAACCAAATTCAATTGGTTTCTATGGTTATGGTTATGACGTAGTGGTAAGTCACCTTTAATCAAATGCAGTGTTGCCCATAAAAATATCTGAATACCTGAAAGCAGGTTTGTAAGCGAATAATATGCCTCTACCTCTCTTTTCCAAATAGTCTGCTTTTGGGACCATATGTTAGCGATTTTAAAAGGATAAAAGAATTTAAATTATTTATGATAAAATAAGCAAAAAGCAGAATTAGACCTTATGTGCAAGCTATCGATTTTCGCTTATTTTTACATAACTTGGTAGAAAATTAACAGCCTTAATTTTTATAATTAATGTTAATTTTGGGGATTTTTGATAAAATTTCTATGAAATTACTATATTATTATATCATCGGGTTATAATCTATTTGTCGCATGGCAAAATAAACGGTCTTCTAGAAAAACAATAAAGAATGTTTGGATAAAACTTTTGACATTTATGCACGCTAGATTTTTAGAATGACATTTGTTTCAAACAAAACCTTAGGTTTTTATAAACTTTTGAAAAAATTATCAAAAGTTATAAAAATTTAACCAATGCGTGATAAAATGTATTTTTGCCGCATTCGAGCAATTTTAACATTGTTTTTTTTTAAGTGTGTCAAAACTTAATATTGGGTTGTGTAAAAAAAGGGACGATTTGAATTCATAGATACATAAATTAATAGCCTGTTTAACGATGTCGAAAGAATGCTTTCGTTTGCATTCAAGGCGAAAGGAAAATGATTTCGAATTACCCATGTACATATACTGGATACAAATTATTGAATAAGTTTTTTTCTTATGTTATAACCAGGGCAATCAAAAATATGCAAAATCATATATTTTTCTAAGCGTCGTATTAAGCTATAATATTGTTATTAATCCGATTCAGAACTTTTGCAAAATTTTGACATCGTTTGTTTAGAGCATATCTTAGCATATATTGCACATAACAGCATGTATATCTTTTAAAAGCACATCCATTTATAAAACCTGTTTAAAAGCATTTATTTTTTTTTTAATTTAAAAGACTTGGCAAAAATTTTTTGGACAAAGGATACATATTTACATATTACTTTTAAGATACTGTTTAGGGCAGCAAGAAAAACTAGTGAAAAAATGTATTTTTAGTTATGACTGTGCTATATTATGTATGTAAATAATTTAAAAAAGGGGAATAAAACACCAATCTAATGAGACATTGTTGGGTGTATAGCAAAAATTTTAATACAAATAAATCTGATAATAATTTTGTTTGTTTTGCACTTCTTGGTCAGAGTCCAAAAATATTCTAATCGCATAAAGAAATTTAAAATTTGATTGTTATTTATAAGAACCCTTAATAAATGGATGGAAATATACTTAAAATATAGACTATGAACGGCTGTGGGTGATTCAGTTAACAAATCAATTCTATACTTGCAAAGCAACAATAAATCTGAAAAACAAAGTAAAAAAAACAAACGGCAAATGATTTCTGACCCAGAAGCAAAACGACTACAGTGAAAAACAAATTAAAACAATTAAACATAATCTAATCATGAAAGACTTACGACCAATCGGTCAATTCGTTGGCGATATATGAACTACTTAAAGTGCGTCCAAAAATAAATATCGTCGCTATTTCAAGCCGTACATAGCTCAAATGCGTTTAGCTCCCACAATAAATGATAAAAATATTTTGTGCCCGTTAGAAATATTGATGCATCATATATGTACATATACATAGAAGCCTTGTCTATTCGTGTTCTTTAGATTTACTTAAAGTTTTTTGGTTTAAAGGTTCAATTATACGTGACATACGCATAACCACGGAAAACAGCTGTTCGAACCAAACAACACTGTATTTTATTATAGGTGACTTACCATTTAGCCATAACCATAAAAACCAATACTAAATTAAAAACAGTCACAACTCAAAAATCGTCAAATTATTTTCTTTCTTTAAGCCATTCCCCCGATTAAATCTGTAACAAACACGAAATATTTGTTTGCTATTTAATCAACTTCGTTTGAAAAGGATTATTTTATTGTCTTACTAAATTTGCTACATTTCCAAGTATAACTGCCTATCAGGCATGTTCTAAAAATCAATTTTTGTGAAAGTGATTTGAAATCACAAGAAACACAAAAAATTTTTTAATGCCTGCCGATTAGGAACTTCTTTCTTATATTTTTAATAACCTAATTTTGAGTTTTGCAATAAAATAATTAAATAAAAAACTTTAAGTCAGAATTTTGATTTTAAAATCACAAGTGATTTACGTTTAAATAAAAGAGATGATATTTTGTACAAAAACTCCTTTTCGATCGTACTTGCTTCACACATAAAATTTCTCGTAAGACATCATGTTTTATCGTTTTTTTTTAATTTTTCTCTTATAAAATGAATAAAAATTTTAAAATGTAAAACAAAAACATGCACAAACAAATCGTCCCAAAATTATCTTCATGGGCCTTTTTTATTTATTTATTGATTTATTTATTTATTGTTTTTATTTATTTATTTTATTTATTTATTTATTTATTTTTTTGAAGTGGAATATTTAAAACTACATATTCCATCAATTAGAAAATGGTGTAAGAGAAGCGATCCAATACTTTTGTCAGATGTAGTGTTTTACTTATCTTATTTCTAAAACAAATTCTTATTTTTTTTCTTTGTCGTGATAATACTATACAAATTTTATTATCAATCAATAATAAATATATTATGTATATTTATTCGTCTTTAAACTCATTTTTGAAATTGTGATTGCTGCGAATAAAATTTTTTATTAAAAACTTAGCAATTGCCGAGAGTAATGCATTTCGAAGCCATCTTTGATTTCTCGTCAGCTTCTTTTCTATTCGCTACAACGGTAGGTTAAATGTTAATTTGTTCTTTTAAACAAACTTTTACTGTTATTTGAATAATGTAATTATATTCTTATTTTGTATTGATTAGATCGAACAAAGCCCACATGCAACCCCATGTTCTCTTATTCTCATTCTATTTTCATTTATTACAAGTCACTTCTACTATTTACTTAAAGTTTGTTTTGGCCATCCATAATACATTGGTCCGAACTTACCCAAAGAAAAAGTTCGGGCGAATTTGTACAGGAAATGAAAAAACAAAAATTGTTACCAGGAACGCTTTTAGGTAAGTTCAGGTAACTCTGTGAAGATTCGGACTATTCGGTTAAACATCTGAAACACATGCAAAAGTTTTTTGTTCCTTTTACGTATGGGATATTAAACTTTTTTAACTTATTTATTACTATTTTTTATGTAACATCTTAACGTTTGAAATTGTATGCCAATAGATTTTAGAGACTTACATATTTTACAAAAAAATTTTGGAATAATTGTCAAATAAGCCCTTAAAAATATTCAATAATTATTATGAATACAGGCATTAATTTTTAATAATTTTTATTATTTTTTTTAATTATTTAATTAAATTTATATGCGATACTAACAAATTACATATTATCTATTTTTATAGTATAACATTTCTGATTCTAATGCTGTAATTTTTAAGATACTATGTACATATGTTTTGTATTAGAAAACCAAATTTAATAAATACAAACAAAAACTACTATTGATTGGATACAAACAAATCATTAAGAAAGACAATAGTCAATTAATTGTTGAACTACATTTATATAAAAATATTTCTTTTTAATTAAAAAAAAAATCTTCCGGTTTATAGGTAGATGGGCATTTTCTAAAAACCGTGAGAAAACCTCGTTAAAAATATTAGTATTTGAAATAAAATGAAATGAAATGAAAAAATTTTGGCCAGGCTAAGTCGACATTTTCAATGCTTAAATATTTAAAGAATTGGCCTTTGTTTAAGATTTATAAATTGTCAAATTATTCGTTTAATAAAAACAGCTTTTTGCTAATCAATTATTATTTCATACATGTGCGTTAATGAGATCTCGATAAAAAAATGTTTTAAAGGAAAAGTGTTGATTAATTATTGCAAAATTAATTTCAAGTGGTTTGCTTTTTTGCAAATAATAGTAGTTTTGTTGGTACAATTTAGGTATGTAGGTATAACGTGGGGGACAACAGATTATACTATCGGCAACTTTGCTTTTGACAGCAGATGGTAGTTAGCGTGACTAAAAATAAAAATTTGCTATTTAGATTAGACTTTGGGTTGTTGATTTTTAAATGTCCGTAATTTTAATGGTGGGTCAAATTTCAAATTCAATAATAAAGCAATGTTTTTGCCAAATTTATAAGTCACCAATACTAGTTAAATCATTTAAAAAATGATTGAAACTTAATTTTTTTTTTTTTTAAATTGCAAAAAGGAGTATTGGCTTTAAGCCCATCACTTTTAAAAAATACAAACCTTTTTTAATTTGTCAACTTTTAGCAGTTTATTAGAAAATATATTTAACGGTAATCGGGTCGTTACATTAGCAACGAACACAGGGAGACAAATAAATAAGTGTCCTCGTATCAAAAATTTCCCATAAAATGATGTCTTATTGATATTCGTTAGCTAAACTAATTTATTTTCATATACACATACACACATACATATGTACGCGCTAAGAACGTTCATAGCTTAAATTAAAAAGTAAATAAAACAATGTTAAACGGTAAATTAAAATAATTTTTTGGATTTTCGTCGCTTTTTTGCAATAAACTTCAATTGCGATTCTCCTGCAAACGTGCGTTATCCCAATTGTGCAACATTTTACGTTGTTTTAAGCGTTCTTCAAATTGAAAGTGCAGCCTTTCCGGGCGGGTATAAAGTGTGAAATTTATTTCTGGCATTCCATTCAAGGCAAGAAGATAATTAATGCGAGCTCGCTCCTCGGCAATGGCATAAATATCATTTACAGCCTCTGGATCATTCAAGAATTTTTCAAAACTTCCATCTACTATTTCTGATGCGGTAGGTGCTTTCGGTGCAAGAATTTTAGGTGTTATTTTCTTTAAGAGTGTACGAGATACAGCTCCAGCATTATCTGTCATTCGACATTTTTGAGCGGTGTTAGACTGCATATTGTTAGTCGCATAATCATCGCCATCATCATCATCATCATCTGCAAGGGATATCGTTTGAAACTGCATGTCCGGGTCGGTCATTGCATGCAAAACGCTTTTGCGTCTACGCCGCCTGGATGCGGACTGTTGATTATCCTCCTGTTCGATATTACTTTTGGGCGATGTCATTGAAGTTGGCGGCGTGTCTTTGGAAGTGTTATTGTCTTCATCTGAATCGATTATTTCAATTACTTTATTCATACTTGTTTATATTATGTTTTGTAATGTTACTTTAATGAAATGGTGTATTTTAGTACTAAACAAAAGCTAACAGCTGTGTAAGTATTACAGCTCCAGCGGTTTTTTATGAGCTACGATCGCCAGAAAACAAAAACTCACTAATGCTGCGTCAAATTTGCAACTTATACGTATTTTCCCGTTTGTATACGAATTATCACAACAATTTAATAAAAACACAAATTTTATTCAACTTGTATGTATGTTAACACAATCATCGGTACATGTTTTCTTATTTAAATTAATCAGCACTTGTAAAACATGCTAGATCAAGCAGCCATGAGTTTGATTTTAAAAATTTTGAAATTTTGAAAACTTAACAAAATAAATTAAAATTACAAGTACAAAAAGTCAATCAAATTGGCAATTGCTCTACTTGTAGTGACAAAGCGGATAACAAAAGGGATATTTTTGATAGATACGGTTATATAATTTATAATAGAAAATAAGAAGTAATTTGTTTATATGTATATAGTTTATTACTTTTTATGTTAGAAAAATATAAAACAATTTTTTGCTATTATTTTTTAAACTTTAAAACAATTGCATTGAAGGTGACTATCGATTATAAAAATTATAATGAACTAAAAGTTCGAAATAAATAAATCCTTAAAAACAAAACTCATATGTTTGTTATTATTTCGGAGGAATCGAAAAGGAAGAAAAATAAAGGCTCAAATAATCTTATAATATTTGTTAACCTGTTATCAATTTATGTTATATAAGAATTTTAACTTGTTTTGAGTTTATAACCAGGATATTTTTTATTGGGATATTTTAAGAAGATAAGCAAGTTTTTAATAATGCGAACCCAAAGTAAGTAAATTTGATTAATAAAAAAACCTCCAAATTAAATACTTTATTTAAGTTTAAAATTATAAAGTTGGCAGCACTTTCCTTATATTAACGGTATACCATTCACAATAGATGTGTTTATATTCAGTGTAATTGTACTGCCTTGCCGACAATAACTTTAACAACTTTTTAAATAATCCCCGAGTTTCTTGGTATTTTATTTGTTTTCTGAGTTTGTGCATATAATTTTTAAAAAAAATAATGTAATTTTTTTAAAATATATACAATGGATGCCCAGAAATCTAAAATTGATGACCGCCAAACAAAAAAAGAAAATATAAAAGTACTATAAACAGCTGAATGAAAACTAAATAAATCTTGTATAAAAACAGTTATGTCTGAACAAAACCAATTCAATTTGGCCACTATAACAAACGCAATTACGGTGGCCGAATTTGCTAAAATTAAACTTGAGCCACAAGTTGAAGAATATTCGCGTTCACAGCCATCTACAGTTGATCAACGGGAAATTTCTTTGGATAAAAATACTCAGGATGTGGAAGCAATATCCATAGAGAAACTTCAAAAATCACCTTCCAAAAAAATTGTTGCAAAATCATTGTGGCCTAATCCCGCTGTTAAAGGTTATTCATGTATGGTATTCAATCCATTTGCTTGTGCTAGCTCAGTACAAAACATTTCGAATCTAGGGGTAAAAAAGGAGTTGTTAGAATCAAATATAATTGAAGCCAACATAAAAGACGGCAAAGAAACTGATACGACGTCTTTTACACATGATATTCAAAACAAGTCGACAAATGATAAGGAATTTATTGCAACTGTATCAAGTACCCCAAGTACCACTTTCTTAGTGGAGCAGACCCCTAATGTTGCTTGTGAAAAAAGTGTTGCAATTAACACTGAATCAATTAAAAAGGACTGCATTAGTTCAGATAATTTAAAGCATAAAGATGCTGTGGATCACTCAACAGCAGACAATCTGCGAATTAAAAAAGAAGCTATTAAAGAAGAGAATGAAACTATAACTGAAGATACCAACTATATGCAAGAAATTTGTAATTTAGTTAAGAACCCTTTTGCATCTTGCAAAAGAGCTGCTAATAAAAAGTATTTCAAAAAGGAGCCAGATCTATTTGAAAATATTAAAAAAGTAAATAATGTTTATGTTAAACCTTGATAAAAGTATTAATTTTTCTTTATTTACTTCTTTTTTTTATATACTAAGGATTTCGTAAACAATAAGCCGACAACTTTGGGATTAGATGTCGCACCTCTGGATAAATCTCTTAAATATATAACTGAAAACAAAATTATATTAGAAGACGCTGCGGTATGAAAACAGTAAAAAATACAAAGAATTTTCTTTTTTAGTATTTGAAATTTGTTTTAGATTAATCTTAAGGAGTTAATTATTAAATCAGAAAATGTCACCGAAGCCTCTGCTTATGTGGTAAATTTGAAATGGTGAATTATGTTTAAGCAATATTTATCAACATTTATTGATTTAGGACTTTAACGATTCAAACCAAACTTATTTGAGCTGCAGTTTAAATTCATCATTAGATGTCAACGTAAGCAGTAGAGCGAATACTGATATCGAAGATGCCCTGTGTTCTTTTGATGTTTTATCGATTATATCTGAAAGAAGTTCCCCAGAGTCTTTAAAATTTTTTTCCATAACTGAATTGACGTCTGTAAAAAATAGCATAAATCCACCTAAAAGGTCGACAATAACGTCAACCCCCAAAAATTTTAGAAAAACAAATACAAAACCTAACTCTAAACGCTGGCCGTTTAAAGCTGGAGAAAAGAAAACCCCCAATACTAACAGCTCTGGCCGGGTTAAAAAGAAACCAGGAAGAAAGGTTAGTAAGGAGTGCTTTAAAAAAAAAGCTCGAAAGTTTTTTTTAGTTCCAAAGATTTTAAGCTACTCATTAATAAATAAACGATTTGACTACCCTAAAACTTCTTTATTTTGTTTTTAGCCTCAATCAAAAAACTCTACAAAATCTAAAAGAAATAACTATAAAGACTTTTCATTTAAGAATAAATTTTCAAAGAAACATATTTTAAAAGATCTGCCTAAAACTTCTATAAAAACACGCAAAAGAAAAGACTGTAAGCCAAAAACCAATAAGAAAAGTTTAACAAAAAATTTTACTGCGGACGATTTTCCTAAACCTTTTAAAATCGAACCATCAACAATGCATGGACAGAAAAGCATTATTGCAAAGGTGCTTCCCAAACCAATGATGTTTAAAACAGAAACAAATATAAGTGTTAAAAACAAAAATATATATCTTAAGCCAAATTTTCAGCCATGTGTACGCTTGAAGCGTTTAAAAAGTGAAGAACTATTGGTGCCCCTTCAGACTAGGCGTAACAAAACAAATTGCAAACGCTTAAGCTGTACACAAGGGTCAAGCAAAACTAGAGGTAACTTGCTTATACAAAATGCTTTTAGCTTAAATCAATGCCTTAAATTAAATCGTTTAAGCATAGATCAAGATCATATGTTTCAAACTTATAATGAAAACAAAGATCAGCCGTCTTTGTACGGCCGTTTAACCACACCCTACAGCTTGCCGATGAACACGCCAAACGGTTCTCTGGCTGAAACGGACTCAAAATATTTTAGTCCTAACGAACTCTATTCGCTGTTTCAATCATCTACACCGGATGATTCTTCTATGTTTAGTGGAAATTTGGACAGTGGCGTTTCTACCTCATCACCACAAATCAGCCAGCCAACTAATTACAATCATAATAAATTTCTACTATTACAGATTGCGGCAGAACGAGCCTTTATCAATTATCATTTAATGCATTTCGGCTATTCGCCAATACAATTTGATTTGTTTAATAATCTTAACGACATGAATGTTTTTCTCAAGTATTTGTTTGGAAGTATTTATATGAATTAAAGGTATTTATGCCCTAATTATTACATTTTTGTTGTGTTTTCAAATGAATTTCGTTAAATTATTATTATTTTTTATTTGTAAATGTCTTTTGTATGAAAAACTGTTTCTTTTTAAAACTATAGTTTGATTTAAAATTAAATTGTCTTGGATATTTCGGTAAGAAATTCTTTTATGTTATTTTTTTTTTAAATTTGAAAATTATTTATTTGTATAACAACGAATTTATTAAAACGTTTTCAAATAAATATGTTAACAAACTTTTTGTTAAGCAAAATTATTTACTATTCGACACGTGACTTATAGCATTTGGAAAAATAATGTATTTTTAATGGAATCAGCTTAGGACTTTTGATTCCGCCTTGAAGAGAAGTATATTTGTATGTACTAATGTAGGTGCATTGAAAAAAAAATTATCGATAAACAACCGAATTGAAAAGATATTCACCCAAATTATAAAAGAAGAAGCAACAAATCATTTTTAAAAAATTAATACAATTTTTTAGATTTCTAAAATAAAAACTTCTTTCAAAATGGTTTTATATAAAAAAAATAATGCACGTAACAACCAGTGAAAACAAACAACTACAAGAACGACGTTAAAAACTCACTACTTTTTATATGAAGTTTTTTTATAAAATATATAAAAGGAAGCTCAAAACTTTTGCCTTAAAACACTATTTTCAGAAGCAGTTAAAGCGCTCCTGAGGATGCGACTTAATAAGGCTGAGATATTTGGATTTTAAATAAAATGGTTTGCATTCGAAGGTGCAGTTAGTAAAAAAAAGTTTTTAATAATTAACCCAAATTTAAAACGATTGTTTTAAATTAAAAAAAATCTAATATTGTTTGAAATTATTTTTGCTTTAAAGAGACATTAGTTGTGTGCATATTTGGTGTCTTAAAATAAGAGCCAAAGAGAGATAGCAAATGGGGCATCATGAATTAAAACTTTGTTCTACGTTTGCATGTTCGAAGTGAAATACAAAAATATTTGGGCGCATTAAAAATTTCACTGAATTTGTCTATTTGTATGGAAGCTTCCTCTTTCTTTGCTTCTATCAAATTATATTGTATTTTTTTAATGTAGATGTGACAGAGTTAGGCTAGGTTACTAACGGTAGTGACGAATGAAATTCGCCACTTTCGCCCAGAGGACCGTAGGCCCATTTTGAATCCTTTCAGAAAAGTTGTTAAAGAGAAATAAGAATTAATAAGATAAAGAAATATGTAGATTGAACAACAAAATAATAAAAAAAGAAAACAAAAACGCTTTTAGATAAAAGTCAAACAAAGTCAGTGTTCGTAAATCACGTACAGGAGCTTAAACCACCTATTTGCCAGCCATCCAACCCCTTGGGTGAATCCTATGATGTTCCCCAGCTCACAGTCAGAGACCTCACCAAGTCCATTTAAGAATCGATGAAGAAATCAAGGAACTGACTGCAAGATACGCATCTTTTAAGAAAAGCACACCCATTTCACGGTCCATTGAATGGCACCACGCATTACAGGGAGAATTCGTTCTTCAGTTGCACAGTTTGTTTGTTAAAAAAACTTTCTTAAGATGTCTTGCCTGTCACAGTTGATATCGAGATATTTAAAACAAACACTACTCCCTCTATTCTCCTTCCCATTACTTATTCTTCTGATACCAACACAATGCGATGCATATATAGGCGCCATCCCCTGAGTGTTAGTTACTTTATGATATACAAAAACACGTATCAGTATGTTAAGAGCATGAACATTAATAAAGTATGAATGTTAGCATTAAAAGACACCTTTTGAAAATTTCATAATAGAGTTGTAAGATTATTGCATGAAGTGTTTTTCATAAAGCGCATGCTCCTTACAGTCATATGATTCCTAATATTTTTCCTTTATAATTTGCAAAATGTGTAAAATACCTTTTAAATAAAGGAAACTTTTAATTAAAATAAAATCAGAGAAAGAAACAAGCAGATAAAAAAAATTATAGTAAAACTGTTAAAATGTCATGGGATTACTGTTTCAAATCCTTTTATGAATATGAATTATATATCAACAAATATATACAAAAACAGTAAGTTATCCTTTATATATGTGTATATGAAAAGACAAGGGTAACAGACGTTAAAAATTATTTTGGTTTTTCTTTGCAGTTTATCGAATGGCGAATTATTGTTAAGAACAATTAATGACTATTTAGATCCCATATTCCTATTAAATCTTTGGATACCTTTAGTAGGGTCATTTAATCAAAAGTTCTTAGTGCAATTAGTAACTTCAATAGGTTTAATTAATACCTTAACAAATGTTATAAAATGGTTAGTAGATGGCTGTTAATGATTTTATTATCTTTTTTTAATTTTTTTTTTTTGCTCTTGCAGGTGCTTGCCCGAATATCGCCCGCCTTGGTGGATTAAAGAAAGCACTATTTATTATAGAAACAATTTTAGTGACATAAAAATTGATCCCTTTAGCTGTGACACTAGTGCTGGTTTTCCTTCAACCAATATTGCAGCCTTTACCGCATTTATATGTATTTCCTTATGGCATTTTGTTAACTCCTTTCTGTCCTCATTTGTTATGGGGTCACGAGACAAGACTTTAATAATTTTTGTTATTTCGTCTTTATTGTGTGCCATACTTTGGACCAGCCGCCTATATTTTCTTTATGAGTTTATGCATCAATGTTTAATGGGATCTTTACTTGCTGTTGCCTTAATATACTTGCTAAATCGTTTTTCTTCTTCGTTGCTTCGGTGTGGAAGAATAAAGGCTTTCTTGCTAGTTTGTGGCCTTGGCTCAATACCCATTAGCGCTTATTATGCAATGTTATACATGGATGTGGATCCATTTTGGTCTGTGCGAATGGTAAGTGGAACAAAATGTTATCTTTGGAAATGCAGTTTTCGGTTTTATATAAATGCTACAGTTTCCTTATTAGCCATTACTGCATATTTTCTTTTCTCTTTTAGGCCTTTAAATGGTGTGCTGACACCTCATATTTAAAACATGAAAGTTCTCCTGTTTTTCAGCTCTGTCGTGATTTTGGTTACCTTTTAGGTATTGCTCTATCATGTCCCTTAAACAAAAGGTAATTAATTTAACAAACACAAATACTTTTCCTTATGATTCATTATTACTTTACAGTTATAACAATCCCCACAACAATTATCGTAAACGTCTTCCTATTTTACTAACAATGGAGGTTTTAAATACCGTTATACGTTCGTATACACCTAAACAAAATGGTCGTTTTATATTTGTTGTTTATGAATTTTTTAGAAATTGTTTACACTCGTTTATGCTGTTAACAATTTTACCTAAATTTAATAAGAAATAAAAACTCAAAATAAATTAACTTTTTTTACAAAAAAAATATTGACTTAATTTTATTAAATTTAAAAAAATATATATAAAATAATAAATTTAAAACACTGACGAAAGCAAAAAAATAATAAATAAATAAACACAAAAAATAATTAATTAATTTAAAATAATACATTAACGTAATTAAATAAATACATGTCTTGAATTTAATTTTCTTTAGATAAAATTTGACTAAATTTATTTTTCTTTTTTTTTAAATATTTGTTCACATTTCGCAATTTTTATTAAATTTAATTTATAACTAATTAATTTAAGTTTTTTTAAAACACACAAGTGATAAAAGTTATTTTTTAATTTTAATTTTTTTATATTTAAATGCCTGATTTTAAAAACAGTGGGTTTAATTTATGATTTTTGTTTTAATGAATTTTTATGTAAATTAATTAAGTATGTTTTTATTGCCAAAATTCAGCCGAAATTTTCAAAGTGGTGAATAAAGTATGGTAACTTTCTAGTCTTATTGACCTCATCACAGGCGGACATAACACTCTTAGTTAGAGGTCGAGGGCCGCAAGAAAACACTCCGATTTTGGACACCTTAAAGTAAAAATAAATCAAAATTCCTTAAAACTGAAATATAAACAAATTTTTCATACAGCTGCGTGCAATTATCTAGGGACAGTTTAAGCTTAACAGTGGATAAACAAAAAAAGCCGAATTTGGATATACAATGTGGTGCAAAGTAATGGCTTAATTTAAATCGACTAATATTTTTTACAGATCGTGCCAAATATCCCTCTCCTTTGACATATATTCAAAAATTTAGTTGCTAACAAGCAATGTAAAGATTAACGCCTCAAGAACTCGGTTTATAATGGATAAAAAACACTTTTCTGTAATGCATTTTTAAATTATAAGTTTAGAGCTCGAATTAAAATTAGAATTCCAGTTAGAAATAAATCCGAAATATCAAAACTTAGGGCACTGAAATATTTTTCGTTACTTTCAAATCTAATTCCAACTGCGTAAACTTTTTCGTCCTTTTTTGTTGTCGTCGTATTTTACGTGCTCTAAAAATTAAGCGTTTTGCAAACTAGGTCAACTACAGACGTCGCAAAAAGTAACGGACTTGTGTTGCTGGTTTGAACATATATCCCGCTGCTGTTGTCAACGACGTCATTGAAAATCCAAGAAAACGAACAAGAAGACAACGATGTACCCAATAAGGCATCGAAAGGGGCTCGTTGCTACTAATATGGGTAAAAGATTTGAACATAATTCGCTACAAAAAGCAAACGGTTTATAAAACGTCGGTTACGTTGGAACCAATTGGTGTCTAACCAGGGCCTGTGTCTGGTACATCGTGATTCAGTAACCAGGGTGGAGCTCGCACTTATAAGGACTGTCGTGATTATACAAGGTGGGCTAAAAAAAGTCATCCGATGTTGTTTAGCTCTCATTTTTTTCTAAATGAAAAGCTTTGATTCTGTTTATGTTTATGTGTATGTTTATCTGAACCTTTAAAATTTTATTGGTCAAGTCGGGAAGATAATATCTGCCGTCAATATTGATTGCTATAAGGGCTCGTTTTATGGCATTTTTATCACTTCGGCGAGAACTCGCACACGTGTCGAATGTTGTCCTTGAGGGCTTGTTCACGTAAACACGGGACTTCAAAAAGCCCAACAAAAAAGTCTGAAACGTTTAAATCGCGCGATCTTGCGGACCAATGTAAATCGCCAAAACGAGAGATGAGGCGACCCGTAAACGTCGCCGACAAAATATCGGTTGTGGCTCGTGCAGTGTGTACCGTTGCTACGTCCTGCTGGAATCACGTGTCTTCCAGTCCTAATTCGTTCATTTGCGGCAGAAAAAACTCTGTTAACATGGCCCTATAGCGCGCATCGTCTACTGTTGTCGTTTGACCAGCAGCGTCCTCAAAAAAAAAAATGGCCCCATGACTCCTCCAGCGTGAGCAACGCACCATGCAGTCACTTTGAGCGGGTGTAATGGCTCCTCGTACATCACTCGTGGATTTTCGGTGCCCCAGAAGCTATAATTTTGCTTGTTCACATATGATTTTGGTCTTAAAATCGTTCACTTCAGCCTAGAAATTGAGAATGGCTTGGGCGTAGGTTAGATGCGTTTTTCGGTTGTCAGACAGCAGCTGATGCACGGACTGGACTTTGTACGGGAACATGCGCAGGTCTTTGACCAAAATTCGCCTTAGGGACGACCGGCTAAAGGCGAGGCACGGCGTCTGGTCAATGTTTCTGGAGACAGCTCGAAATCCTCGCCAACAGTGGAGATATTCTCGCAGAACGGGCGCTCCGGGGCCGGCCACTCTTGGTAGCGTCTCGTGTGGTTCCATATTCTTTAAGGTTGGTGGCCAAACGGCGCAGTGTTTGCGAAGTTAGTGCTGTGTGTGTTCTGCAAAACCACCAGTGAATAATGGTCTGTAGCAAAACTATTTGGCATGTGATACTACCCTCGTCAACCTAAGATGGCAGGTACTAAACTCCATCCTACTACATCTATCTTCTATGCATGTTATAGAAAAGGAACACTCTATACAGGTTATCCTGGAGACCGCGAGCGCTGGACAGTAACATAGAATATACTCCACCGTCTCTTTGGCTAATGGTACACCACAAAACTTACAACCATCATTGTCCTGCTCTTTTGGGCATCGGTCGCCTTCCTACAATAGCTCCGACGTACAGATGGTAGAAATCTTGTCGTTCCTTGTGTCGTAAAATCTTCACATCACCTTAGATACTACGCCAAGTGGTGTTTGCCTAAATTTTCGTGGTTCTAAACCTCACTGCAGAGACTACATCTCTAAGAGCGTTTATTAGTTTTTCTATAGGCATTTAGACCTTTTGGTTAGCCAGTTCAATTAATTTTTTTTTACAAAACTAAAAATCGGTAGATTTCCTGCATTTTACCAGAGGGCAAATAACGGCATTCGATCCGAATCGAAATTTTAAAATTCTTATTAGAATGCCTATATTAAAAACATTGGCGGCTCGATGATCTAGTAAAATTCCAATTCGATTTGAACCCTGTAATTTGCCCCCAGGTTTAATGTGAACAAGAATGAGAAGGGGCTTAGATTCGACACATCAAAATAAAGCGCTTAAACTTGGCTTTTCTTAATTTAATTTAAACAAAAATGATAAATATTTGCACGCAACTGTTGATTTGAATAACTTACATATGAATGCTTTTTTTGTACAAATTTCAAAAAACTTGACATATCTGGTCGACCAAAATGGTTAACAGCCTTAAGACCAGTAAAGATTGAAGTTTTCGATAGACGCTGGAAGTGGTTTTCGCAAATATACTGAAAAGTAAAACATATAAAAATTAATTAAACCGCCAACACATAAACAAACAAAAATCTATTCTTTAACTTTTAATTTTAATATTTTATTTCTTCTAAACAATTTATGTAGTCAAACTAAAACTTACCAGCATTGTTGTTCTTAAATCAAATTTATGGAAAAACTGCGTAATGAATATATGAATCTCTAAAACATTTGTAACATCCTTTTTCTCCACATCACGCAGAACATCAATAAACCATTCAAAGTGTTTGTGAGATGGACAGATCCACAAAAAGTAAACCTTTTTGCAAGCAACTCCCGAATAACGATTTGTACTTGTGCCAAAAACTAAATCGTTTAAGATGGATGCATACGGTGTTACACCAATGCCACCACCGACCATAACAGCCACTTCGAATTTATACCAATCCTGATTGCCACCACCAAACGGTCCTTCTATGCGTATTTTAGGCTGATCTTCAGGATTGTAATTACAAGGATCAAAATAGTTGCGCAATTTCCAAGTCCAAGGTCCCTGAGCCTTAATGTGGCAACTAAGAAAGTTTTCATGTGGTGCTGAGGTCAAAGTAAAACTATGCATTTCATGCGGCCTAAAGGCAGTACAGGACAAACGCACCCATTGCCCGGAAAGATATTTAAGATTCGGTGGACGATAGAATTTAATCTTAATAACATCTGAAGGCAGTAAATCAGTTTCAATGACATCCAAAGCCATGTATTTAGTACGTAAAGAAACAATTTTATCCAAAGTGTAAATTATTCCAGGACCCAAAAAGAACATCCAAAAGCGTGGCGGCCCTGTAAGGCGAGCCAAGCCATGTATCAGACTCAATATGTAAAGGCCTATATAGAGAGTATGCATATTCCAAAAGAATTTGTAGGCCTTTTTTCTTATGGTAGGATGGGCAAAGACAAAGATTATGCACATTATGATAAACAGCAAAACACCAGTTGTCCCTTTAAAAAACATAAAAAATTTTTAGTTTTTTGAACTTTAGTTCTTAAAACCAAAACTTTTACCTGTCACCGTTTGAAATAACCAAAACGTTATATCCGGCTTATAGTCCGAAGCAAAATGTACTTCTCTTGTTAAACATCTAAGATTTTCATGCGATTGTGTTGAGACATGATAGAAGTTCACTATATGACCAACTGTATGCAGCACCGAAAAAAACAAGGCAGTACAGGCAGCGATTTTGTGAAATTGTATATGAGAATCAAGTGGTATATACTGTTGTATGGGAAATTCCTTGAGTTTTGTTATAAGATTTCTGTAAAGAAAAATTTTGTTATATTCTTTTTGTTGCAAAAAATCATTCAGCTAAATATTAGCGACATCTAGATTTAACAAGTAGGTGTAACTTTACATACAGAGCGCTTAACTGTCAATTGATTGCAGACTTAATTTGGTGAAAACTTTGTTTTCAGAATTGATAATGTTTACTGGTTCTGTCGTTTCTGCGAGTTAACGCTTCCGGATTCCTTTTTGGGGAGATATGTTAAGACATTGATTGGTTCATGTCGGCAAATCAACTCTTGACTTATTGAAAGCCAAAAGTTTAAGCAAATTGACGCCTTAAGGGCAGACTTATTTTTTTTAAATTGCCATAAATTTTACTAACGACGTAGCCGTAGCGAACATATTTCGGAAATCATATTCAAAAAAAAAATGCCATAAAGTTATCAACTTAACTATTTTAAAATGTTTATACTTAATAAATTAATAAAATTTTACTCAAAAATAACTCTGTAAATGTTTTTCCTAAAAATACAGCAAAATAAAATTCAATTAGTTCAAAAATAAAATATATTGATTATAACTCGGCGCCGCAGCGCCACCTACCGATTACATTTATAAATCTTAATCACTCATTTATGTACCTACATATGTACATTAGGGCGCACGCTAGATTGCATCGTAATCAGTTGTAAATACAGTCAAATCCCGTTAATTCGTACCCCGATAAATCGTAATTCCCGATAATTCGTAATAAACTGTCGGTCCCTTGAAAAAATCTCGTTAATTCGCAAAATTTCCATACATTTTGGTCCCCTCGCTAATTCGTAATTTTTTTTGAAAATAAATCCTTCTTTACCTCTTATAAATCGTAATTGTTTGCTAACTACCACTTATAATTCGTAATAAAAACAACAGAAACATGAAAAGAATGATTTTTTGTTTACCGCTATTTTTTTGCGTAGGTTTTTACTTTTGCTTGCGTGTATGTTTATTTTCTTAAGATCAGTTTGTTACATCAGTGTTTTTTATGTTTTTTCATCGTTTTATTAAAAAAATTGAAAAACCCCGTTAATTCGTATTTATTTTATTTTAATCCCGTTAAATCGAAATCCCGCTAAATCGAAAACCCCTATAATTCGTAAGAAATGGCCGGTCCCTTGCGATTACGAATTATCGGGATTTGACTGTAATTGTCTACAGTTCAATGGCAGCGCCATCTACCGGGTCTTAAAGGGTTACTAGAAGGCCCTTATAAAAACGTCTACCGTTTTGCTTGGTTTTCTAAATACAAAGAATTATTTTTTTTTTTTTAAATAACTCAATTAGTACTATAAGATTTTTAAAGCGCAAATATATAAATTACTTTAAATGAAAAAAATTAATTTAAATGTGTTAAGAAATCCAAAACAGACTTTTTTGAACTTTTGAAATTTACTATTGTAACAGGGCAACAGAAACAGAAAATATATGTTAAATTATAATTAGAGAGTAAAGAGAAAATATGTATTTATGTATGTAGTATGTATCGTAAAATAACTATTTACTTCCGCTAAAAAGTGTATCAATTTTGGTAAATGTAACAGGAGAAAAGAAAATCTAGAAAGCAAGCGTAAAAATAAAATATTCTGCGCAAGAAGCAAGAATGGTGTCACGCAGAATTTTTTTAATTTTTTTGCTTCTATTTGTTAAATTTATCTTTTTGTCTCTTTCTCTCTCCTTAAATCAACAAACTACGCCATATAACAGGAAAAAATAAAAATGGCGTATTGTTTCTTTTACAATTATAAAGCAACAAGTATGCATTAGCTTAGTAGAATTATTGATCGGCATAATTGTGTTCCTTTTCTCTTGCTCCTGAAACATACGTTTTTATTTTTTATGTTTTTTTGTTTATCCTACCCACTTATGTAATTGTTAGGGGAAAAAGTTATTATTAGAGTTATTAAAGAGTAAAGAAACATAACTTATATAAACAACAAGCAACTAAGTATTAAAAATGGCTGCTTCATAGAGTTACCATACCTATGTTGGGATAAAGAAGATGTCAACTTTCTTAAATAAGGAATTTGCCTCCAAAAACGAAAACAATGGGTCAGGTACTTTAGAAACTGTAGACTGAAGAGTTTGCTAAACGTGGCTAATATAAGCTTCTCGGACCTATCTTTTTTTACCATGGAAATCGGTTGATTTTCGAATAGAAACCAGGTAGAAGAGTATTGTCAACTATATTTTTTGTACTTCACCTCTTTTTTAACAATTCCTCTTCATATACACCTTAATTTTTTTTTTGTCTTCGCCAGAAGCATCACAAGGAGACCCAAAGGAAGCTACACTTCACTTTACTTCTACAGTTCTATCTTATCTAACCTTTTAAAAAATTTTTGTAGGGTAAACAGTGCAACATCTCTTGTGTGACATTTATAATATAAATAAATCTGAAATAACAAAAATATCCTTCCACAAATTTTTTCTGTGTAAAAGTCCATTTTTATACTTAAAAGTTAAACTTGAATTTGAAGCCAAGATTCCGGAAATTTAAACAAAAACAGGATTTAAAAAATTCATATAAAATTGTATTTATATACCGCTACCTTAATAGAGAAATGCCCTAACTCGTACTTTTAAGCCAAGATTTTTTTAGCTAACTGTAATAAAAGAGCTATAGAAATTACGAAAATCTGGGCTTATAGAAAACGAGTTAGGGCCTTTCTATATTAAGGTAACCATACATACCTGGACATAGTAAGCAGAAGTAGTGAGTAACAGAATGATAATGATGCCGCAGATCCTCGAGTAATGGCTATGCCGACACCCATAATATGTCTTAAGTCTGTATGCTCAGCCATAAAAGAATAATCTGAAAAAAAGGAAATTCGTATAATTTTTGCCTCAAAAAAATTCCCTCCTCAAACCTACGTATAAAACGTTCTACAAACAGAACAATGGTGATGACATAAAATAGAAATAAATAGAAAATATTTTGACGATTCTCCTCCAGAAATGTTATATAACTATCCCATTTTTCTTGCATCCAATGACGAGGTCTCTCCTGCATGGGCTCAATATTAAACGATGTCATGCGTGCCACATTTGTTGAAGTATCAAGGAAATTCTGTTTGGCTCCTTTGCAATCTAAGCCAATGGCTACAAAGTCACCTTTATATTCCTTCATCATTAGTTTGAAATCCTGATAGGTTAGATGATTTTTGTGCTCCAAACCAACATCTTGAAACATGCCATCAATTAGCTCAGTTACTTGATCATCACCTAAACTGGTAGTACGAGCAATTTCCACCAAAGAACGCATCATTTCACTTAATTCTCCCTTGTCAATTACACCATTGCGATCATTATCACACATATCAAAAATTATACGCAGCTTATCATCAGTTTTGCCGCGTGAGAAAAGCACAACCGTTTCCAGAAATTCTTGGAAGCTTATGCGGCCATCTTGATCCTTATCCACAATGTTAAACATTTTGCGCACAAACATATCATTGGGTTTCATTCCGAGAGCGGCAGCAAATTCTGCTTTCGACAGGGAAGTGCGCATGACAGTCATTACTTCACCATCAGTGGAAGCATCGGATCTGCGCCTTCTTTCCCCAGGTCTTAAGCCAAAGGTTAAAGCATAAGCCTCACGAAAAAAATACTCCAAGCGTTTTTGCCGCCTTTCTCTAGTCTCGGCTCCCGCCAACATTACATCGCGATTTACCTCCACCAAAGTCATTTCTTTTTTGTGTAAAATTAAAAAGTCTTCAAGCTTCTTAACGAACTTTCTGCGAGCACCATAAGACTCAAGCTCCAAGACCAAATCATGATCATTAGGCACCCTCATTAGAATGTAGGGTTTCTTTTTGATATGATTATGGGCTGATTCCTCTACCGTCACAACTTCCACCGTTTTTAAACTAAAAGTTCGTAACTTTTCACCTTTACGGTCAACTGTGTAAATAGCAGCCTCTGGTCCAAATTTAACGGTAACCAAACGTTTGTGATTGGCATGCAACCATTCACGAGCCAACATTTTGTCAACCGAACCCTTGTGTTGTGGTGCTCTTAAAGCCTCTTGGCGTATTTTTAATTTCCTGCGCTTGCTATTCTGCAATTTGACCACACAATAACCAGCGCCGGCACAGAGAATGGGCACAAAACCCAAAAACACACAAACGTAAATAAACATCAACTCCGAGCCAGAGAAATAATCATAACCTTCTAAATAAGTGCAGGGTTCTAGCTCGGTGGCATTTAGTTGAATAGGCTGGGGGCAAGGATCGCCCTCATGCCACCTGAACACATCCTGTTGTATATCTTTCTCATTTATATCTGTGCTGTTGACAATAATATCATACATGCGTATTTGACGAATCTCTTCAATTTCCTCTCGAGTAAAAATACCGTTACGCTCATTTTCGAACCAAAACCGATCAGCATCTCGCAAACGTTGAAATTGTTCTTTAATAACGGCCGTGAAAAGTTCACCCGGCTGACCATAGGACTCCAACATGCCGCCCACATAAACATCCACATCATCCAATTGATTATCATAAGCTGAGATCAACATATTCAAAAGACTGGGTTCTTTGGCAAAGAGCTCGGGATTTATATCATTCCAATTGTTACGTCTACTTAAGCCAAAGGCCTCACGAGCACTATTGTAATCTGGCAAACCATTATCACGACCACGCATTATGTTAAGGGCTCCCAAATCACGCCGGGTAAATTCCATAGGACCAAAAAGTTTATCTCTAACATCGGAACACAGTACAGGATCTTCTCGTTCTGATATTTGTGAAGACAACCCCATTAGAATCTCCTCAATAGTGGTTTCGCTAAGGAAGCCCTAAAAAGAAAAGAAAATATGGTATTGAAGCTGTTGAAAAAGATTTGAATTTTTGTAATTTACACTCGAATCCCACCAGGTTGAACACAAACGTATGGCCGGATAGCCCATTGGAGTTTTCTTGTAATTACAACTGGCATCACGTCTAAAAATTCCAGGCGGTATCATAGTGTGACCAAAACGAAAGGCAGCTGCTTGAAATATATGACCTATGCCAGGATGAATATCACGTTTGTAGCCCTCATAGGGTGGTATTTCGGAGCCCAAAAAGGCGGGCAAATATTCATACATAATAACATTCTGCAAAGTGGCAATTACCGTACGACGAGCACGTTGAAAAATATCTTCATCGCTCCAATCATTATGGACTCGCTTAATGCGCTGCGCCAGTGTATTATGCCAGCGTAAGAAGAGTATGGCAAAGGAAAGCATTGCTGGATTTTGATTGGTCCTGGGGTCACCTAGTACTAGAGTTCAGATAAGAAGAAAAAAAGGAATTAAATTCAAATTTCAAACTAACCTTAGTTCAGGTGTACTTACGAAACAATCTCTCTGGACTTAACATTTTCATAACATTCGGCACTGGATTATTAAACAACGGCACTCTCATTGTATTCTTAATTGGCATTTTGCCACTCTTGTCAGTCAACAGTGTGCCATTGTGAAATGAACGCATGGCATTCAACCATGCCTCCGAGGTACTATATATAAAGCTGCCATCTATCCAGGCAGTCATTTGATTAATTTGTTCCCTGGGTGCGTTGGGACTTTGTCCCGTACTACGATCATAAGCTGCTCGATGAAAAGGTATATACTTGTCACCGCGACACTCTTTATCATACATTTCATCGCATTTTTCTATTTCAATGCGATGCATTTCTATGGGGCAACCCGATTCGGATGCCATAACAATCTCATTGGCCACCACTTGACCAAAGAATGCCAAAAGGGCAGTACGATTGTATTTGGAGCCAAGACCATCGCGGCCGCCCATAAACAAACGACTTAGTCGTCTGGTCGATGGCCGATTTGACCCAGCCATGGCGTAAACGCCATCTGAATATGAGGGTGGGGCTTTGCGCACCAGGTGACTATCTAGAAGAAGTAAAAGGAAAAAAATATTTTTTTTAGAAATAATCCCTAAAGCCTCAATATGATTCAATATTTTAAATTTAAACTTGAAACTGTTTTTACATTTTTCACAGAAAATAAACAGTTCGAGTACTCAAGCCGCTGTCATGGACTTACTTGGCTTAGCTTGGTTTACAAGACCTGTTCGTATATTCTTGGCATCGTAAATTATTTACCCCCCTCCAATAAATAATTTTGCAAGCCGAGCGTTCTAAGCATGGCATCTGAAAACCTTGTGGCACATTTAAGTGTGTTCGGCCCACTCAAAAGCTGGCCATATGTCATAACTACAGACAAGATACAACCGGCTCATATGCTGGAAAAAGACTTTATTTTCTAATTTGTAACAAGAACCAATTGATCTTACATCGACCACAACTAAAAAAAATCGCAACTCATTTTGTTGTGCCATACTGTCATACAAAAAAGGATGTTATGGGAAATTCAACTCTGATCACATGAAAAGCAATTTGTTTTAGTGTAAAAAAACAATAACCTTAGCTTCAAAGTTAGTAGTACAACTTTTGATCCGCCAGAAATAATTTGCCAGCAGGTCCTAAAATTTAGATTTATTTATTTTCAATTGTTCTTGACTTAGTGTGGGAAGCGAGACCCAACTTTCGCCTCACCAAATTCTTGCTTTTAACTGTTCCATCTTACTCTGCTCACGTAATGAAAAACGTGTTCTACCAACATTAACATATTATACAGCATTTTCGTTGCCATTATTTTAAAAATTTCAAAAGCTTAATCTTAACCTTGACAAGTTAAATACAAAACTTACCTACAGAACCCCAACTGGGGTGTGCTAAATTATTATACCAGCCATCGTATCTCTGTTTTTCAATTTGACTATAAATTTTTTCTGCAAAAAAGAAAGAAAAATTAATTAAAATAAACAATTTTATTTTATGAATAAAAACTTTACTTATAGGTTTCAATTAAATAATATTTGGTAGCTTATACTGTCAAACATTTACTCAAGTTCACCACAAGGCACATTCAACAAGGTAAGCTCAATGCGAATTCAAAAAATTCGCCCTCTGCATTTCCTTTTTGTGTTTGAACAGTAGAATGTCATAAAAATTAAAAGTTCCATATGAAATTAATTTTTATTTCGTATAAATGTCAAATTGATTTTAATCAGCTGGGTTCTTAATATTACCTGGTTGAATGTGCCTTGGTTCACCAAAATTAATTATTTTTAAGAGGGAATGTCAAATTTAGTATATTTAGCTGGGCTCTTGATATAACCTGTATGAGTGTTCCCTGTTTCAAAAAAAAATAAATCTAATAATCACTTTCACAAAATTTCAGTGCGAATTCGTAATCAGCTGGGCTCTTCAAACAACCTGTACCCTGATATAAAACAAAATTCAGGGTACACTTATACTAGTAATATCAAGGCGAATTCAAAAAAATTCGCCCTTTGCATTTCCCTTTTGTGTTTGAGGAAGTAAATATCAACAAATTTTAAATTTTAAGAGTATTATAAGTGTAACCTGACAAAAATTTATTTAAAACTTAAACTTTAAACCAAACAGAGTTTGTTGAATTATTTAATGTAATAGGTTGGTTCATGGGCCATGGTAGTTTATGAACTGTTTGTTGAAAATTTTTAGATCACTAATGGATTTTAAATATGTACTCGCCATTTTGGAAGCTTCATATCTTAAAGTGGAACATGTTTTAAGAAGTAGTGGCGTTACTATTTACGCGGAAAGTCAGACAACCCTTAGTGCCTTTAAGGCGCGCCACTAGGTTGGTAGGAGATTGTGTAACATCCCCTAAAGAGATTTAAATCCTTTTTAATGTGAAATAAGTTTGAGTTCCGTGGCACTGCGATAAGCATGGCAATGAAACTACAGACGAGCTTGCTGGTAGTGCTTCGGCCTTTAAGTTTAAGCATGATGAAGAAATTGTAGGGCCACAAATGGTTCACTATTATGGCAATATTAGGATATGTATGTTTAACATAATGAACATTTTGTGAAGCAACAAAAGTGACTGAGGATATCGAGGGATATATAGCCAGAAGAGAGCTCGACATGCTTCAAAGTACTTTTGAACCAGGAGAGGTTGGGTTTGAGAAAGGTTTGGATAATTAATGGACATTATTCAGTTAGAATTTGGACCATCAAACAGTATCGCGTCACGTCAGTTCATTGTAAGGGGTATTGGGTTGGGTTTTGAGACTCCTCTTGGTTTTTTTAAGGCGATAGAGACAAGGGTCTTAAAAAGGACACGGCTGATTGCGTCACATCCAAACTTCTAAATGAAAGCAGGATAAGAAAGGGAACACAATTGTAACTATCCCGGTGCACTGAAATGTGAAATGTATGACCAACTAGTGGGATAAGAATAATCCAGATTTCGGTACATTGTGCTTAGATGGTATCCCTTCCTTGTTTGTCGCTGCCAAAAGCTACAAATCCACCGACAAAAGTGGCGGGTGCAATGCGAATATATGACTATAGTGTCGCAAAACTTGACTTTGGTATTTTATATCAGGTAGTGTTTCCGGTTAGGTAGGCATGGAAGGGATCCTAAAGAATGTATGAGGGGCGTTCAGTCCCCACTGATGGATCGAAGATAGATTTGGGCAACGGGGCTAGTGTTTATTAAATGGGAACGGGAGTAAGGATGTCATAGAGACTTCCAGGCGAGTACAGCGTTATCCAGGCCGAGATTTTGGCGGTAACGAGGCGGTAATAGGCGAGAACTCAGATGGAAGAGGCGACGTGACAATCTACGTCGATAGTTAGGCCACGCTTAAGGCTTTATAGGGACACTATGTAAAGTCTGGACTTGTGAACGACTGTGCTCTCGGGGCGACCTTAGCGACACGCAAGGTTAGGCTCTATTGGATGGCAGGTCATTGTGACGTTGCCGGTAATGAGACTGCCGATGAACTGGCAAGGAGGTAAACGGCCCGGGATATTGGGCTGGGTTGTGAGCCGGTAAGGCCACCAATGGGTTTATATTGTGAATTGAAAATGACTTGGGTAATAGACAAAGTGGGCCAAACCTAGAGGGACAGGGCTGATTGCGGGATATCCAGGCTTCTGTGGCCCAAGCTAGACAGGAGTGGCAGTAAACTGTTGCTCAAGGAGGGCAGTAGGTTCTGCGGTGTATATTTGGAACTCTTACAGGGCACTGCGGTGTAAGATATATGACGAGTAAATGGATTATAAACTCCCTGGACTCCTGCCGCTTATGCAGGGTTAGAAGGAGATAGAAACTGTAGAATACATTGTCTGCTACTGCAGATCCACCGACAGAAGTGGCTGGCAGGGTGCTACTTAGATGGACTTGGTGAGGCATTTGGCTAAGGGATGGGGAATAACATAGGATTCAAAAAAGGGGGGTGAGTGGCTGGATAAATAGTTGGTTTCAGCGCCTGCGTATAATTGGCGAACACTGACTTTTTTGGACTTTTCGCCAACGGCATTCTTGCTTTCTTTTCTTATTCTTGTATCATTCTATCTACAATATTCTTAGCCTTCTTATTTCTCTTTTGAACTCTTTTAAAGGGATTAACAATGAGCCTACAGGTGGAAGGGGCGAATTGCATTCGTCACTACCCTTTGTATCTAACTTAATGCTTTTAAGATGGACTTGGTGAAGTATCTGGTAATGTGGCGTTCGTTGGCTTGGCCATAGGCAGATTTGGTTTGGCGTTGTCTTCTACTAATTTTAAACTTTTTTCTTTCCCCAACTATTTTTTCTTATGATCTTCTTAATAGATTTACAATGAGCCTACGCCAGGTGGAAGTAGCGAAATTGCTGAATTTAAAAAGGGTGGTGGACTTCAACTTTCCAACAAGTAATGTTGCTTATATGTGTGAAACACTTCTTGTTAATTAAATATTGTTATTGCATAAAATCGAAAATATTAATTGAAGGTAAATCGATGAGTGTAATTAAAGAACACGTCTATTGTAATTGCCGCTACTGAAGCAGAGTTTTAAAAAACCTGTCAAGCAAAATTTTTTTTCAATTAGTTTTTCTGCTGATTATGGTTTAAAACACGGTGGCTAACAAATTTTCAGTTGCCATTAAATAATATTTTAATTGTAATAGACACACATTTGGTGACAATTAAATTCATTAAAATTAATGACTTAAAAAAAATCAATACAAATCCAATTCAAATACATCAAAGAAAAAACAAAAAAATTTTGAAGAATTTATTCTCTATTAAAAGTATTGATTGAGTTTTTTTTTTCTTTGCGTGTTTTTTAATTTAAAGTTCAACATTGATCTACATTCATACATAAAAAATACTTCAATTTAAAAAAAAGTCGAATCAAATTGATTTACTGCACACTTTAAGAAGTGCTGCGTGCGAGTGTTTAGACAAGACTCTAGTAATGATCTGTTTACCTTTAAAAATGTTAATTTTTCTTCTAAATTTTTTTTTGATTTTATGGTAGGATTTTTATAATTTATTACAGTTTTAGACTAACTTACTAGCAGTTTCGTATATTGTGTTTAAAAAATCCATAAGCAGTTGTGTCTATGCGGCATTTAAAAACTTGCAACTTTTAGTCAATAATAGTCGTAAAGTAGTAAAAAAATTTTTATGAATTTTTTAAGCCTAAATGAGAGCAGACATAAAGACACCTGTCATGTTAAAGAAATAAACTAAAATAAAATAATTTTTAAGTTACATACTAAATACTTACTTAAAAAAAGCACATGCCTACATGTTTTAGTTCAAGGACTATTTGAAGAAAATCTTACTCATGCGCCGTTTTTTTTTATTTAAAAACAATTTCAAACTTAAAGTGTCACATTTAATGCGTGGCTATATTTACTTTGCAACATTGTTACTTTCGAAAAAAATTGTTGGTGTTCTAAAGTATGTTTTTACTTTAGATTTGCATAAAAAAGACATTGTGACAGACACGCCAACACTTTATTTACATACCAAAGATATTTTTATAAAAAAGTTATTTAAAATTGAAATCTAGCCTATGCAAAGCATTTCTACACAGAAAAAAATTAAAAATTATTTTTAATTAAAAAAATTTTAATTTTTAATAAAAAATGTAATTAATTTTCCATCAGTGAACGATTTTGTTAATATAATTAACATTTTAATAGTACTTTAATTATCTTTAATTCCAATTAAAAACTTAATGATAACAATTAAATATTTAATTAAATTTTTTTCAGAGTATTAACTTATTTTAACCCTTCTGTATTCCTTCAAAGCTGTTAACATCTTAGGTCCTTTTGGTTCAATTTGACCCAGCTTCAAAAAAGTTCTTAAAAACTACATACCAAAATTTTTATTAGGTAACAGTGACCCAACAAGAATATATATAAGTGTATATAAAGCTAATTTTTTTATAAAGGCGAAAGTCAAAACAACTATTTTTTATCATTTTCTTGCGTAATGGTTATTTATATTCCCCTTTAAGGTAAATAAAAATTTCGTGACGAACCTGTATTATTCAAGTAAAATTAATGTTAGGTTAAAAATTAAATTGGGTCAATTTGACCCAAGGAATGCAAAAGGGTTAAAAAGTTTTCTTTTAATTTTTTTAATAATTTCTTTTTATATTTTTTATGTTTTTTAATTTTTTTAACTTAAATGGTGCTGAGTACTAAAAAAAGATTTTATTATCTTAAAACTAACATTACTGTTGGTATTAAATTTGCAAATCAAATGAAATATTTAATTGTGGCAATTAAATTTTTAATTAAAAATGCAAAATTTTTTAATTAATATATTAATTGAAAAACAATATATCGGAATATATATAATAATAAATAAGTTATCGTCTTTCCACAAAGAAAATCAAACAGTACCGCCTTCATAATATATTGATTCAATAACATCATATAGGATTGCAGTAACGGGCCACCCAAAGTGACGTTAATGAAGGAGCACAAGTACATCACAAGCACCAGGTGTACAACCAAAATTATTTTACCAATAATCAGTACCGGTACAAGAATTCGGGGCCGGTTACTGATACCGGTAGTACCAGACACCGCTCTGGTCAAACAGCAGCCCCGGACTGTCACCCCTGGCAGCATCAGCACCAGTAGTGGACATTCCTCCAAGTTGGCTGTTGTACCTCAAAGGGAAACTTTAGCCATACACAGGAATATATTTTATATTCGCATTGAAGGCCACCGTTTAAATGCGCAAAGATAGAGAGAACGGTTTTCAAAAAGATTTTAGGCCGTTAAATGTTTGACAAAAAATATTCCAACTACATGATAATAATCATTTAAAATATTTTTGGTGACAAAATTTTGAAAATTAATATCATCCACTAAAAAATTAAAAAAAAAAGCGACCCTTAAAAAAGTTCTCAAAGACTGTTACCGAAAAGGCATGTATCGGCGCTAAAATAATCATTTCACTTCAACAAAGCTATTGCAAGGCGCATATATATTTATATCTGGTGGCCTTAGTTAATCAGCTGAGTAACGGTATTTCGTTATTTAAATGTCAAATTTTCTTTATTTTTATGTAATTTTTTTCTTTTTTACAAACAGCAACTGTAGTACTCTAAGAAAGTTAAAAAAGGTAAAGAAAGAATTTGTGAGTTTTTGTTATCTGTCTGACATTCGTATGACAATTTAGTTGTTTTTGTAGAACTAATCCTACCTGATATACATACATGCGCCTTGAGCTATCACAAACAGAGATTTGAGTTTTTTTAAAGTCAATCTTGATTTTTTTTGTAGGCACGTGACACCCTTCTTATTTATTTATTTAAGTTAAAATTAAAAAAATGCCGATTACTGGTACATGCCGACCTTAGGTGCCTTTGTCCTAGTTACTTATAAGTTTATAAAACAATAGCAAAAGGCTAAAAGTTTAATAAAAAACTAAGAAAAAATAAGAACTCATCAGTTTTTTTCCTCCATTGTAACTATTGTACCTATAGCTTTTGAAATGAGTGTTTAACAATAAAATGTTCTAAACTTCTAATTTAATTTGCAAAATTTTATATAACACCATCTTAAAAAAAAGATTTAAGATGCTGATACATGTATCATAAAGATTATAATTTATAGCTTTGTAAATCAAAACAAAAATATATAAAATTTTATGTGCTTTAATGTACATACATATGTGAATATTTTTTAATCTGAACACATCCATATGTGCATATGTATGTATGTATATACATTAGGGCTCCCCTTAATTCTCAAATTTCAAAACTGCACCGTAAAAATTGGAAAAATTTAGACATATTGCATTAGACGAAGGCTGCCGCTACTCCCCCTTAAAATGGTTTGGCGTACTTTTTATTGAACTTATTTAAGAAACTAGTGTTCGCTCTCTTTTTGCCCTCCTTAGCTCGTCGCATTTGCAATGTCCACTTCTAAGATCAATTTATTTTAATATTAGATACTGATTTAGACTCAGATCACATCAGTTTACAAATAAGGCGCACCCTAATATGCATAAATAAAAAAAGTTTACAGCTAGAATATGGCCAACGAAGTACAAGGTGGGCCAAAATAAGTCATCCGATGTTGTTTGGCTCTCATTTTTTTCTTAATAAAAAACTTCAATTCTGTTTTTTGATTATGCTTATTTGAACCTTTAGAATTTTATTGGTAAAGTCGAGAAGATGATATATGCCAAATGGGCGCCGTCACAATTGATTGCTATACGGGCTCGTGTTATGGCATTTTTCATCACTTCGGGCAAAACTTCGAGCGACAGATTCTCGCACTCGATTCGAATGTAAATCGCCAAAACGAGAAGTAAGGCGACCCGGGACAACCGCCTTCAAAAAGTTGTGGCTCGCGCTCTGTGTGCCGCTCCTTCGTCTTGTTGGAACCACCTGTCCTCTAGTCTTAATTTGTTCAATTGCTGCAGGAAAAAACTTGGCTAACATGGCCCTATAGCGCGCACCGTCTACTGTTGTCGTTTGACCAGCGGCGTCCTCAAAAAAATGGGCCCGATGACTCCTCCAGCGTGAACAGCGCACCATGCAGTCACTTTGATCGGGTGTAATGGCCCGCTTGTTAACGTACCCGCTGAGGTGGAAATGAGCTTCATCGCTCATTATGATTTTGGTCAAAAAATCGTCTAATTCAGCCACGAGATTGAGGATGGCTTGGGCGTTAGTAACACTTGTTTGCCGTTCGACAGGCAGCAGCTGATGCACGGACTGGACTTTGTAGGGAACACTCGCAGGTCTTTGACCAAAGTTTGCCTTAGGGACGACCGGCTGGTGGCTTACTGGAAAGCACGGTGTCTGGTTGCTGTTTCTGGCGACAGCTTGACATCGTTACCAACAGCGGCGATATTCTCGGCAGAACGGGCGCTCCGGGGCAGCGTCTTGTGTGCCCCATACTCTTCAAGGTTGGTGCCCAAACACGATTATTTCAAATTCTTAGGCAGTGTATCGCTCCATGGCTTGTTTGCTTGTACTCTACATCTGCCCAGTTTACAAATAGGGGGATTTATTTTGGACCACCTTGTATGTATCTGGTTTAAAGTTAAAAGCTTTCAGTTTGTCAGATTTAGCGCAAGAAATATTTTAAAATATTTATTCAATTGTAGGGGGGATACCATTTTCCCTGCTGCTATTAAAAAAATTCTCAATATAGGCCGCCGCCTTTAAAGTTTTTGTGTTAAATCTTGTGACAACATTGACTATATTTTATGAGAGCTTTGCCCTAGGAAAAACTTGGTTATTACAGAATTTTGCTTATCTCTCGATCCGTATTAATCGGATAGCGTTCCGCCTAGGAATATATTTAAAAGCTTGACTTTAAATCGTTAAAAAAAACTTGATTTCAAGAGGGGAACATGCAGACAGACGGACATGGCTAAACGACTTTCCTGTCTAAAAAGATTCAGAGTATATAAAATTTATGAGATCGCAAATGGATATTTTAGAAATTACCAACGGAACGACAAACTGATATATACCCTTATCGCTTTACAATAACGGTCCCTGATCTAAAAACTATAACAATTTATATCTATTCCTCCAATTTTAAGTTTGTAAATAGCGAATTTCCTGTTAAAAAATATTTGTTCGTAACTTTTCGAAAATCGTTTTAAAATTTACTATTGGTGCCATAAAAGACCGACTTCCAAAATTCGCCTTAACCTTAAAACAAAAATTAATTGTTCCAGAGTTTGATATGGACGAGTTTTATCGCCTTTAACTTTTTTATTTGTTCATTTAATAAAAACACTTTTAAGTGTTAATTGAGAAACCTCCAGTCTTATAATTTTATTCCACAGTGTTTGTAAAACGAATTACCTAAGAAAGCCAGTATGGTGTGATGGTGTTTAACGTGTAAACAAAAAAGGAAAGAAATATTTATAAAAAAAATGTTAAATATAATAGAAAAAAAAAATACCAACATCTGTTCGTTTATTTAACAACAATTTATACACAGTTACCGCTTAAATTAATACTTTAAACAATGGCGGTAAAACAAATAGACAAACATACAGACACAGAGATCAACACGATGACGCTGCTAATTTTGGGGATTCCGTGTTTAATGTTTTGATAGTTTTTTTTTCACAGCATGTGTTTCGCCGTAAAAATCTATTTAAAGTTTAGCATCATTCTTAGTATGTTTTTTAGAGATGAAGGTGATGATGTATACAACAAAAATAAACATTAAACAATAAACATTAAAGTCCTAATATTGCCATAAACTGGCCAATTTTAATTAAAAAGATTTTAATTTATAGTAAAAGAGTTAGTTAAGTGTTATTAACAATTAAGTTTTGTCGATCTAACCTTGTGCTATATTTTATGAAATTTAATGTTGCCGAGGGCATCTTGGAAAATAGAAATTCCCCTAATCTTGCTTGATATAAACTTTCACATACAACTTTTTCCAAAACAAACCCAATTTTTTGCTAATAGAAGCAAGTTTTTTAAAGTAAGGGTTTCCCCCCTAAACCTGTCCGTAAAAAAACATTGTTTTTCGAGGATATCAATTAATAGAGCTAATTTTTTAAAACAGCTTACCTCAAGCTGAATGCTGGTGCCATCCATCTATAAATATAAAAGGAACTGACTGACTTACTGACGAATCGAGTAGAGCTAGAGATTTAAAATGTTGACTGCGGGTCCACTAAGAGGGAATTTCGGGACATTTGGAACCGAAGGGTGTTAAAATCGGCCAAACGGGGAAAATTGGTAAGCGGATACCTGCTAAATTTTGCACGATAGAAACAAAATTTAAAACAGTCGTACCTGCCACTTTTTTGACACAAAATTCTAACTGCGCTTGACAGGTTTTGAGGTAATATGTAATAAGTTCTTGGTACTTTTTTTGAAATATTAAGCCCTAAGAGGCAAGACTGGGTAAAAACTTATTTTTAGTGCTGCTTGGGTCCAGTAAGTAACTTCTGAACCAATAAATTAGGAAACAAAATTTCAATTGCAATCAACGAATCTCGAAAAAAGCAATTATGGTTTGGTACTTTTTTTTAAATTTTGGAACTTAAGGTGTAAACAAAGGGCAAATGTTTTATAGTTGTACTTTTAAGATACTTTTAACTACTTCTTAACCAATAAAACTAGAAACATGTTTTAAATTGCATTCGACAGACCTTGGTAAATTTAATACAATGAACATGTTTTTGGTACTTTTTTGGAATTCTGTACCACTAAGGGTCTAAAAACCGTAAATAATATATTGTCGTTCTTTTTTGCAGTTTTTGAGATTGTGAATATTGGAATATAAGTGAAAGGGCTATTGATCACGATTAAGGCCGGAAGTCAACTACTCTATTTCTTTTTTTTTTAATAACCTCCTATGTCGGACTTCAAATCCTATCTATTCCTTTGCAGACGAGAGCAGCATATGCGATTCATACTCATTTGGCTACAGGCCTAGCTCCTTGTAGATTGGGGGTATGAGGCAGACTATGAATGACAACCTTAACCTGATGCTAATCTCCGATTGGGGCCGTGCGAATAGGGTCAACTTTAACGCCGATGAGACACAATGTTGTCTTTTGACACACAAACGCAGATTGGATCATACTGCATCGTCTGTATTAATTGATGGTATAAATATTGGAAAGACGGAAACTCTTGATGTTCTGGGCATGAAAAGCCAGTGCGATGTTCGCTGGACGAAACACATTTTTTTCTGTCAAAGGAAGCATCCAAGTATCTGGGTTTTTCGAATTTGTATAGGAATCAATCTTCTCAAGATTTATACCACATATGCCCGACCGAAAATAGAATACAATTCTCATGTATAGGCAGGTGTTCCAAAGTCTATTTTGATACTTCTTGACCGCGTACAGGAACGGACGAAGGTACTCATCGGTCGGCTGGCCAGTGAATCGCACTACGTATTACCGAGAGAATTCGTTCTTTAGTCGCACAATCCGTATGTGGAACAATCTACCTAAATATGTCGTTTCTGTCAAAGTTAAAGTTTTCAATATTTCTTCACATTTATAAGTTAATCCCAATATTGCAGGGCAACAAGCGCTTTTAAATGATCTGTTAACTTCATCTAACTACCTTTATTTAAAGCAAAAAATATCAGTTACGTGTTAGATATTGGATATTTTTTATCATTATTTATTTATTTTTTTTAATAGTTTTAACATTCAAGTGTTTCTTAAGATACCGGATCTGATACATTTGTTTGTCACTGTGTTTTTTTTTCTCGTTTAAATACTTTTTGTTTTGTTTCATTTTTTTCATTAAACACGGTTTTTTCTAAGTTTAAGTCATCGATCATTCGTTTTAGAAGTGCACATATGGATATGTCTATATATTTAAATAAACATATGTACATACATACATAATATACATATGTATATACCTTTATACTGATGACATGCTCAAATAATCATTAATTATGTACCTTTGTTTTAACCCAAATGGTTCCATATGAGTAATTGTTAATAGTTTTTCATTATTTGTTTCTTAACAACCAGCAAAAATATTAAAATTAAAAAGTTTATTGTCACCTTTTTGTCTTTTTATTTTTGTTTTGCTTTGTCTTTTCGTTTTTATAAATTTTTTTGATAATTCTTCTTTGTTTTCGCAGTGCATCATAATAACATTAAAAAAATAACAAAAATTAAAAACTAGTTTTGATTGTTGTTGTTTTTCTTTAGCTTAGGGTTCTTCTTCTTTTTTGTTTATAATAAACAAAACTTGGTACTACTTTTGTGCTTTTATTATCTTTAAATTAGTGACAAGGGTATACATAAGTCTGTCATTTCGTTCGTAATTTCCACAATTTTTATTTGCAACCCTATAAAGTATACTTAGATAGACTGGATCCATATAGATGCAAGTGTATTTATTTGCGTCCGTTTAACTGTTTAAATCAAGTATTCTGAGCAAAATTAAGTCAAATACTACGGACCAAGTTTGGTGTCATAATATCAGAAATATTGCTAAGCATATCGGTATTTAATACCAGCAAGATCGATAGACTGAGATATAATCAACGAAATTAAGAAACCTATTTGATGAATAAAATGGATGTATGTTGCCCTATATATTTCGGTAAATATGGTCGTTGCGACCCATTGGCGTAGGAAGCGGCAATTCCTCCCAAATTTATTTTGACCCCCCCCCCCTCCCCCATTTAAAAAAATATTCTAGAAACAATTTTTTGTTTAATGCACTTTATTCACTTAAACTTTCTGCCCCCTCCCCCTCTTGAAAAAATTTGTAGCTACGCCAATGTTGCTACCACAAATCTTGGCATGTACACTTAAAATGGCAAGTTAAATTGAATTTTTTTTGTGAATGGGAGCAAGGGAAGTAAAAGCCTTCATACAATTCAAAAAAACTGTACCAGGTATCGACTTTAAAAAGCTTAGAAAAAATTTAGTTGGTTAGGAGCAAGAGGAGTAGTTGCCGCCTTGCAAATCCATAAATTTCATTAAATTTTCGATACGCCTCATCTCAGAAACTATAGCAGCTATCGACTGGGTTATTCCAGAACAATGTCAACACTTAGGCTGCCCCGGTAGATCAGTAAGTGCGCAGGCCTACCAGTCTGAGGGTTGTAAGTGCGATTTTCACCAGAGACCCTGGAAGTCTGCTTCATCCTGTTTTTATTTCTTTCCAAACCTCGAAATTTTAGTTTTCCTTCCATATCCACCCTTTTTATCTGCCTCTCCAGAAAACACAAAGGGACGAATTAAGCGGATCTAAGTAAGCTGTATCCTTTACTTTAACGGCTTCCTGTAGTACCTAATCAACAATGTAACATTATTTTTTTGGAAACTATAGCATCTACTGACATAAAATCGACTACAAATTTATTTTGGTGTATTTTGTTTATTCTGGCAAACAACTAGTTCATTTAATTATAAGGAAAAAGCAAAAGAAATAACAGCCCTTCTTTAAAGGGTACCAGTTTTATGAAATTTTCGAAACTTTATCTTTTGAAAACCATAACCGCTATTAACATCAAACCAGCGACGAAGTACTTCTAGCTCCCCTACAAATGCATAAACCTTATTGTTTTTTTCGATTTTAACTCACAAATGCAAACATTTTTCTACCAACACTCCAACATCGACCAAAGAGTGCTGACGAGAAACTGTAGCGTTGCCTCAAAAACAGTTTTCTCAGTTAGGGGATTCACAAGGTGTCCTATTATGTCCTATTGTCATATTGTTATAAAATTTCACAATGGTTTTTTTGTCTTTTATACAAAAATACTTCTTAAAAAATACTACGTCGTTTAATATGCTTATTAAATTGTCACAACAACATCAAAAACACCTGCGCCGAGTGTCCAATATCTGGCAAATGTTTTTAAGCCATTGTTGAAATTTTATGACAATATGACAGAAAAATAGAACACCTTCTGAATCCCCTAAGTATTTCTCTTTAATAAAACATTTATAGTTAAAAAATAAACTAGAAAGCCTGCTTACAAACTTTTTTTAAAGGAAACGTAGTTTATTTTTAATGTCTAAAATATCCGAATGTAGAGCTCTTACTTGTTCTTAAATCATTAAATAAAATTTAATGTTTAAAGATGTGTGATGCAATAATAAGTTAAAATATGAACTTAACATGTATTAATTAATTTAATATTAGTTTAAATTAACTAAGGAATATTTTACATTAAATAAGGGACAAAACATGTTTAAATGGAAAGTTTAACGTTTTAACACCTGCAGCATTACAAATGTCAATAACTTGTTTAACATATTAATTTGTAATAACAAAACATAACAAAACGTGTAACATGTTTAAAAATATACATAAAACGTGTATAACTTAATGTTAATTAGGAAATAGATATTTGATATTAAGTCGCGCTAACAATGTTGTTAAACTTTTTCTAAACACCAAGTTGGACCCTAGTAGTTTCATTCTGGGATAAAATGCCAGTCGACCATTTATTTGCTAAATTAATTTTAATGATGCGAATGTGTTTATTGTAGCAAACATTTGCCTATTGTAAAACAGAATTAGTCTAAAAAAATTTAAGGTGCATATTGCTGCCTTAATATAGAAAGGCCCTAACTTGAATTTTTTTATAAGCCCAGATTTTTGTTTATTCCCATATGTGGGCTGTTTATACATACATCCATCAAAATTGGCCAACAAAAATTTTTTTACTTAAAAAATACGAGTTAGGGCCTTCCTATATTATGCTCTAAACACAACAGGGGCGAACAACGAATTTTGCACAACGACAAACTCGTCTGTTGAAATTCGTTGCGTAAACTCGTCAACTAAAACACATTTAGAATGATAAAACAGCTGTGATAGAGTGACCATATTTTTAAAAAAAGGAGCACTAATAAAAAAAAAAATTTATTAAAAAATAACTATTTAAAAATATAAATATAACAATAAAAATATATTAATAATATGCAAAAAATAAAAAGTGAAAATAGTTCTTAAGGTATAAAGTTACATTATTTAATAACAAAATAAAAAAAATTAAAAGAAAAATGGTAACTCTGTGCCGAATTATTCGTCGGCGTAAGAAATAAAAATAAACATATAACAGAGTTCGTTACGCATGACGACGCACTGTTTGTGTAAATTTTCATATACAAAAACGTGTTCACTTTCGCAACGAAAAACACGTCGTTCGTCCCAGTTGTGTTTAGAGCATTAGGGTAACGATATGCGTAAACAATTTTTAAATTTTTAATAGAATTTTAAAACGAAGTTTTTATACAAAATCAGTTTTTCAAATCTATTTTAAATTCAAAAATTTTATATGCATAACCTTTTTATACATGATTTAATTATCAAGTTAACAAAAAAAAGAAACATAAAGTAAATATCGTATGTCAAATGTTCATTTTTTTTCAATTTTTAAGACTTTTAAAATATAAAGAAACTTTCTTAGACAAAAACATTAAGCATCTTAAAAAAATGGATCTCAGTTTAAGACTTGTTTCCGGAAGCCTTTTTAAGTTTATAATTCATTAAATGCAGTAATAAACAAGTAAGAGCGCTATATTCGGCTGTGCCGAATCTTATATACCCTTCACATTGACCTTTCGCAATCCCAAACTTTTTTTATTTTTAACCCTTTTTTTACTTATGAAATATTTCTTATTTTTAAATAGGCTCTAAGGCCAACTCTAAAGAAGTTGTGGGCATTTTCATATCATTTTTGTAAATTTTGTATGGCAACCCCCTTAGGGCGTTGAGATAGGGGGTAAGTATGTTCTAGGAATATGTTTGGGAGGGCAAACTAATGGGGGTCGGTCGTACACTTTATTGCTCTAAGGCCACCTCTGAAGAAGTTGTGGGCATTTTATCATTTTTGTAAATTTTGTATGGCAACCCCATTATGACGTGGAGAAAGGGGGTAAGTATGTTCTAGGAATATGTTTGGGAAAAGAAAGTAATAGGGGTCGGTCGTACACTTTATTGCTCTAAGGCCAACTCTGAAGAAGTTGTGGGCATTTTCATATCATTTTTGTAAATTTTGTATGGCAACCCCCTCAGGGCGTGGAGATAGGGGGTAAGTATATTCTAGGAATATGTTTATGAGAAGAAACTAATAGGGGTCAGTCGTAGACTTTATTGCTCTAAGGCCAACTCTAAAGAAGTTGTGGGCATTTTTACATCATTTTTGTAAATTTTGTATGGCAACCCCCTTAGGGCGTGGAGATAGGTGGTAAGTATGTTTAAGGAATATGTTTGGGAGAAGAAATTTATGGGGGTCGGTGGTACACTTTATTGCTCTAAGGCCAACTCTGAAGAAGTTGTGGGCATTTTCATATCATTTTTGTAAATTTTGTATGGCAACCCCCTCAGGGCGTGGAGATAGGGGGTAAGTATATTCTAGGAATATGTTTATGAGAAGAAACTAATAGGGGTCGGTCGTAGACTTTATTGCTCTAAGGCCAACTCTGAAGAAGTTGTGGGCATTTTATCATTTTTGTAAATTTTGTATGGCAACCCCATTAGCGCGTGGAGATAGGGGAAAGTATGTTCTAGGAATATGTTTGGGAGGTTAAAATAATAGGGGTCGGTCGTACACTTTATTGCTCTAAGGCCAACTCTAAAGAAGTTGTGGGCATTTTTACATAATTTTTGTAAATTTTGTATGGCAACCCCCTTAGGGTGTGGAGATAGGTGGTAAGTACGTTCTAGGAATATGTTTGGGAGAAGAAATTAATGGGAGTCGGTGGTACACTTTATTGCTCTAAGGCCAACTCTGAAGAAGTTGTGGGCATTTTCATATCATTTTTGTAAATTTTGTATGGCAACCCCCTAAGGGCGTGGAGATAGGGGGTAAGTATGCTCTAGGAATACGTTTAGGAGGAAAAACTAATGGGGGTCTGTAATACATTTTTTTCCTCTACGGGCGACTCCGGGGAAGTTGTAGCGGTTTTTACCTTATTTTTTAAAATTTTGTATGGCAACCATGTCAGGGGCTGGAGATAGAGAGTAAGTATGTTCCACAAAAATGTTTGGATGGAAAAAATAATTTGGGTCGGTCTTACATTTTACCTTTGTAGGAGAACCCTGGAAGCCGTAGGAGCGATTTTAAAAATGTTTAAATTAAGCTTTGTATGGCAACGCTGTTATATGTATGAACACTAATACTAATAAAATTTTTGTTTTGGGTGTGTTTCAATAATATAGACATGACTGATTCTGTTTTTTTCTTTTTTTGTTGTTTTTTTATTATTACATGTAAAAGTATGTTCTTTGTTGTTGTTGTAGACTCAAAAAACCGAGGTAGTCGTGGTTTTTTGCTTATATCTCGGTCATTTATCGGGCGATTTGGCTGAATTTCAATACCGATTTTCTCGCGACTATCTGTGACAGTTTGATACCACATTCGGGTCTATGCAATATCGGGGGGCTTCAGAAAGTTGATTTCAACCATAACACGGACAGACATGCAGACGGACAGACGGACAGACGGACAGACGGACAGACGGACAGACAGACGGACAGACGGACAGACGGACATCGCTAAATCGGTTTCCCTATCTATAAGGATCCAGAATATATATACTTTATGGGGTCCCAAATGAATAATAAAGGAATTACAAATGGAATGACAAACTTATATATACCCTTATCACTTATGTGAAGGGTATAAAAAATATTTAAATATTTTCCATTTATCGTTCTCAGCACAAACAAATATTTACTTTCTAAACATTTATAAGATGAAGCTGGCTGGTTTATTAGCCAAATAAACTCTTCGCTCTTATCATTTAAGGGTGCGCTTGAATTTAAACATAAAATTTGGAATAAATCAATAAACACATAAAAAAAACATATTAAACGATTAAAAACTTAATTAATTTTTGAAATTCTCTCAAACAATTATTCATTTGCATCGGTATCATAAGTTTATTTAAAACAACTTTATCTTTAAAATTTAAATTATAAAACATAGTTATTAACTAATATTAAATGTGCAATAAAATAAATTAATTTATATTTTAAGATCTTTTAACAATAAAATGCTTTGTTGGAACAAAATTGTCATAAGTCAAAAACAGAAAAAAATAAAAACTTTGGAATTAAATTTAAAGCTTTATTAGGGTAAAATTTAAATTCAAATAAAACTAAAGTCCTAATAAACACCCAAGTTTAAAAAAATTAATCTTAAAAAAAATTATTTTTTAACTTATTTTTTTCGGCAAAAAAAAATTTTTTTTAAATAATTATTTTGAAATTTATACAGAAATAGAATTAAACAAGTTTTTCTGCCAAAAAAAAATAAAAACTAAAAAATATATTTAATAATTTAATACCATCAAAATGGTGTCCTTAACTTGGCTCTACGATATTTTCTTGTGCCTGCTTCTTTTCTTTGAAAATTGGAAAAAAATTATTGTTTTCAATTCCTTGTTATTATGCCTTTTTCTGCTTCCTTATGCTGTTAATGCACTGACTTTTCGATTACCCAGTTGACCAAAACGACTAGAGTTGGGTCAATCGGTTACTTTAGTTCGTTTTTGGCAACAACCTCGTTCGTTTAATCCACGAACCACAATGTAATTTATATAGGGTTTGGAGATTAAATGAACGAGGTTGTTGGCAAAAACGAACTAAAGTAACGAGTCGGGCACAACTCTAAAACCGACGCTGGCAACATTGTCTTTATGACATTTTCAAATTCATCTTCAATAACACATCGTCGGGTGAGTACTTGTTCACTACATGGCTCAACAAATTGTTTTTTTTTTTTTTTTTTGAGAAAAAACGATAAAAAAGGTTTGATATAAAATTTTCCCTAATATATACCCAAGATTTTTTTAAATAAAAACATCAATATGGGCGTTTGTTTTGGAAAAACCCTCAGTTCTTACACATTTTAGAATAAAATAATAAAAGTTATTTTAAATTAACCGAAGAAAGGCTAAAGGTGTTTGCGCCGCATTTGTTGTTATTTACCACTGATATATTTTCGATTCTTTGAAATGCGGCAGTGAAGTGCATTTGTCTTGTTTAAACTCTGACTAAAATCGTATACAATTTGTGAACTCTATTTGAAACAGAGGAATATAACCAGATTCGGTTTTCAGAACAGAGAGGTTAAAGATAATGCAAAAGAAAAATTTTTTGAAGACAGTATAGTAACATTGCTTTAGTGGTCTAAAAAAATAAATTAGTTAAAGTACAAGATAAAGGACCTTGCTCTTTTGTTCTTCTATGAATTTTCGTCAAAATGTTATCAACAAATTATTTCAGCTGTCAACAGTATCCTTCACGACTAACTATTGTCTTGTACTTTTTATTGAAGACGTTTCAAAAATGCATGCATATATATCTCTATATACCTCAGAAAATACAGCCAATGTTGTCACAAAACTTCTCACATATACTTTATAGGCGGCGGCCTAAATTACAAAAAAAAAATTGTTTAAATAGAAGCAGGGGTAGTGGTACACCCCGTTCAACTGCGTGAATTTTGGAAAATTTTTCATGCGCATAATCAAAGGAACTATAACAGCTATTAACTTAAAACCAGGTATAAAGTAGTTCCAATATATTTTTTGAAAAAAAAATTGAATTGGAGCAGGGGAAGAATAGCCTCCTAAAAATTAATTATTTTTAAGAAATTTTTGATATTCTATATCTTGTAAACTGTATAAGCTATCGACTTCAAATCTGCTACAAGAATTAATTTTGTAGCAATACAAATTAAAAATTTTATGAAGTTTTTGATACGCTGTATCTGAGAAACTACAACAGCTATCGACTTAAAATTTCCCACAAAAATCTATTTTGCAGCAATACAAAGGGAGCAGAGGGAAGCCCCTATATACAAATAAATAATTTTTATTAAACTTTTAATACGAAATATGTCGGAAGCTCTAAAACTATTGACCTAAGGAAGTAGCCTTATAAAATGAAACACGAAAGGCGATATAATACAAGTTCGAAAATTGAAAACTTATCTTTTTAAAGTTTCTTTATAAAATAAAAAATTGGAAAAAAAGTTATAAATACACTTTTCATAAATACAAAATCTACAACATGTGGCGAATTGGGTAATTGTTTAAAATTGAGAAGCCTTATTCACAAAAAAGATATTTTAATTTTATTTTACAATTATTCTATAGGAGTTTTTCAAAAAGGCCCTAAAAAGACTTAAGATAATATTTGTAAATGGGGCTATTACGCCATTTTATTACTTTATTATAACAATCATTAGAAAAAACCAATAAAATTTATAAAAATAAACACAAACAGTTATAAACTTTTTATTTGTTCATAAACATAAATAAAAACTTTAGATTAATTAACCAACCAACTGAGCGTGTGCCAATTGAAGAAATGATTTTTTTTATTAATTTTTTTATTTAATGTTCTAACGTTAACAATCGATACTGAGACATTGGTAGAGTTCAAAAAAAGAAATACAGTTTTTTTATTTCTTTTGCTGTTATGAGCCATATTTATAATCAGTTTTTAAGTCAAATACTTGTCCTTGTAAGCAAGCCTTAAATGTCATTGCGCTATATTCAGCTGTGCCGAATCTTAGATACCCTTTCGAAACCCCGAATTTTTTTTATGATTTTTATCTATTTTTTTATTTATAAAATATTTTTAGTTTTTAAATAAGGGTCGGTGTCATATTTTAAACCTCCTAGGGTGACTAGGGAATTTTAGGGGTTTTTAGCCTAATTTTTCAAATTTTGTATGGCAACACCCTTAGGGGAGGTAGATAGAGGTAAGTATGTTATAAGGAATTGTTTGTGAGGGGAAACTTATGAAAGTCAGTCATACACTTTATTTCTTTAAGGGCGTTTTTACATAATTTTTATAAATTTTGTATGGCAACCCTCTTAAGTGATAGAGATAGGAGGTAAGTAATTTTAAGGAATATGTTTGGAAGGGAAAAATAATTGGGGTCTGTGGTACATTTTATTCCTTCGTGGCCGACTCCAGGGATGTTGTAGGGATTTTTATCTTATTTTTTTAAATTATGTATGGTAACCCCTTTACGGCGTGGAGATAGGGGATTAGCATGTTCTAGGAATACATATCTTTGCGAGGGGGGCCTAATGGGGATCGGTCGTACAATTTATTTCTCCAAGGCCGACTGAAGGGAAGTTATGGGCGTTTTTACATCATTTTTGTTAATTTTGTAAGGCAACCCCCTTAGGTGGCGGTTGAAGAGGGTAAGTTTGTTTAAGAAATATGTTTGGGAGGGAAAATTAATGGAGGTCTGTAATAAATTTTATTCCTCTACCCTTTTTACACTTTATTTATCTAAGGCCAACTTTGGGGAAGTTATAGGCGTTTTTACATCATTTTTGTTAATTTTGTAAGGCAACGCTCTTTGGTGATAAAGATAGGTGGCAAAAACGTTCTAGGAATATGTTTGGGAGCAAAAACTAATGGCGGTCTGTAGTATATTTTATTCCTCAAGTGGTGACTCCGGGGAAGTTGTAGGGGTTTTTACCCAATTTTTTTTTTAATTTTGTATACTCTCTTATGGGATTAAGGAAGGGGTAGGTATGTTGTAGGAAAGTGTTTGCAAGAAAAAACGAGTTGGGGTCAGTTTTACATTCTGCCTTTGTAGGAGCGCCCTGGAAGCTGTAGGAGCGATTTGAAAAAATTAAAATATGTATGGCAACCCTATTAGTGGGTGGAGAAAGGGTGTAAGTATGTTTCACAAAAATGTTCTTGAAAAAAAAGTGATGGGAGTCGGTTCTACATTGCACGCGTGTAGGGGCAACTCCAGGGCAGTTGTAGAGGTTTTTATGTATTTTAGAAAATAAATAGAGGTAGTTTTGGTTTTTGGCTTATATCTCGATCCATTATCGGGCGATTTTGTTAGATTTCAATAGCGATTTGCTCGCAGATATTTTTGATAGTTTGGTATCATCGAAGTGCCTCAAAAAGTTGATTTCAACCATAACACCTTATGCCTTCTGCATGCGTGCATAAAAGTCATTCAAAAATGCATTCTTTGTTGACATTAATTGGCAGCAAAAGAATTAATTGACGAAAAACATAAATGCAAAAAGTGTTTATTTTTACGTTTTTTAACACAATATCTTTACAATCTACAAAATAATTTTAGAAAAACACCAACGTATAATAATGAAGAAAAAAAACTAATTGGATTTTTTATCCAATTTTGGTAGAAACATGTATGAAAAAACACTTGATAACATCAAAGAAAAAACAACTTACTTTTAGACGTTTTTTTTCTTGTTGATCAGTGGAACTTGATCTTGTAAATTTTAATTAGTTTAAAACTAAAAAAAATATAAAAAGTTGACAAACTAATATTAAAGTTTTTAGCTAAAAGTAGTTTTCAAAAAACCTCGAGTTTTTAAAATATGTTTGTTTATATAAATCATTTTTTTTAAGAAAAACTCTTAAGCAACTCACCATAGCAATTGACTTCCAAACAAACTAATAAAATTACAAATAAATTAATCCACAATTTATGAAACAGCAACAAGCAACGTTGGTGATAACGATAATGATGACGATGACAATGTTGTGACCCTTTAGGGCATGATTTTTGTGATTTGACAAACATTTCCATATTTTTGTTTTTATTTTTTTCAAACACTTCTTGATTTCAATTTATAAAACATTTGTAACTTAAACTTAAAATTATAATAATTACTATCACTTTTTTATTTGATTTAATTAATTAATTAATTACTTCGTATATTTTGTTCGTTTTAATATCACATTATTTTTTCGATCTGCAAAGACAAATTATTTTTTTTTAATTACATAATTAATTGTTAAGAGCTATTTTTGGCACAAGTAATCAATTGTTTATTTTTGTTCAATTATTTGTTCGCAATGAATTTATTATTGACAAAATTTAACTTAATATGTTATTTTTGCTACTTTTTTAATTTTATTCGCTTTTTACACTTATTTAAACTTAATTAAGCTTTATTAGCACGATTTGATACAAAAAAATTTGGTTTAAATTTTGGCGCTTTATTAGCAAAACCAGACGTGGCAGCATTTATTAAAAAAGGCATGTTTAAAAGGTTTTGAAATAAATTTTTTAAACATTTTATTTTTTAATTTAACAAAGTGAATTTGTTTATAATCCTTCATTACATGAATAAAGTACCCCCCGGCTTGAAACGTTTAAAGTTCCGTTTGTTTTTAACTTGTGTGAATCCGAAGTTTTGCCGCTTTTTTCAGGTTACAACGCATGGTTTGAGGTGGCATCAAACGCGCTTTAATTCGTTTTGTTGTTGCATTGCATTGTGTTATTATCAGAAAAATAGGTTACAGGAAGGGGAATAGAGCAAGAACTATTGTAATGTTGTGTAATGTTTATATTTTGTTTAAATTTCTCGATACTAACAGGGACAGAAAAGACATCTTCAGGAAGTTTATTTAAAAAACGAATTTTCTCTGTAATGCGTGGTGTGATTCACTGGTCATTCGACCACAAATCGCTCGATAACGCAGCAGATCACGGATTTCAGAAAAAAATCTCCCTGAATTCTTTAGAGCAATTTTCATTGTAGTATTGATAGAATAGTGAAACACGTCCCACATTACTTGTTGCTTAAATGAACTAATGACACCCATGAGCCATTCGTGTTAAAAGTCAAGTAGCACCAGCTCATACATGACAGTTGCAAATCCTTTTTGGTCGGATGGAGATGTATAAAGATCAGAGGATGGGAAATAATGTCTACATATTTAAAAAAAATAATCTCAGTTCGATGCTTCTTCCGATACAACAATTACGGGTTCCGTTCAGCAGGCATCGCAATTAATTCTCATACCCAATACATTAAAAATTTGTGACTTTCCCCGAACTTTTTTTATTTTTATTTATAAAATATTTCTAATATTTCAACCCACTTACGGTGACTACGGAGAATTTGTTGAGGTTTTTACTTAAATTTTTAAAATTTTGTATGGTAACACCCTTAGGGGGTAGAGATAGGGGTAGGGATGTTCTAGGAAAATGTTTTAAATTTTCTATGGCAACACTGTCGGGGGCTAAAGAAAGGGGGTTAGTTAGTATATCCCACAAATGTGTTTGGGAGGAAAAGTGGTAATCTGTCTTGCATTGCACTTGTGTGGGGGCAACTTCAAGGCAGTTGTAGAGGTTTTTATGTGCAAACTTTAGAGAAATAAACAGAGATAGTATTGGTTTTTGGCTTATATCTCCGTCAGTTATCTGGCGATTTTGCTGTATTTCAATAGCGATTTTTTCGCATATATTTCTTAAAGTTTAATGCCACCTTCGAGTCGATGCGACATCGGGGGGCTTCAAAAAGTTGACTGCAACCACAACACAGACTGATGGGCAGACAGACAGACGGACATCGTTAAATCGTCTTTCCTAGACCAATAAAATATAACTTTATGGGGTCGCAGATGGATTTTAAAGGAAACTACAAATGGAATGACAAACTTATACACTTATGTGAAGGTTATAACAAGTAACCATTTACACAGCAAGAAAAATAGATTTTTCAATAATCAGAGCGGCAGAGCTGGTCACGTTATTCTTTTGTAAATATATTTACAGGTTGATTTAAACGTGTTAAACCCATTAAATTATAAGTACGTACGCATGTATGTATGAATGTATAAATGAATGTATGTACGTACATATGTATGTATGTATGTTTATTTAATTTTACTGTTTAATTTTACGATTAAGATTACACTTACAAATTGTTTAATTATATTGATCGCATAAATAAAAAGTTGAAAAGATCTCTTTTATTTTATTATCTGTTACATTACATTAAGAATAGAATGTTTAATATTTATTCATATTTCTTTTTTACTAGAGAATTTTGTATTTGTTTATCTCTTTTTATTTAAATTTTTTTACATGTTAAATAGACTTTTAAGAAAATCTAAATTTAAACTGTATGATTCATAATTAAATTTAAATATATGTTGTTAAAGCGAAAAAAACATGAAAAACACGTCAACGAACAAAACTATTATTTAAAGTGTCTTCACTTTATTCGATTGACCGACCATTTCCTTATTTATTAATTCTGTCATCATACCGGAATCTAAAAACGGTTTATATATAGAGAAGCAAAAATAAAACCGAATATGTTCTGTTAATAGTAATTGTTTGGGGGAAAAGATATTTTTGCTTGAATATTTATAAATGCCTTTTTCATGACGTTTTTAGAGGTTTTTGACGGCAAACATATGTTGATAGCATTTCATAAGTTGTTTTTATATCCTTCACATACATAAGTGATAAGGGTATGTTAAGTTTGTCTTTCCGTTTCTAATCTCTTTAATATCCATCTGCGACCCCAAAACGCATATATTTTCTTGATCCTTAAAGATAGAAGAGTCGAATTAGCGATTTCCGTCTGTCCGTTTCATGGTTGAAACCAACTTTTTTGAAGCCCCCCGATATCGCGTAGACTCGTAATTGATATCAAACTATCGGAAATGTCTGCGAGAAAATCCCTTTTGAAATCCAGCGAAATATCCGGACAACTGACCGAGATATAAGCCAAAAACCAAGACTACCTCTGTTTATTTCTCTAAAATTTTTACATAGAAACTTCTACAACTGTCCCGGACTTGCCCCGTACAATGTGCATTGTTAGACCAATTTCCATTTATTTTTCACCACAAACATTTTTTTGGAACATGCTTATACCCTATATCCGCCATTAGCAAGACTGCCATACAAAGTTTAATATTTTTAATTTTTTTTTAAATCGCTCCCACAGCTTTCAGGGTTCTCCTACAAAAGTAAAATGTAAGACCGACCCCAAATAATTTTTTTTTCGTTCAAACATTTTTGTGGAACATACTTACCCTCTGTCTGCAGCCCTTATCATGGTTGCAATACAAAATTTCTAAAAAATATTGTAAAAACCCCACAATTTCTCCGGAGTGGCCCCTAAAGGAATAAAATGTATCACAGCCCCCATTAGTTTCCCCTCCTAAACATATTTTTTACCCCCTTTCTTCGTCACATAATGGGGTTGCCATATAAAATTTCCAAATGTAAAAATGTCCACAACTTCCTTAGAGTCGGCCTTAGAGAAATAAAGTGTACGACTGATCCCCATTAGTTTCCCCTCTAAAACATATTCCTTAAACATACTTACCCTTTACCTCCACGCCCTAAGGGGGTTGCCATACAAAATTTAAAAAAATAAGTAAAAATTCCCTACAACTTTCCCGGAGTCGCCCCCAGAGAAATAAAATGTATCACAGATCTTCATTAATTTTCCTTTTCAAACATACCTATCTCTATCACCAGGGTTGCCATACAAAATTTATTAACATTATGTAAAAACGCCCTTAACTTCCCTAGAGTCGGCCTTAGAGAAATAAAGTTTATGACTGACCTTCATTAGTTCCCCCTCCTAAACACTACCCTAGAACATACTTACCCCCTATCTCCATCACCTAAGAGTGCTGCCATGAAAAATTTGAAAATTAGACAATGGACCCACTTAAGCAAAAAGACAAAGTTAAGCAAAAAAAATTACAGAACTAAAGTAAGATCAAGTTAAAATATCAATCGTGCGTGAACAAAACAACCGTTTTTATTCTGTAATAATTTGATTTTTATTTTTGGCAAAAATTTCATAAAATTTAAAAATTGTTTACGTATTGTTTTTTTAAATCCTAAATGGCCTTAATTAACGACGAATAACAAAAAAAAATAACAACAAAAGCCACAACATAAACTTCAAAATGCACATAAACAAAGTTAAAACAAAAAAAGAGAAACCAAAAGATAAATTCAAAGATATGAAAATAATTGCAACAATAGAAATAACATGATTTTACTAATTTGTCATATACATACATATTGTTAACTTAATGTAGAAAGGCCCTAACTCATATTTTTTAAAAGCCCAGATGTTGGTTTATTTTAAAAAAACAGCCTGCTTATATATTACCGTTAGAAAAAAATTTCGACTTAAAAAGTACGAGTTAGGGTCTTTGTATATGAAGATAACGTTATGTACCTACCCAGCTGACCATGTCCTTAAGACTTCCTCAAGGCTGGGTGGACGAAAATATAGCATCCTGCACGATAGGTAAAAGACAGCCAAAACAAATCATCAACGACTTTTTCATACAAATGTAGCGAAAATCGTGTACTACTAAAGAAAAGACAATATTGCTTGTTTTATTGTCCAGATAAATGCGAACACAAATTTATAAAAGACAGCAAATTAGACTTTTCCAACATTTTTATGTGCTTGATACAAGATTTCTATCAAGGCATTTAACGCAGTTGAAAGAAGACACTATTCAAGATTTATTCTCTCATAGAATGTAACAAAGTACTGCACATTGTCCAGAATTTTGTAGTTAGTAAGGGTTTCCTGTACGTTGTCGTTTAGAGATAAGGGAGAAATTTCGAAATATCATACATTTGTCGTCGACGAAAATGCCTTTTAAGACGTTTTGGCCAACTGGGTATACGTGTGTAAAGAGTACAATGGATGAGCTCGCAGATTTGGCAAAAAGAAATCCGTAATTATGCGTCGATAATTTTGACCGTTGACACTCGTCGAATGGCCTCAAAAATTTACGAAAAAAAAATGTCCAATTAGCTCATGTGTGGATAAGGCACACCAAACAGTTACCCTGGGGCAATGCAATGGTTTGTGATATTTCTGTTGAGGGTTGCGAGTTTTTGGAGACCAGTAAAGGCAGATTTGTTTGTTGTCGTGACCGTTTAAGTGAAACTGAGCCTCGTCTCTCCAAAAATTGGGATTTATAGTGCGAAAACGCTCAAATATCGTTTCACAAAATTTTTGCGTAAATCAAAGTCACTTTCTTTCAGTTCTTTTACGATTTAAACTTTAAAGGGATGGAACTTCAGATCCTTTTTTTTAATTTAATAAATAATCGTTCTTAAAATTCCCAGTCAAGCTGCTCTTTTCCGTATTGAAATTGACGGATTCTCACGTAAACTGCTTTCAACCAGTTCAATGTTTCAGGAAAACCTTGCAGATCGACTGGGTTTGGACATAAGAATCATTACTCTTAAAAAATGTCTCCACAGTGAATGCACCGGGGTCACTTGACCACTGCGACATCGTGACTGACAAATCCACGCAATCGATAATTCCAACAGCGCCTCTCTCTTTCGTATTTAAAATATAAAATTTGCCACCAGGGTATTTTAAAATATATTTTTCTTAAATAAAAACAAAAATGAAATATCTATTTCTGCCTTTAATTTTGTTTTGAAAAGCCGCCAGTTTTAAATTTTTAAAAATCGTAAAATTCAGGACGACAATCGTCCAATCGTCAAATGCTTATTTTGCCACCAAAAATCGCCAAAATTACCATAAATCGTCAAATCTGGCAGCTGTAGTATGCACACAAGCTCGTATAAAACCCAACTGAGCGATCCTTAAATGTCGCAAAAAAGAAAAACTGCTTCGCCTCACTGGCGATGTCTACCATTTTAGGGTTAAGGATAAACTATATTAACCCTAAAATATAAAATATTTTTTGAAAAAACTTGGTAATTTTTTTTTGGACAAGAAAATAAATTAATAATAAAAGTAAAAAAGAATTATTACATTTTAGAAACAATGGATTTGTGAAAAAGAAGATTTTATATAAAAAGTAGCTCAAGATTGAAAAACATCTTTAAACATAATAAGATGCAATCATTCGAAGATATGTTATGTTTAAGCATGTATAAATGTTTGTATAAAAAAGTTTGTAAATAATCTGCGGAAACTCAATTTCCATCTTAAAGTAATTGTTTTGAAAAAATTTAAATCTAAGCAAAAGAGCAAACAAGAAAAAAAAATTTGATGTAATTTAGAAAAACAGGGATGGCAAATGGAATTTTTTAAAATGCATTTTTTAGTCTTTAATTTTTTATTTTGAATTAATTAAAGTCAATTCAATGTGTAAATATTTTAGGGTAGTATAAACCTTCCAATTAAAACAAACATTAAAAATGCAATATTAATGGATATTGGGCCACGCCCATTAAAAGTAAATATGTATTCCTTTTTGAAATGAGTGAGTGATTGGTGCATGAAGGTATTTACACCAAAGTTCGTTTATATAAGAAATTATAAAAAAAATCATGTCTATCGGCCTATCATTTTAAATAAGCCCCAATGCCTCACCTCAATCTGCCATAATTTTTTAGAGGTGTTGGAATTGTAAAAAAAATGAATTGTGGAGTTTAATGGTTTGTTTTTAAAACCAGTAAATCATTTAAAAATTCAAATATGTTTTACAAGAAAAACAGTTTTTCCAGCTCTGCAATATAAATAAGTAGCAGCATTAATAAAAACTTTAAAGTTAATTATTACACAACCGGTAATTACAGTAGCGGTTTTATTTTTCTGTTTTGAAAAAAATGTGTGTCGTTACTTCATGTGTATTTATAAACAAACACATGTACTTTAGGGTCACGTAATTATTTGTGGGTAAATGAATATAAAAATGTAAAAAACATAACTCACTTCTAATACACACGGATGCTTTATGTCTTAAGAAAGTTTTACATTCACAGCGTCAAGCCAAAAGTCCATTGACTGATTTGTTTTTTTTTTTTTTTTTTTTAATTTTAAAATACCTGTTAATGATTTTTAATTAACGCTTGTAAGAAGGCTTTAGAGAAAAAGAGAAAAGATATTTGAACTACAACATTTTATGTTAAAGCCCAGGTTCTACTGCTTATTCGTTAATACAGGGTGTCTGGTGGCAAATTTTTACGATTATTTTAAAAAGTAATACACGGTGCGGAGGGAGGATGGTGCCGTTTGAATTATCGATTGTTAGGATTTGCCAGTCACGATGTCTCAGTGGTCGAGTGAGAATCGCGCTTTCGCTGGGGAGACATTTTTTAAGAGTAATGATTCTTACGTATTTGTCCGTCGACAATTTTGTTCAAAGTTCGAAACAAGTGTAAACTTAATTAGTTGCGCAGAGATTTAGCGCAACTGCTTCGGCTATGAATGTCGCATGGCCAGGAGCCTGCTGATCTTCAAGGAATCCCGAAAACACTGAACTGGTTAAAAGCAGTTTACGTAAAAATTCGAAACTTTCAATACAGAAAAGAGCTGCCTCACTGGAACTTCCAAGAGCGATTATTCATGAAGTTCCATTTCTTAAAACTCAAATCGTTCAAGAATGGAAAAAGTGATTTTTATTTGTTCAAAAATTTTTGTAAAACGACGTTGGAGCGTTTTCGCACTAGACGACGAGGTTAATTTTCACTTAAGCAGCCACATTAACAAGTAAAACTGCTGTCACTGGCCTCCAGGAAACTGCATCCCTCTATTGCGTTGCCCCAGGGTAACTGTCTGGTGTACCTTATCCACGCATGAGATAATTGGACCGTTTTTTTTCGAAAATTCTTGAGACCAGGCAGCGAATGTCAGCAGTGAAAATTATTGACGCATGATTAAGGAATTCTTTTTGCCAAACCTGCGAACTTATCTATTGTTCTCTTAACTTACGTGGTTTTAACAGGTTTTGGCGACTTCACACACAGCCAGAGCTTCAATGAATTCGCTTCGAAAAAAATTTTCCAAAAAACTAATTAATCGCCTTGGGGACATCCCATGGCCACCGACGTCGCCCGATCTAACTCCCATGCTACTTTAAAAATTTTTTTTTGTTATAACTAAGGGTTTCTTTTATTAACCACTCCAATGCCATCAGAATCACTTTCAAAATAGTTCTATTTAATTGTTTTTTACCTGAGTTCAACCTAGAAGTCCCATGAAAAATACAAATAAAATTGAGAACGCGACACACTTTGGCAAGATAAATATTACATTTAATGTGGTAATTTTACAAAAAAGTTTTCGTTTTGATTAAAAATATAAAATCTTTTATTTAGATTTTAATTTTTTAGCCATCTGATAGTAACGATCGTGGCGTATTGATAGAAAACGTTGTTTTATGAAAAGGAACGTGACATTGGAAGATAAAATTATTAATAATATTTATATTTAACAATTAGTTACTTAAGAGAAAATATCATTAAACGTAACAAATATCAAAATTATGTTTTCTTAACTTGCAAATCATTTTTCTCGCAATAACTTCTATAATTAGCTTTGAATATATCATTTTATCATGATTTTGATCATATATCATTTTTATAATTTTTTTACCACTGAAAGTAGTTCTGAGTCGAACGGTATACTTGAAGGTGGGGTTCTTGCCATTATTTTTGGGCGCTACGAACATCTGCACAAACGCATAATACCCCATTCACGTATGTGGTGTTTTTTCCCCCCTTTTTTTCATTTATAAAATCAAATTTTATTATCTTTAGCAACATGAAATACAATTCCAAGTAGCGCAATGCAATTTAAGAATTTTATATTCATTTGTCATATATTTATCAATAAATTAACAATGACTTCCGTTTCAATATTCTTGTACAATACAACGTGATGTGATACATGATTGAATAATAATTTTTTGAAAGTTTTTAAATTTCGTTATTGACTTCAGTAGATTGCTTTCAAACAGATTTGTTTTTGTCTATCCCATATAAATAGTTGATTACTTAAGTGTACAACACCCACCAATTGCTAAATTGTATGAGTTTTTGTTTTGTTGCTTTGATATGATTTCTTTTAAACTGGTAATAAATAAGATTTTAATCTGTTTTAAGCGAACAATGATGATACAATTATTTTTTTTTTCTATTTGTTATATAAATTATAAAGAAATTACAAAGCAAAATAGTTTTTAAAAAAAGCATTATTTTTTTCCAAATTTAATGAAATTGATTGATTGTTTGTTAAACTCCAGGCGCATGCGTACAAACAAACTGAAATCAACACTTTAATTATTGACATTCTTTAGCAATCACATTTATTTTTTAATTTATTTGTTTTATTTAACATTATTGTTGTGGGTTAAGATATAATAAATTATTTTTTTTAAACATTCGTGCCTCTTCAGGTTTTTATATATTTTTTTTTTTAATTTTTCTGTTTTGCTTTCTTTATATAAAACCAAACCAACAACAAACATGAAAACATATTTTTTTGGTTAAAAATATTTATCCACGTCATTACATTTAAAAAAAAAAAAAACTTTTTTATTTTGGGTATATTTTTCTTGGTTACAAAGACTTTGTAACAATTTTGTATATTTTTGTTTCTCACATAGGTAGGTAATGGGTATTTTGAAGGCCTTACACATATGTATGTCAGCCCTTAAAGACACGAAGATTTAAAATTAAGTTTTATTTAAATTAGAAATTCAGCATTTGATAAATTATTATTAAACCTATTCGTTTGAAGCTTAAAGGTTTTATTTTTTATCTTAAATATGACATTTTTACCAAAACTTTAATAAATAAAATAAAATAACAAATTGCTTTTATTTCTTATTTGTTTTTTTTTTTTCTTTTAAACAAATCTTTTTTTTATTTCTTAGATTAAATCTTCTGCTTTTTATTTATTAGTTTAATCTCCACTTTTAACTACCAGAGTTGTTGCTTTTTACTTGCACTTTGCTTTTGTAAATATTCTTTACCGTTTTCTTTCATTAACCAACCACTTTAATATATACACAAACACACTCACGTTTACGTTGGCATTAAACTTTTTCTTCTTTTAATATCTTTAATGCTTTTCTTATTCCGTTTTTTTCGTCTGCAATCGCTGAAAGTCCGTTAATTACTAAATGTTTTTTGGAGACTTGTCTCAGCTTGGAGCCTTCTCCAACAGCTGAGCTTATAAGTTGTTGCTGCTGCTTCTTATGTTGTTATTGTTGTCTGTTTTTACATAAATACATAAAAACCCAATTTGTTTTTGTTAGTTCATGGCACGTTCCCCAATAAGAAATTGAGGTTAGATTTTGGTTACAAGCTTCTAGTCGTAACTAGTTTTTATCTACCAAATGATATTTAAATATGTAAATCAATAGAGAAAAAAGGGTTTGATTTCAAGGGGCAAATTACGGCATTTGATTCGAATCAAAAATTTAAAATTCTTATTAGAAATCCTATATTAAAAGCATTGACAACTCGATCAGCTAAAGTATCGATTTGACATATTTTGATTATTTTTTCGTTTAACGTAAAACGTAAAATCATCACTAGCCAGTCTTCCTCCTTTTTATACATTGACCACCGTTAAAAAAACTATGTATTTCTATCCCTAATAAAAGGCTACAATAACTTCATCGCAAAAAAAGTAAAATCCTTGTCGTTTTCTTGTTATAAAATCTCTACATAGTTCTAGAGATTTTGCAGGAAGTGGTATTTATCCAATTCTCTGTGGTACTAAACCTCACAGCCGACGGTTAAACTAAAATGGATCGTGCTCTCCTCCGCCAAGTCAAAAGCCATCTCATATCCATCAATTCCTCTGTGGCCAACACCCCAGTGTAAGTATATCTTCCGAACGGCACAAAGAACTCAAAGTTTTCTTGCACTCTGACCAACTATAAAGTATTTTAAAAATCTTTTCGAAATTGCACACTTTATTAAGTGTGTTAATTGCGATATTATCATTTTGCGTACCATCCATAAGCCAATAGATTTTGCCAAATTTACTGGCTATACTTTAGTACTATTTTAGAAAAAAATTGCTTGTTGGGTTAGCAAAAACCAAAAGTAAACAGCAACTAAAATGTTTAATATTAAAAAAAACCGGTGTCTTTTGTATTTGCAGGGTATCTTAATCGGTATTTAATTTCTGATTAATTCATCACTCTTCATTTGGCAATAAACAAACTTTTAAGGAAAAGCTTTGTAAAGCGTTAACGCAAAATAATAAAGTTCAGATGCAATTCAAAAAAACTCACCTACGCAAAATTGCTTAAATGCTTAAAGCAGGATGAAGACGCTTTATTAATCAACAGCGACTTTTGTTGTGTTTCAATACAATATATTACTACTTGATGATTTATTCAATACAAAATATCCAAATAAGCCATTAAGTTTTACTGCTAAAGAAAAAACTCTATCTTCAAAGAACTGACTTCACTAATGAAATCACAAAGTTTTATAATTGTGTTAACTAGTGTTTTCGCAATTTAACTACGTAAACAAAAACACAAGTTGTCGATGGCTGAACGTTAGCTGAGTATTCATGTCAATCACTTATTTTATATGAGTTTAAGTTTTTATTTTATGTTTTCTTATTTTTAATTTATAGTTGCTCCAACATCTTACTGAGCGTAAATCAAAATTTTGTTATTAAAGATGTTATGCATGTGTTTATGCATCAGGGATGGCATTTAAGCAATTTTTTTGGCATTGTGTTAAAGTTTTTGTCAAAAATATCAATTAAATAAATTAAAAATGAATTCAAAATTATCAATTTAAAAAAAAATTAGAAAATGTTAAATTGAATAAAAAAATCTTGAGATAAAAATTTTAAAATTAATTAAAATTATTCATTAAGTGCAACACAGTTTTTCGAAGGTTATTAAACCTATTGTTAAAATAAACTTTTGTAAAAAATAATGCAAAAAATTTAAAAACGCTTAGACATATAAAAAATAACCGAAGCAAATTTTGTTAAAGAAACGCAAAAAATCAATTTAAAGTGCTTAATTTGGCACCAAAAGTGTTAATTTGGTTACTTAGCTTAATGCTTGTGTCTTAAGTCTTTTGATTTATTTACCATTTACTTACTAGCGCTCTCCCTCCCACTTGTTGTTTTTTTCTCTGGTAGGCGCTGCCAGATAAGAGGAAATTTTTTCGGTTTTTTATGTGAAAATTTAATTAAAAAAACTTATTGGCAAATTTCTTTTTAAAATGTTCTTTAATTAATTATTTAATTAATTTATAATTTGCTGGCATGAAAAAAATTTTAAATTGTATTAAGTTAATATAGTCTTTATTTAAGATATTGATTGAATTATTTTTATTATTTCAAATAAAAATTTTTGTTTTTTATTTATATTAGTTTTTTATTATTTCATTAACATCATACACAAAATCATACTTTTAACCCTTAATAATAATAAGAACTAAATATAATATTTATAGTTTTTGAAATTAAGCAAATTTTTTCCCTCATATTTATTAAAACATAGTCAACTTCACGATTTAATGTGCTACAGCTACATTAAATTTTTTTATTTATTTTATAAAGTATTGAATCACTTAAATTTTTTAATTTTTTGTCCCCTGCTAAATGTTTAAAACACAAGCATTTCTTTCGCTTAAATAAATATTTTTTGGAGCACTGTCAGGTATCCCCAAATTTCTTAATGGATTAACAGACAAACTGACTTATTTTTGAAAAAAAAAAAGAAGCAAGTATAATTGATGGATAAAAGTTTTGAAGTGTTATTGTTAAATTTGCTTTTTTTACTGATTTTGCAAAATAAACTGTTGGTGGGACAACCATTTTTCGTTTGTTTTGTTTTTTTTTTAATTAAAACGGATTTTTATTTTTTTTATTTATAAAGTAAACGAAATTAAAAAAATATTATTTAAAAAGCTAAACGCTTTTTTAATTAATAAATTAAAATATAAGAACTTTAATAGTGGTTGACAAATATTTGAAAATAAAATAAATAAATTTTTATGTATATGGTATGCACCACAGTAAAATTCTATAGGAAGTCAGGTAGCTTTTTTTACCGTACGGCACATTTAAAAAAAATGGGTACGGAATTTTTAAATCTTGATTCATTTCTCGGTATCTCGAGTATTTTGAAACACATGAAGCTCAAACTGTGCTTCACTTTGACAATTTTATCTATATTTTGCAATACTTACGTGCAAAGAATGTGAATAAATATATAAAATAAGTAACATACAGTAACGAAAAAACCAAATAATTTATTTGCACAAAATAAATGCAATGTTTTGGTGCACTTAGATTATGTTAGGCTATGAAGGATAATGACGAATGCAATTTGCCAGCTCCACCCAGAATCCCTTCAGAAGTATATAAAAGAAAGATAAAAAATAAAATGCTGCACTTAAAAGAAATAAAAATGAAGTATTGTTTAAAATGATAAAATGCGGCACAAAAGCTTTTTAGCCTTTCTTCAAAAAAATTTTAATCATTTTAAATAATTTTCTAATGGTTTTAAGGTTTCATTCGTATAAAATTTTTTTTTTGATGTTTTAATATAAAAAGGAGTCAAGCTTACCTAAACTAAACCAAACATTTTATATTGGTCTGCACCCAACTTGGTGCTCCTACTGAAGCAGCTGGTCGTCAGCATCAAACACTAAAACATATCTTGTTTTTCTAATATATAGGACTAATTTAGAACAAAACTTTAACAAATTACTAAAATTCAAAAGGGTTCTACAATCAAAAAAATTTTATAATAAAGTCCTCAAATAAAAGAACACATTTCTTCCTTTTGCATTATAAACAACGATATATTCATTCCCGCCGTCGCTCTTGTAAGGATCATAGAGACGCAAGAAGCCAGTCACGTATCTGAGAATCCCTTTTTCTATTATTTATTAACACATACTACACATGATTTATTATTATAATATCTTTCCGTCCTTGACATTTCCTTTTAAATAAAACGTTCTCTTACTCCTATATTCATACATACAAACATAAATACATACATATGTGCATATATTTTTATGTATGTATGTACGTCTTCATATGTTACTTTTTTATTTCACCATTATTTCTGATTAATTTACGTAATTCATTCATAAAAAAAATTTATTCCGATTGCCAGCGATAAACCACATTTTCATGGTGTTAATTATAGAAATATCAAAGTTTCTTATTGTAAATTATTTACAAAGTATTTGTGTCAATTATCAGATAATAAATATTTGAAAAACTAGAAAAAAACATTAACAATAACAAAAAAAAATTTTACAAAAAATTGGCAAAGGGTTTTCCAATAAGGGTTGCCGAATTTTTCAGTTGATAGCGGTCATATTGTTAACACTCAATCGTTCTAAACATCATCATAATCGATCTTGAATGGAAACGCGTTTCAAAAAAACGGGCTGAATGAATTAGCCCTTAATAACATGGGGTTCAACAGAATGGCGCTAAATGTCATACAACTCACGCTAAACTGGAATATTTTATCATGTTGTAATATATACGTTAAGTCAACCAGCGATTGTATTTTTAAATTAAATAAAAAATTTGTCATAAATTGAAAAAGAAAATCGCTTTATGAAAGACCCTTTATTATTGATTATTTACAAAATGTGCACAAAAAATTGTATTGAAAATTAAAGTCAACTTAATGCTGAATCAAATAAGCAGTAAATCAAAATTTCTAGCACATTTAAAAAGAAGAAGAAGAACTATAGATAGTATACTTGTATTAGGGAAGCCAATCCCGGAATCCCGGTTCCTGAAATCCCGGAATTATTCGGCATTAATAAATCCGAAATCCCAGGTTTCCCAAGAAGAGAAAAAAAACGTATTTTATTTAACACGAATTCCTTCCCTCTCCCTGAGAACGGCATTAAAAATTTTAAATTATGACAATTCTTTCTACAATTTTCCGAGAAATTACGGGATCCCGAAATAATCCCGGAATTCCGGGATTTCAAATTTAAGAATCCTGAATCCCAGGATTTAAAAAACCATACCCGTTTGCATCCCTAACTTATAGGTAGCTTCATACATACAAGAGGTCTGCAGTGGATAAGTTTTTAAGTAACTCGCAGTGTGAGAGTGCGGAAGATAACTTAACTGTAGTTAGTCAAATATAAATATTTTTGAATTTGATACAAAATAAATACCAAAAAAAGGAAATGTAAATAAGAAAATACTACAAATAAAAACTAAAACAAGTTCTTGTACCAATACTTGTTGGCACGATATGTATGTATTTGTTTTCTGTGGCACGTTTTTACAATGAAATAATGTGCTGCTTGTATGTGTGTGACGATGTATGACATTTTGTGTATTTTTCGTTATTTTAAAAAAGAAAGAGCAGCCTATGTCGCCATTATAATTTCTTTTAAAAATTCAACTTGACTTTTAGACAGAAAGGAAAAGAGAACAAGAAATCTTAATTAAAAACTCTGTCAAGTAACAGTGAATATATGGTTGACGATTATGATGTTAATAGAAAAATGTACTTTTTATTTAGAGGCACTACGAGTAAGATTTCATCCTTGAAAATACTCAAGTATACAACAAGTTCATTTATTTTCGTGCAGCTCTCCAGTCCATACATACATATGTATAAATGTGCAAAGTTTCAAATGCAAGTAGAGTATTTGTAATACTTAAGGCACTCAAAGAAATTTTATGCTAAAATAAATAATGTTTGTAAAAAAGAAGTTGTCCATTGTTTTTTTTTTTCCTCTTTCCGTGCCACCTTGTTGTTTAGCGTTTAAAGTATTAACACCCTTGGAATTATAATCAAAAATTATAAATAAATTTCATCCCTTACAACGGAACTACCCATAGCTGAGCAAATTTTTTATTAATTAAATGGAGAATGTATATTTGATTTTTAGCACTACAACGTATTCATCATAACACACACATATGCTAGGAAACATAAACAAATTTTAGTTTGTTCGGAACGACTATTGTATACCCTACTTCACTTAGGGTAAGTTTTTCTAATTTTTAAAAAGGTTTTTTTTTCTGATAAGTAACAAAAAAATGAGTTACGCCCTTTCTGTAATAAGCCTTCGATGTTTGGCTTTATGGTGGTTTTATACGAGATGTATTTTACACATGACTTGTCACTTTTGCAATCCACATTTAATTGCGTATATCTGTCAAAATTGTCATTTTACAGATGGTTTACAATCTTTGCTTTCACACGTACGCATGAAAATACATTTGACATAACCTCCAAACCAAAATAAACAACTTACTTTTCCTTGTTGTTGTTCTAAAAACAGCTGATGACACATGCTTTGTCAGATGAAAACAGAACGCGCTCTAATTGAAAATTTGTCATGTGACTTTAACAAATGTGTTTCACACAAACAATGTTGCCCCGCGTTCACACGACATCCATTAACTTTGCAGTGAAAAATTTGACAGGTCATATGCAAGATACATCTCGTATAAGACCACCTTTAATAGTTCATACACTTAATGCAAATCAACCCATAATTCTTTCTTGCCTGGTGTAGGATATCAAAAAATAATATGCGTTGAAATATTTGTTATTGCAATTATCAAAGATGCAATTAGTTACAGCAAAATTGTTTTATTTAAGCATAAAACACAATTTGATTTAAAATCGAAGGCATTTGTTTTAATTGAACGTTTCAAACCCGTTTTTTAATAGAATCTTTGGTAAGAGCAGACATGGTTTCGCTTTTAATAAAGAAAAAACATAAATTACGTTAAAAAGTCATTAGATCTTAAAAAAAGTAAGAGCTATATTCAGCTGCAGCGAATCTTAGATACCCTTTACATTGGCCTTTCAAAACCCTGAACTTTTTTTTAATTTTTATACATTTTTTTATTTATGAAATATTTCTTATTTTTAAATAGGAGTCGCTATGCTATTTTAACTCTCGTAGGGTGACTAGGGAAGCTGTAGGGGTTTTTAACGTAATTTTTTCAAATTTTAATAGGGTTAAGCATGTTTTAGGAAAATATTTGCAAGGAAAAACGAGTCGCAGTCAGTCCTACATTTGACCTATCCACGGGCACCCAGGAAGCTGCAGGGGGTATTTATTACAATTTTACCAAATCTTAGGCGATTGGGGTAGGGGGTAAGTATAATTTAGGAATATGTTTGGGAAAGAAAACGAATGGGGGTCGATGATACAATTTATTTCTCTAATGCCGACTCTGGGTAAGTTATGGGCGTTTTTACATATTTTGCAAATTTTGTATGGCAATCCCCTAAGGGGATGGGGAAAGGGGGGTAAGATTGTTTTAAGAATATGTTTGGGAGGGAAACTAATGGGGGTATGTAATACATTTTATTCCCCTAGAAGCTACTCCGGGGAAGTTGTAGGGGTTTTTACTCAATTTTTTTTTAAATTTTGTATGGCAACCCCCTTAGGAGGTAGTGATGGGGTTAAGTATGCTTTAGGAAAATGTTTGCAAGGAAAAATGAGTTGCAGTCAGTCCTACATTTGACCTATCAACGAGCACCCTGGAAGCTGTAGGGGGGAGGATTTATTACAATTTTACCAAGCCTTAGGCGATGGAAATAGAGAGTAAGTATATTTTAGGGATATGTTTGTTTGGAAGAGAAAACTAATGGGGGTCGATGATACAATTTATTTCTCTAATGCCGACTCTGGATAAGTTATGGGCGTTTTTACAACACTTTTGCAAGTTTTGTATAGCAATACTATCAGGGGATGGAGATAGAGGGTAATTTTGTTTTAAAAATATGCTTGGGAGGGAAAACCAATGGGGGTCTGTAATACATTTTATTTCTCTAAGAGGGACTCCGGGGAAGTTATATGGATTTTACCCTATTTTTTTAAATTTTGTATGGCAACCCCCTTTAATGGGGTGGTGATGGGAGGTAAGTATGTTGCAGAGAAAAATGAGTTGGAACACCCTGAAAGTTGTGTGAGCGATTTAAATAAAATTAAAATAAATTAAACTTTGGATGGCAACCATGTTAGGGGGCGGAGAGAGGGTATAGGTATGTTCCACAAAAATGTTTGGGAGTCTGCCTTATATTGCACCCGTGTTGGGACAGCTCCGAGGCAGTTGTAGAGCGTTTTATGTACAAATTTAATATATAAAATTTATAAATAAATAGAGGAAGTCTTGGTTTTTCGGTCAGTGGATTTCTATAACGGTTGGGTCGCAGATATTTTTGATAGTTTGATACCACTTACGGTTCTTTGCGATATCGGGGGGCTTCAAAAAGTTGATTTCAACCATAACAAACACAGGGGGACAGACGGACATCGCCAAATCGAATTCCCTATCTATATATACTTTTTGGGGTCGCAGATGAATATTAAAAAAATTACAAACGGAATGACAAGCTTACATACACCCCTATTACTTATGTGAAGGGTATAAAAACTGTAGTTCAGGTAGACCGGATACCGCTTTCTTGACCGGACCGAAAATTCAAGCCTTTTATGCTGCCTATAAAATAGATAAAAAGGGAGCTAGAAAAAGAACTAAAGTGTTAAAAGTTAGAGAGAAAAAAATGCAACTATGTAGGATAAGACAGACTAACCGCTAGATTGACAGGCTGACCTGTGCGCTACTTATTAGTCTACCAAAGCACCATTAGTCTACTGGGGAAACCTCTATTATATAAAGACAAAAAATTCTATTTTATATTTTACATGCACCTAACTTTATCTTGCTTAAAATTCAATTGAAAACAGCTTCTTCATTCGATTGAAAAAAAAACAATTTAATACTCTGAAAAAAAGAAACAAAACGAGCAGGTGCACATAGTGAAGCGAATGTTAATCAAAACCAATTAAAATTGGTTTTTTGAAAAAAAAAACTAACAAGAATAAAATGTCAACCAAATCATTATTTTAATTACAACTGATTTTACTTCGAAGAATAAAAATATAAGAGCGCAATGCGATAAACAAAAAAAGCTTGAAAACTGCATTAATTTATCACTCAATAGAATTTAATTCAAAATACTTTTCCAATACGCATTAAACTCATCAATATAATACAAAACAGCCACTTGTGACTTTTGTTGTTTTGTTTCGTCATTAAGCTATGAATTTTGAAAGACACAACAACAAAGCAAGGAAGAAAAAACGTTTGGATCAAATTACCAATACTGACAGTTGACAATTTAAAAAAGTTAAGCATCGGCAGTAGCATTTAACCAACTGGCATCACTAAATCGCAAGCAACTGCTTTGAAACAAAAGTGGAGCATGTTTTCTTAATACAATTTAACGTAAAATTATGCTGCTAAATGCAGTTATAAAATAAAATCCATTTTATTCTGACAACGGTTTTTCACATACACTCAATTTGAAAAAGAAATTCTTTTAGCAATGTTGCCACACTTTTGTTAAATTTCAAACATTTTGTAAACAAGCCCACATGTTTTAGATTAGAAAACTAAGAACAAAAAAAAAATAAAAATAAAACATTTAAAAAATCCAATTGAATCAAAATTTTTGTAAATTTATAAATGAAATGAAGTCGCCAAAGTACAAAAGCTTTTATTAAAAAGAAAACTTGGAATATCAGCGGACAATGGCAACACACATACAACTCTATGACAGAAGCCCCAAACGAAGAAGTTTGTTACGGAAAGCGACCTGGAAGAATCAAATGATATGACATGGAGTGATGGAGCCACCAAAGAAGGAAAATATGTAGCATACTAGGCGACACTCTCGCCTATGGCAACTTAAACTGTATTGGAGCAATGTCAAGAGTTAGGAAGGGAGTACGAAGGAAGAAAAGAGAACCGAAAAGATGGGAGTGCGAGGAGGTTAAGACATATGGAAACATAAACGTCAACAGAAAATGCTGCTTACGGGTAACGCGTCAATAAAAATACCTGCCTACTGGTATAAATTCGTTTAAAGATGAAAATAAGCATTGGATGAGCGACATCTAAGGATTTGGAGAAAATATGTCTTTTGCTTGCTGGCGGTTAAAAAATCGTATTATAGAGTTAAATGCCCCTCTTTAAACCTAGTTAAGGAAAAATCAGCCATTGGCGGGCAAAGGAACAACAGAATCACAGGTGTAGACGGAATACCTGCTAAGCGGTAAAAGTCCGGAGAAGAGCTGAATTGGTGCATGCATAATCTAGGCCATCTAAAAGCAATAAAGTTTGACCGATGGTTGGGGCCTTAGCATGCCATGTCCTATTCATAACAAGGAAAACAAAATAATTTTTGCTAAATATTGCAAAATAGCCTCCTTTCCATCACTTAAAAGATCCAATCTGACATTAGTGCGAAAGATTAAAGCCCAAACTCGACGTGGCTTTAGGTCAAATAAGTCAAATATCAACCAAATCTTTTGACTCCGCCAAATCCTAAAGAAGGCTCATGATAAGGAAAGCTACGCACCAGTCGCGGTGCCTCGCCATTCGCAATTAGCCATCAGCCGGTCGTTACTAAGGCAAATTTTGGTCAAAGACATGCGCATGATCCTGTACAAAGTCCAGTCCGTGCATCAGCTGCTACCTGTCGATTGCCAAACGCGTGAAAACTACGCCCAAGCCATCCTCAATCTCGAGGTCGAAGTGGACGACTTTTCGACCAAAATCATAATGAGCGATGAGGCTCATTTCTATCTCAGCGGGTAAGTGAAACTTTTGCTTCTGTGGCACTAAAAATCCACGAGTGATGCACGAGGAGCCATAGCACCAGCTCAAAGTGACTGCATGGTGCGCTGCTCATGCTGGAGGAGTCATTGGGCCTTTTTTTTGAGGACGCCGCTGATCAAAGGACATGTGATTCCAACAGGACGGAGCAACAGCACACCGCGCGAGTCACAACCGATATTCTGACGGCAGCGTTCCCGACTCGCCTCATCTTTCGTTTTTGCGATTTACATTGGCCCGTGAAATGGCCTGATTTAGCCGTTTCAGACTTTTTTTGTTGGGTTTTTCAAGGTCAACAAACCCCAGAACCTGGAAGCTCTCAAGGACAAAGTTCGACATGAGTACGAGAATCTGTCGCCCGAAGTTCTCGCCGAAGTGATGGAAAATTCCATAAAACGAGCCCATATAGCAATCAATTGTTAAGACGCCCATTTGGCCGATATTATCTTCTCGACTTTACTAATAAAATTTTAAGGATTCAAATAAACAGAATCAAAGTTTTTTATTTAAAAATAAAATGAGAGCCAAACAACATCGGAAGACTTCTTTTGGCCCACCTTGTATAACACTCTTAGTTGAACCATTATTCTTTATGGCGCTTAGGCAATGATACATGCAAAAGATGATGAAGAGGTATTGGGTGGTTTTGGGAGACAAATTCTTTGTTCCAATTTTAGAACGAACCGTAAGCTGTATAAGCTATACTCTGACATAAACATAGCTAAGCGCATGAAAATATAGCAATAGCGCTAGCTGGGCCATGTGGAAAAAAAGGATACCTACAAATGCTTCATCTGAAAAGGCCTTGGATGACCACTACCATTGAAATCTCAGTTAGAAAACACCGACACTCCGGTGCAAGGACCAAGGGGATAAAGCCATACAAACGAACTGGAGAAGGCACGCACACGACTAAAGTTCTTTGAAGTGATTTGACACAAAATGCAGCTCTGCAATTTTTTAACCCAAAACTTACCAAATTTATCCATAAACAAATAAAAAATATTTAATTGAAAATATTTAAGAAATATTAAAGCTTATATGCTTTGACAATTATATTACATTTTATATATCGTGTCTTCCATTGAGCTCCAAAAAAAACATTTATAAAGATAAACATTTTGATGGCACAAACGTTGTCAATCGTTTACATGTTTAAACGTCATAATAACTTTTAATTAAATTAATTAAAGAACTTTTTCACATAGTATTAACATTGTTGGAAACCTTGAAAGTCTTGTAAAAGTTCCTTTGAAAACGTGTTTTAAAGACTTTTTTATAAAAATCCCACCATGCAATGTGCGTGTTCACACTAGACATACATAAGCAGATATATTTTTTAAGTTGTTGCTTAAAAACGACGTATTTTTGTCTACTAAGTGATTTAAACGTTGTACTCAATTTTCATAAATTTACTTTGCTTAGAATTTAAAATAATTTTGCAAACATTTAGTTTTTTTTTACTTATTAAATTACAAAGGGATTGCAAGCAGTTGCATACTTTAATGGGGAATAGAGACCTGCATCAAGTCCTATTCAAGCTAATTCAAGAACCGCATAATTTTCTAATTCTTGTGTTATTGTGCAGTTAAACGGTTTAAGTGCTGTAATGTAGAGTAGCTGACACAGTTTTTGTGCTGCAGTGTAGTGTAGTTAAGAATAAAGAGTGGTGTCAGGCACTGTTGTTGACGCAACTTATGTACTGTCATGAGGTGTGGTCGATAAAAAAAATTACTGTGCTTATGGTGTGGCAACAACAACAAACACTTAAGAGTAATGTAGTTGTTATGTTAACAAATAATAATACACACAATGTTGAGTGGGTACATACATAAACAAACATATACACAAGCAGGCAAATCAATATAAAATTCATGCGTAATTACATTACATCACATACATATGTACATTCAAAATCAACCCCCGTTTTTTATAACTATCACACCAGGAACATCCTGCCAACAGTAAAGTTTCGAGATGAATTGAAATAGAAGTGTGTGATCATGATGAATTGATGTGCCGTTGTTGTTTGCTTAACTGTGAATATATTTTTCATTTAAATTAAGTTAAGTAAACAAAAGAGAGGGCGAAGAATACAACGCATTACTTATTGTTGTGTGTGCACACGTAAGGAATATGAAATGAATTGAAAATTCGAGATGATGCCTTATTTAGTGTCGTCTTGGGCTGGCCTCTAATGGCGAATCAAGGACAACAACCATAAAATTTATAAATCAGCGTCAACGGAACGCCGCTGACTTTTTGTTACCGCCGTTTTTTGTATATATTTTTTTAAAATTAGTTTATTACGTCGTGTTTTAAAATTCTCCAACTGTTTACATTTAATTTATATGAAATCAGTCATATTTAAATTTTTTAAATGTCAAATTAAAAAATAAACTATTAATTGTCTACTTTTGAATTGATTAACGATATGTCACTGCTTTAAAAACAGAACTCGTTCACCAATCTTTTAAAATGTTAATCACTTAAAAGTATTAAACATTTACATTTAAAAGTTAATTGTTATTAATGACTATTCTAAAACTAAAATGATTTGCAAAAAAATATTTAAAATTTGACGCATAAAAACATTGCAACTTAAATACTCCAATTTTTAATTTACTTTAATTAATAACTGAAATTTGCTAAAAAAAAAAACAATAAACAAAATGAATTAATTTCACATGAAGACAAAAAATCTGGGTCAATTAATTATGAATCACGTGAATAATAAAGGTGGCAAGTATTGCAATTCATATACATAAGTACATACAAGCATATAGTATGTATCCAGTTACAAACACGCAATACAGAGTGCATCGAGGCCTTTGTGTACAGTTAAAGAAGTTAAATAGTTCAGAATTTTATTCCAGTCAAGTTGGATTTTAATAAATATAAATATTAATGTGAAACGTTTGACTAAAAGTGGGCGTGGCATTGTGCCTATAATATAACAAATGCCTGAAAACCCAAATAGGGCATCCCTTTAGAAAAAAGTAAGGTACTTGAATACCTAGAAATATATTTTATGTAAAAATTGAAACACAATTAAATCAAATTTCAAAATGTTATTAAAGTTCTAGATGTTTTGCACATTCAAACATATGAAAACTAAAACATTGAGTGGCTTGCAAACGCACACGTACTTCTAAGCTTAAAGCACTTAATTTATTTAAAATTTTAATACAAGTTATTTCTTTTGTTACTTAACTTTTGTTGCACTTTTGCAAATTACAAGTCTCTTATCATTCCTTGAATACAAAAGTATATGTTCCATGAAGGATGAACGGTGTAAAACCAAAGGTACAAACAAAACCAAAATCATTACCAAAGTCAAGGTTGGCACTGGTATTATTTATTTGTACAATGATCGCATAGTTATGAAAATTAAGTAAGAAATCTATATTGGGCTGTGCGGAATCTAATATACCCTTCACATTGGCCTTTCAAAACCCCGAACTTTTTTTATTTTTATCCATTTTTTTAAAAAATATTTTTAATTTTTAAATAGAAGTCGGTGTCATATTATAACCCTCTTGAGGTGCCTACACGGTACCTACACGGAAGATGCAGTGATTTTTACCCTAATTTTTTTAAATTTTATATGGCAACCCCCTTAAGGTGTAAAAATAGAGGGTAAGTATCATGGTGAAATTATGTGTTCCAGGTGGTGTTACGAGCACAGCTGATCAACTTTTTTCATGAATAAATCGATGCTGGGTAGTCAAAGCTGTTTACTTTTACATATATTTTTTTGACAACTGAGCCAACGAAAACTACAACAAAAACGAAAATTTTATTCACCAAATTTTGTTGTTGTAGAATTACCACCACCTGATACATTATTACATGGTAAGTATGTTTTAAGAAAATTTTTCCTCTCAAACATTAATGTGTGACATACAACCCTAACAGGGTTGCCATACAAAATTTAAAAAAATTAAGGTAAAAACCGCTACAACTTCTCGGAGTAGGTATAGAGGAATACAATGTATCACAGATTTCTAATGGTTTTCCTTCCCAAACATATTCCTTGAACATACTTACCCCCTTTCTCCGTCACCTAAAGGGGTTGCCATACAAAACTAACAAGAATGATGTAAAAACGCCCAAACTCGGCCTTAGAGAAATAAAGTGTACGACCGACCTCAATTAGTTTTACCTCCCAAACAAATTGTTAGAATATACCTACCCCATATCTCCATCGCCTAAGTTTTGGAAATCGTGTTGAATGCCCCCCTATAGCTTACAGGGTGCCCGTAGTTAGGTCAAATTTTGGACTGATACTAACTCTATTTTTCTTGCAAACATTTTCCTAGAAAATACTTACCCCCTATCACCACCTTCTAAGGGGGTTGCCATACAGAATGCCTATCGATGCTCTTAACCCTGGTTGGGCATTCTGCAACGCCGCGCAGATTCCATCTTTTATCTTAACTATCTCAGATGAGTTTCAAAAAAAGTCGGATGTTTACCGTTTGTTTGTTCAATTACACTTACAACAATATGGAATTAATATTATTTGAAACTGCACACATACAAAAACAAATGCAAGTATATTAGTTGCCTATCAATGCTCTAAACCTTTGTTAAAGACACAATATTATGTCTTGCCTTAAACACTTTAATTATCTTGTTGTCCTTTATGTAAAAGAAAATTTGCACAAAAAAAATGTTTTTAACTTTTTTTTCTTAAAATAATTGATGTGTCAAACGTCATATACATACTTGTCACTCTCATTTTGTATTAAATACTTTTTACCCCAGAAATGCATAGTAAATGTGCATAAAGTTACATACAATTTAATTGATTTGAATTTTATGTTAATCAAAAGTAAACATTCCACAAATGTTACCAAAAGATGCAAATACGAGTGTGTATGTATGTATGTACTATATAAAAAAATTCGGCTAGAGCAACATGCGTTGTATATTGAGCATGCAGAATTGGTAAGTGCTCAATTGGAAACGCTTAGTTTTACATTATCGTGTGGCCAATTATTTTTTTGAACATAAAAATAATATATTCCATAAAGTTAAGTGCGTAATTACAATTTTTCTTACCAAAAATAATAAAATAGATTTGCTTTTTTTTAACGGTGCTAATCGATTTGTTGAATGGATTGGGTAAGTGTACCTAATACAATTGCCTTTTCTGTATATATAATGTTGCTTTAGTAGCATACCTTTAGGCTACACGATTAAATCTTTTGTATTTTTTACTACACCATTTTCAATTATATTTCAGTAGTTTCTAACTGTATTTCAGATTCTTCATATATTATTTCAAAATTTAAAAATTCTAAAACTCTCAAAAATATTTTATTTGCTTCTTTGTTATACTTTTTAAGAGTTTCAGGCACCAGCCCCATCCGGACAGTGTCCAATAGTAATAACCCTAAACGTGTATGTCAGACTCAATCTCCCCATTCACATAAGCAACTTAGTATCCCCTGTGCTTAACCTAAATCATATAGCCCTAAGCACTCTACAATTCCACCAAGATCCCTTCAAAGGCTGTCTGACTATTCCATGGAACGTGTTCTACTACATGTATATCTGCTACCCCCCTTAAACTGGAGATTATCTTCGCCTGGAACACACTACATTCATAAGATTATATGTAAAACATTCTGATGTTCTCTTCCATCACATAGACTCCAGCTCCAAAGCTAATATCAGCAGCGCATCCTTCATTAAGACTAACAGATCCCAACCTACAATTCTTTCAAGCGATTACTATCGGTTGCTTCTTTCAAAGCTGGCATTTGTGGTTATGTAGTCCATCTTAGTTTCCATCCTGTACTTAGATTCTCAAGAGCAATTTTCCATACTAATATTTTTCCTAGTCCTCCACTACTTTCTCTAAGCTTTTTTCCAGATTATGTACAAAGAGCAAAATACAAAGCGGAATAAAACTAGTAATAGCGCTATATTCGGCTGTACCGACTCTTATATACCCTTTAAATTGTGTAGCGGTTTTTGCCACATTTTGTATGGCCACCATCTTAGGGTGTGGAAATATCGGGCTAGTATGTTCTAGAAAAATGCAAGGGAAAATGATTTGAGGTCGGTTCTTATTTAACCACTCTGGCACACTGGAATCTGTAGGGGGGAATTTATTAAAATTTCCCAAACTTTGTATGGGAGCCTCCTTAGGCGATGGAAGTAGGGGGTAAGTATGTTCTAGAAATATGTTTGGGAGAAAAAACTAAAGGGGGTTAGTCTAGTCGTACACTTTATTTTTCTAAGGCGTTTTTACACAATTTTTTTAATTTTGTGTTCTAGGATTACATATGTTTGGGCGGGAAAACTAATTGGTGTCTGTGATACATTTTTTATTTCTCTAAGGGCAACTCCGTGGAAGTTGTAGGGACTTTACACTAATTTTTAAATTTTGTATGGCAATCCTGTTAGTTGGGCGGAGATAAGATATAAGTATGTTCCACAAAAATACTTATGAAGAAAACTTAATGGGAGTCGGTCTTGGTTTTTGGCTTTTATCGTAACTTTTTTAAAAAAAATGGAAAAAATTTTCGGAGAATGTGGCAATAATCTAAAAAAAAAATTAAGTATAAGAGAAAAGTAAAAATCGATGAGAAAATAAAATAAATTATATCTCATCTATGTTGACGTCGACCGGCAAGTCATGTCAAATTTATATGACAGCGCTGCTGACATCGGTTGTTGTGTTTTTACACTGTTTGCGTATGTCATACGCATGCGCGTCGCATAATCAATGAGGCACACAAACATGATACAACTAATCAGGTAATCTCGTCGCTGCAACAACTACAAGTGTCAAACAAAAGCTCATAGAAAAAAAACGGTAAGTAATAATTTTTGTTGTTTTATTTTCACAGGGAGAGCGTAGTTTTGACATTTAGGCACTAATCAGCTGGGCCGACGAGATTACCTGATTCTTTGTATCATGCACACAAATTTATGTATTTACCATTTAAAACCATAAGCTGAGCATACGAATGAATAATAAATTGTTTTTATTTTTTTGAATTTTGTATTGGTTTTTATTCCTATCGCTGGATTTAAGAATACATATAGACTCACAAACATACATATTTATGTGTATGACAGCGCTGACCAAAGGGAGAAGATGATTTATGAAAATGTATGGGTGTTTTTCACTGTGTTTATTATTAAAAAAAAGGCAATGTAATATCCCCCAATGTTATTACTTTTCCTTTGTTTTGCTCTCTCTGTTATGCCTTTTTATAGGCACTCGTGTTGTGTACATGTTAAATCCGATTAGTGTTCGTCCCCCGGATACACTCTTGGCTAACATTGCATACACCATTCATATGTATGTGTATAAAATAACTGAATTATTGTTTTAACTGAGGTTATTGTTGTTTTTTTTTCAGGCACATTTGTTTTGTTAATGCATTTGTTGTTGTTGATGATGACGAAGATGGTAAAATAGGCTTAAACGTGTATCTGACGTATGAGCCGTAAGTGCCATCTTCCCAAAAATTGAGTTAAGTAACACACAAAAAAAAGTAACGTCTACAAAAGCAGCGACTGTATCTAAAAGCAGCAGTGCCAAAATACAAAAATTTCATAAAACTCTACAAAATGCTCACATCAAAATCGTCGTCATCGCCTCTAAACGATGACTTTCAAGCAGTGACAGTTAAGTATGCAGCGAGCCATAAGCGGGTACGGTCGATTAGTTGTTGGCTTAACAAAAAAAATAAATACAAAAAATATTAATTAATACAAATGAATTATTGAAAGTAAAAAAAACATAAAAAACGTGAACATATTTAATTATTTGTTTTCTTGTGTTCTTTAAAATTTTATTTAAAATTATGCAATAGAATAGAAATATGTAGTGGAAATTTAAATTAATAGTTACCTAAAGTGCTTAAAAAAATGTTTTCAAAAAAAACTATTTATTTAACTTTAAAATTTTGTAACTTGAAAGTGAAAACAACTTTTAATTAGCTGTCATCTAATCATCAATGTCTCTCTCTCCCTCTCGGAGAAGATATAATATTTTTGGAAACAAGAAAAAGAAATTTAGCAGCCGTAAATGTAATTATAATTTTGAAAAATGAATTGTTTTTAATATAAAATTTGAAAACAAAGAAAGTGTGTTGACACTGCCGAAATCCATATATAAAAAATAGAGTCGAAAATTACCCAATTTTATCCACCTTGAAACCATGTTTTTAGGTATTTCCTTGCGCCACGTGCTGCGTAACATATTTCAAACCTCAGCCCCCCCCCCCCCCCCCCTCAAAAAAAATTTAATATTGTAATAATGGTTAGAATTCACTAGAACATTTTTGTATTAAACAGCAGATGATGACCCCTATACAATCATTACATTGTATTCTTCTTCTTTAGTGGCTTTTAATACCCTGATTGGGTATTTGGGTGAGATAAGATTGATCGCCAGGCGCCTCGATCTTTTGCGGTTTTTCTCCAATTTTGAAGACTTAGATCATCAAGATATTTTTGGACCTGATCTTTGCAACGGAGCGTTTCGGTCTTCGGCTTTTTCGTAAGACTTAAGGTTCGCAGTAGGGTGCCCCGGTAGGTCAGTGGTAAGTGCACGAGGCTACCAGTAAGGGGGTTGTGGGTTCGATTCTCACCAGAGCCCCTGGTAAGTCTGCTTCATTCTTCTGTTCGTTCGTTCTTTCTTCCTTTCTTATCTATCCTTCTCTAAATTTCTTATATTCTTCCGTCTCAACCTATTCTATCTGCCTCTCCAGATAACACAAAGGGACCGAATTAAGCGGACCCAAGTGAGCTGTATCCTTTCCTTCAACGGCTGCCTGTTCTACCTAACCTAAGGTTCGCAGTCAAAAACGTTTCTAGGTAAAGCATCTTCTTTCATTCGTACAATATAACTGAGCCTCCACAATCTTAATATTTTTTCGCGCTTCTCTACGTCAATGTCGTCATACATCTTATAATTGGGCGATGCAGGTAATCTCCGTTAACACAAATCGGCCCATTATGTTTTAAAAAGAATATTACTCTCGAATAGACCAAGTACAGCTTAATTTGCTTGCGTTAGCCCTTTATGCCCATATAATAGCAAAGGTAATATGCGCGTCTTGCATTGTGTCGTGCGACGGGAAAGGCCTTTACTTCTAAATTTCTTTCTCAGGTCAAAGTATCATCTGTTTGCAAGTACAGGGTGTCTAATGACAAATTTATATTTTTAAATACGATTATATCAAATAGTAATAAACGGTGCGGAGGAATTATCGATTGGGTGGATTTGCCAGTCACGATGTCGCAGTGGTCGTATAAGCATCGCGCATTCGCTGTGGAGACATTTTTTAAGAGTAATTAATGATTGTTTCGCAACTGCTCGTTGACAATTCTGTTCAAAGTTCGGTATTCGGCAAATACGTAATGGACCGAGTATAAATTTAATTCGTTAGAGGGTGCACAGATTCCGCGCAACTGTTTCGGCTATAAATATCCCACGGCCAGTGCCCAGTTGATCTTCAAGGACTCCCGTAAGTATTGAACTGGTTGAAAGTAGTTTATGTGAAAATCCGCGACTTTTAATACGGAAAAGAGCAGCCTCACTGGGACTTCCAAGAGCAATTATTCATGAAATTTTTAAAAGAATGTGAAGTTCCATCCTTTCAAAATTCCAATCGTTCGAAAACTAAAAGAAAGTGACTTTGATTTACGCAAACATTTTTTGTGAAACGATGTTGGAGCGTTTTCGCAGTGTAAGTTCCATTTTTTGGAGCGACGAGGCGCATTTTCCATTAAACGTCTACGTCAATAAGTAAAACTTCCATTACTGGTCTCTAAAAACCCGCAACCCTCAATTGAAACATTAAAAACCTTTGCATTGCCCACGGGTACCTGTTTGGTATGCCTAACCCACGCATGAGATAATTGGACCATTTTTTTCGAAAATTCTCGAGGCCAGGTGACGAACTTCAACGGTCAAAATTATCGACGCATGATTACGGATTTCTTTTTGCCAAATCTTCGAGCTCATTCATTGTTCTCTTCACACACGTGGTTTCAATAGGATGGGGCGACTGCACACACAGTCTGAGATTCGATCAATTTGCTTTGGGAAAATTTCCGCCAAAAAGTGATCAGTCGCCTTGGGGACTTCCTATGGTTACCGAGGTCGCCCGATCTAACTACAATAATCTAAGACTAAACTTTCCAGACCCAGAAGTACCTTAGCGCTGGCTGAGTTTGCCCTAAGCCACCAAACCCTTAACGTTGTTTTCTACTTTACAATCAATCAATTCTAAACCCCATGGCTTGACCTCTCTAAATTGTCTTATTTACTTCTACCCATAGCACAGTCACAGCAACAATAACACAGCAAAGTCTTATGTCAAAGAAACTTTTAATTCCACAAGAACCTTTTTAGAGTCCAAAAAACCAAATAAGTGGGTTTTGTTTTTCTTTATTAAAGGTCAATTAGAAAAAGGAAGATTCACTGATGTGCTGAATTTACAGCTCTCAAGTGCTTACAAAAGAAGCGCAGTATTGCTTTATGACTTCTTTAGAAGTTTTGTTGATGCTAATGGTAAGTGAAACTTAACTTTAAATTTTTCTTAATTTTAACAAAACAAGTTTTTAAAACATAAACTCCATGAAAGCTGAATCATTAAATTGTTAACCATTAGAGGTATTTAACATGTGACTTGAATTGGCTTTTTGAAAACAATTTTCGTATGCGTTTCTCAATATGAAGAGTGCTGTGTTAATTTATGCAAAAATGTCTGTGTATGTATGCATGATTGTTTATGTTTAAAATATATTGAAATATTTTTATGTTGATGATGTTTTAACACCGGCAAATTTGTTGTACATTTGTATTGCACATTTACACTTGAAGCTAGTTTTACGGGATTGAAACGTACTTTGTAAGAAGAGCAGCTGTGAAATACACATGCATATACTACACTGAAAATAAACCATTCTTAAACCAAGAATTTTGTTTTTGAATTTAGTTAAAATATTCAAGTACGATTCGTACTTAGGTTTTCATAAATCAAGCCTATTCGGATTACTTCGAAAAATCAAGCAGAAAGAACTTGTTTTTGAATATATTTGAAAACAACGTGCCTCGATGACCCAGATGATAGACCGCTAGAGTTGCAGTTCTAAGAGTCCCAGGTTCAAATCCTAGCTATAGTACGTACAGAAAGGTTTATGTTTTTATATTATAAATATTAAATATGTTCAAAATATAAAACTCTTCTTCTTTAATAAAGCTTCGTTAATCAAAATAAGTTAGGTTTCATTTTTGTATTAAACCCGTTTACGCTTAAATCAATCTTTTGAAGTTTACATCAAGTACGGTTTCGAACTTAAATCAAACCATTTTTCACCTAAATTTGGCTAAAATAAGAAGTTTGTATTAGATAAGTCGTAATTGGTTTAAGAAAATCCGTACTTGGTTTAAAAATATCCGTACTTGGTTTATTTTCCTTGTGTATGTTTGGGCATTTTTAGCGGGAGCTCTTTTGAAAGGTTTACTGAGACATAATTGTTTTAAACAGTATAATAAAATATCATAATTTTTATAAAATTATATATTTGAAGCTAATTTTAGTAGTTATTAGGAGAAAAATGTCTTGCAAACTGGCCAAACATACATAGTTTTATTATCGTTACTTTTAATTTTATTTTCTTTTTAGAAATCATTTGCTGAATATTTATTCTACGATTGAATTTTATTTTTTCGAATTCATCTAACAACAAGTTAAGAGACAATTCTATAAGAAACTACCGAAAAAATGTTCAATAACGGTAATTTTTGTTTATGCTTAAATGTCACGTTCCTTTCCATAAAACAGCGTTTTTCGATCAATTCATAGCAAGCGTTGTTATCAGATATCTAAAAATATTAATCTTAACAAAAAATGTTATGTTTTTAACTACAACAAAAAATAATTCGTAAAAGTGCTACACTAAATGTAATATTTTTCTTGCCAAATGTGTCGCGTTCGCTATTTTAATTGTATTTTTGATGTTAGAATTCACAAATTGTTATTTTTATAATTCTTTATTATATTGTGTGCCTGAAAAAAAATCTTTTTTACTTTTAGTTATATATTTGTACATACACATGTGTATGTAGCAACATTCTTAAAAACTTGGCAAACTTCATGCCGTCAAAAGTGGTAGCAGTGTGTAACACATTACATGGCATACAAACATACATTTTTCCAATGAATCATTACAAAATGTTACAAATGTTTGTTAATTGTGCGCGCATGTGTATGCAAGTTTTAAATAACTTGTCTTATTCGCCACATCTTTCTTTACTAAATTTAACGTTTTGCACATTCCTGTTGTTTGTCATTTTCCGGTTGCTACGGTTTTTGTTGTTTTTTTAAAGGTCATCAACAAACTGCAATTCATGTCACTTTTAGTTTTTATTAACTCTTTTTTGGGATCTTTATTTTTATTTATACTTTTAATTTGGCATAAATATGTATGTATGTTTGCCCCTGCCAGTGCTAAAAAATTGTGTGAAATGATTGTGATTGTTTATGATCCATGTCAGCCAAGAGCGTCTTTGGGGGACAAACACCAATCGGGTTTTACACAGAGAGCATAATACAAGAAAAGTGACAATAACAACACGGCTTAATATTGTATTTTGTTTTTAGATAATAAACACAATGAAAAAGCATCCATACATTCTGAAAAATCATCTTCTCTTGCGGGGGGCAATACTATTTATCATGTAATAATGTACACATAAAAACATAAAAAAATTTTCAGCGTTTGACAGCATTAAACACAAATATTATTACCATCGTCGTTATTGTAATTATCAGTAGAATTTTTGACCCTTCACATCCGTTTGTAATTTCTTTAATATCCCTCTGCGACCCCATAATGTATATAATTTCTTGGTCTTTATAGATAGGAAAGTCGATTTAGCGATGCCCGCTTGTCTTTTTGCCCGTCTCTCCGTGTTATGCTTTAAATCAACTTTTTTAAGCCCCACAATATCGCATAGAACCGTAAGTTGTATCAAGCTACCAGAAATATCTGCGAGAAAATCGCTATTAAAATCCAGCAAAATCGCCTGATAATTGACAGAGATATAAGCCAGCAACCACGAATACCTCTGTTTATTTCTCAGAAATTTTAACATAAAAATCTCAATAACTGCTCCGGAGTTGCCCCTACGCGGGTGCAATGTTAGTCCGACTCCCATTAATTCTTCCTCTCGAATAATTTTGTGCAGCATACTTATACCCTATCTCCGCCCCCTAACAGGGTTGCCATACAAAGTTTAATTATTTTATTTTCCATATTTATTAAAATGGTTTCCACAGCTTCCAGGGTGCTCCTACAAAGGTAAAATCTAATATCGACCCCAATTAATTTTTCTCCCAAACATTTTTGAGGAACACACAGACCCCCATTAGTTTTCCCACTCAAAAATATTCCTAGAACATACTTATCCCCATCACCTAAGAGGGTTGCCATACAAAATTGAAAAAAAACGATGTAAAAACGCCCATAACTCTGTAGTCGGCCTTATGAAAATAAAATGTATTACAGACCCCCAATAATTTTCCCTTTCAAACATATTCCTAGAACATGCTTAGCCCCTATTACCATCGCTATAAAAGACTCCCATACAAAGTTTGGAAAATTTGAATAATTTCCCCCTACAGCTTCCATGGTGCTTGTGGATAGGACTGATTCCAACTTATTTTTCCTTTCAAACATTGTCCAAGAAAATACTTACCGCCAAAAACAGCGTTCTTACTTATTTTATATTGCTTTAGTTCGGATCCCTTTGCATAAGAACAGGTAGAAGATTTGGCCAAACTAGGATCTGTCTTATATATATTCTTAATACGGAATCAGTTGCAACTTTTCTAGGGACTATCCAGAATGGGAACTAGAGAGTAAAATCTGGCTCTATTCCAGCGGCCACCGACGGAGTTTTGGGGTCCTTTTACCTTTTCCGTGAATGAGTTACCCTAAATGTTAGGAGGCAGTTACACATATAAGTGGTGACAAAAGTGGTGTTTCAAGGGGCAGGTAAAATGGCCTGTTGGAATAATTTTCGACCATATGTTCTATATCGTTTACATAACCACATAATTAAAAATTTATTTTAACTTTACCAAACAATTTTCGATCGTTCTTTTATGAGTAGCGTTGCCCAAATTAAACTTAAACATTTAACCTCTCGCTTTATAACATAAACTGACGATCCTTCGCTTTAAATTTTTTATTCATCGTTTTCATTCTGCTTTTTATTTCATTCTTTTCAGATTTAGGCTTCCCAGCTCAATGCCCCACCAGAACTATTCAAACTCCCCTTTTACCATGCATTCCCATTCCAATGTAACATATTGCCAACTCTTTAGTACACTAATTATTGGAATTGCAATTGGTTTTATATTCTCCCAGCTGCTAAAGACATCTCAGTATGATGCATTATTGATTACAACATCAATGAAAACACAGAATCTTTGCAAAGCTAAAGAAGAAGCACAAGCCTTAAGCACCACAGACTCCGAGGAGAATGTTATTTTACCCACCGAAAACTATGATTCCCATGTAGAGATAAATGACCAGGTTTTAAATTTAACCTCAATGGACGAATTTAATACCGATATAGCTGACCGTTTGTATAAGGAAGTCAGGGTTCTGTGCTGGGTTTTAACAGGACCCCAAAATCATGAAAAGAAGGCGAGGCATATTAAGAATACTTGGGGTTCAAGATGCAATAAATTAATCTTTATGAGCTCCAAGGAAGATAAAGGTTTGGGAGCTGTGAATTTAAATGTTCCAGAAGGACGTGGTAATCTTTGGAATAAAACAAGGGAAGCATTCAAATATGCCTACGATCATTATATAAATGAATATGATTGGTTTCTAAAGGCTGATGATGATACGTAAGAAGGATGTTAAAAAACCCTTAATCAGACATAAATCTCTAACCATATATCTTCTTTCTGCTATAGATATGTTATAATGGAAAACCTAAGAGCATTTCTTTACGCCATGTCACCAAATGTTTCTGTATATTTTGGCAGTAAATTTAAGCCCCATGTAAGGCAGGTAGGTAGTTGCTGCAAAATATATAATTTAAAACTCTAATATGTAAGATCGCAATTAGGGCTACATGTCTGGCGGTGCTGGTTATGTTTTAAGTAACGCCGCTCTTAGACTGTTTCTAGAGCGTGCCTACCCCAACCGATCTGTATGTCGTCAAACCCCAGGCGGTTCTGAAGATAAAGAAATGGGAACTTGTTTGCAAAATGTTGGTGTTGTAGCTGGTGATTCACGAGATGATCATAAGCGTGGTAGATTTTTCCCCACCAGCTTGTATAGTCATATTATACCAAAACCCAAAACAAGTTGGTATTGGCGTTATATATTCTATGCCACAAAAGATGTAAGTAAATGGGTTTTAAATAAATAACAAAACCTTTTAATTAAAATTTCAACTTTATTTTCTACAGGGTCCCTTATGCTGTTCCGATTATTCCATTTCATTTCATTACGTTTCGCCCAACAACATGTATGTAATGGACTTTTTGGTATATAAACTTCGGCCGTATGGCATAATTCCAAAAAATTTGGAAATGCCAACAAAAAAGAATATGAGTTTATTGTTGGAAAAGTGGCGAAATGAAAAATCCGATAATCCTTTATAGTTTTTATTATTTCTGAATTTTGCAACAGTCATAGAATAATCTAGAGTTTTATTTATATTAAGCACATTGTGATTTTAGCTTAAGGAACTTTTTTAAAAAAATTTAAAGGAAAACTTTAATATACATGAATAAATAAATTTTCAATATTATATACTCAAGAATTGGTTTAAAAAAACGGCGGACCATGCTGCAACTGCATAAGTGTGTGACTTTGCTAAATCAGCTGATTATCAGCTGTTACTTTTCAAGTGTCATTCTCTCTATTCGTTCGTAACTTCAAATTACAATATCAGAGCAATCGCTTGCAATTTCCGATCTTTCGAATGGTTGCAGAGAAAATACCTGGGGCCAAATCGTAGCATTCGATTTAAATCGAAATTGAAAACCTCTAATTTTAATTCTGATATAAAAAGTATTGACAACTCGATCGATTGAGCAAATTTTCGATTTGAATCGAATGCGACAATTTGGCCCCTGCAAAACATTAGAGAATAGCAGAAGGCCTTACATTTTATATAAAATAAAGAGTTTCAGACGGAGAGCACGTGCCATTTAGTAGCGAGCATGCTTTTTACATCTACAGTTTTGGGACATAGTTCATCAGACTATCTGTTAAAATTTATTGATCTCATCTCGAAAATATCGATATGAAAAAATGGCTGTTTCGTTTAAGGTGCGATGGTTGTTACCCTGTTTATCGATGCAAAAGAAAAAAACTTTAAATTCCTATGTTTATCATTTAAGGAATTATTCAAACTTGCAAGACCAATTGGGACAGTCGATCGCTGTAGTGCACTCCAAGCGGAGAAAGTTTTGGTAAAGGTACTCGTAATTCGAAGTGGTCGAGGAAAACAATGGATGCCTCAAAAACAAGTCGTTTCTGAAAAAAATGTTATAATGATTGGAGTATCAAAGTTTCAAAAACATAACCCATTCATATCCATATTCACTTTGTCGTTCTTTTTTAAACGCGCAATAAAAACGACAATTTTAAATTTTTTTTTAAATGTTGATATTTAAAACACACTTGGCAGTCAATTTAATAATCAACTATGTACACCATCCCATGTTTTAAGCATAATCCTTGATTTATTAATCTTATTATTACTTACCTTTTTAGAGCTCTTTCTTAAATTATCAGTTTTATTTTTTATCTTTGTGCAAAGTGTTCATAAAACTTTTTCAAATTGTTTATTTATTCAATAATTTTTATTCTTGTTTTGATAAGTCACTCCTTAACGTTATTTTTGTTGTTTAGCACTGCAGTAAAAAAGTGTCGCCAAGTATGATTTTGTGCACTCAAGTTTGGCATTACAGATTATGTCAAATATAGTGCTGCCATACCTAGTGAGATTGTTTTGTTTCACAAAGTAAAATTTGAGTATGGGAAATTTAAAAACCTTGCTTACTGTTATAAAAAATCTTAAATATATGTATAATTATGTATATATATGTATGTATGTACGTATGTATATTAAATTAGTATAATTTTTATTATTTGTTTACGAATATTAATATATTACGCTTCTTGCAATAAAAAAACAACTGATTTTTTGTGGGAAAATGTACATTTCTTTTAACACAAAATAAAAAATTGGGAAGAATGTTGCATAACATTTTCATTTTAGTTAACAAATTTCACACAAAAATGTTTTTAAATATGTATCACAAAAGCTACTTTCATTACTTTTTTTATATAGAAAATATTAATTTTTACAATTATTTTTTTACTTTTCTTGCTAATCCCTTTTATTTATTTTTTTGTTATCAGCTATTTTCTTTAATAAATTTGTCTTCAAACCCATATTTTTGCGGTACACACGTTATTATCACGTGTTGGCAATAGAATTTGACAATTAACACGGCAACTATTGCCGTACTTATAACGTGCGTGGTTGGGCAGTAAGGTTAAAGAAGTCAATTTAGGGTGTCCCAATAAACTAGTGAGTAGTGCTGAAATTTACCAGAAAAAAATTGTGTTAAAATTTTTATAGTGTTGCCTCCCATTATAAAAACCAAAGTATTGGAGCAACTGTTATACCAAAATTGAATTCAACTCTGTGGGCATTTCAAATGTTTTAAATTAAACAAATTATAAATAAATCAATATATTTTAATATACATACATATAATTATACAAAATACGTATAAATGTTAAAAAAATTAATCAAAATAGTCCTAATAAAAATACAGAGACAGCTTTTTCTCATCACTTTCTTTTGTCATGCAAATGTTTATTATTTTATTTTTTTCATTTAATTTTATTTTCAATTCATTAAGGCTTACAAAATTAATTAATAATAGTTACAATAGTTTAAAGCAGTCTTTAAATAAATTGAATATATCTTCAATACGAACTTTCTTAAAATTTAGTTTATTTTCTATAGTCATCAGCTTAGTAATCCAGCTACAACTTCATTAAGAAATGGCATTAATAGTTATAACAATAATTTAACAATATCAAATTAAAACTAAAATAATTGTTACTTATAATCTAATTTAACCCTTAAAGCTGGCTTTACATGGTAAAACAAAGTATTTAGATTTTGCAGAATTAAAATATGTATTATGAAATTCTCCCCGTGTTTAAAAAAAAAGAGAATAAAAGTCTATTCAAGTATTTGTCATGTTTACACGGAATCTGCTTTTTTCCCTTGATTTTTTAATTTTGTGGTAAAGGCATATCTTTTCAGTTTTACAAAATTAACAAAAACAACATGAAAAACTTCTGCCTTGATTTTGATTGTATTTGTTTCATAAAACGTAGCCACCTTCATTAGATGTTGTAAGTGCTGCCAATTTTTTACACCTTCGATGTGATAAGAATACTTAAGTTTCTAAAATGGTTAAGAAAATAAACATTTAAAGAACTCTCGTAAAATTTTTTATCCGTATTATGTCCTGCTCAATACAATATGCTTTGACATGATGAGATTTGTGTATTATTCTACAATATATTTTGACATGTCGTAATATATGTATTACCATGTAAAGGTTCCTTAAGTGGCAAGGCGACAAGGACTTGCATAACTTTAAAAAGTGTCACAGGGGGGAATTATTACAATTTCTTTTTAAAGTTTTTTTTTTTTAAATAAAATACAAGGTTACTTTTTATTATTTTTCAAAATAAAAAGTCTGATTTCGGGCAAGAAATGTAAGATTGAAACCATGGACGTAGCAATGAGAGAGTTTTAGCCTCTTTTACTTTTTTTATATGGAGTTTGACACATTAAATTTTGGAATTTTCTCGTATATGACCAAGGAATGATCACACTTCATATAAAAAAAATTAAGAGAGGCTGAAACTATATTCCCTAATTGCTTTAACCTGATGAGTTACTTAACCATGATTAAAACCTTAAAATTTCAATACAACAATAAAGTTTAGCGTTGCCACAAGGTAAGGGTTAAAAGTTTAAACTATTTTAAGAAAATTTTTATTTTAAATATATCTAACTAAATTTGTTTTCTTTTATAACTAATTAGTTAACACAATTACATAAACAAAAATTATGTAAATGTATAATTTAAAAAAAAAATAATTAAAACAAGAATATAATTAAAATAAAGCAATAAACAATTATGGCAAATGTTGTAATAATTTAAATAAAAGCTTATAAATACCTTTAAAAAAATACAGCAAATTATATCTCCTAATATTTTTTACAAGATCCATAACTTTTTATCGTATTTGTGTCTTTTTTTATAAATGTTTTTTGAAAAAACCCTTAAAATTAGTTTTATGACTCCACAGTTTGCTGCTTTTCTATCTGTTCAACAGGTGGTGGTTCTGTTTCGCCAACTTTTAATTTTTCAGGCAGAGGTTCAGGACCAACAATTAGGCCATAAGGCCGCAAATGATAGATTAAATAATCGTAGACATACATTTGATTGGGGGTAACATAGTGAAATGAAACAGCATAATCTGAACAGCAATCGAGACCCTAAAAAAATGGAGGGAGGGAGAAGCTTAAAAGGATTTTAATGAAAAATATTGCCTTTTCTCAACTAACCTCATCTGTTTTGTAGTAAATATATTGCCAATACCAAAATTTCTTATCCGTATGATGTGGTATTAGATGATGTTCTGGTACAAAAGGAAAGAAACGCCCTCGCGCTTGATGGTCACGTGAATCGCCAGCGATTACCTTAACATTAGCCAAACATTTGCCAATTTCAACATCTTCAGCACCATCATTATCACTACGACACAATTTTTTCTTTGGTATGGCCTTTTCCACAAAGCGGCGCACAGCTTCTTTGCTCAAGACATAGCCAGCACCACCTGACATATAACCCTTTGGGATTAAACCAAAAACAAAATATTTTTATTGAAAATAAAAATTTCTTTACTTTTACCTACCTGCTTAACATACGGTTTAAATTTACAGCCAAAATATATAGGAGTTTCTGGGTTATAGGGATACAAAAGGTAACGCAAATTTTCCACTATGGCGTAAGTATCGTCATCAGCCTTAAAAAACCAATCTGCATCGTCTAGATGATGCTGATAAATATATTTATGGGCCTCTTTGGTCTTTGCCCACAAATTGTTGCGGCCCTCAGAAACAGGCAGAGCTATTGTGCCCAAGTCTTTATCCTCCTCTGAGCTCATGAAGAGCAGTTTATTACAGCGTTTACCCCATGTTCGTTTAACATGGCGTGCTTTGGTTTTGTGATTTTTGGGATTTGTCATTATCCAACACAGGACACGCACTTCATTGTACAATTTCTGGGCCATTGTACTGTTTTCGTTATCATGTTGATGATAGCCCACATCTTGTTCGGGTCCCGAGGCATCTATGAGATCATGACTAGCATGTGGATCATTGATATCACCATGTTTGTGACCTTCGTACAGCAGCCATTCCGGTTTAGCCGGCGTGGATGGTGTGGAGAAAACAAAAAGTTCAGCCAAACAAAAGCCCAATATAAGGCCGAATATCATAGATACCAAGGAACGACGATTAGGACGAGCGCCTTAAGAAACATATAGAAATTATCTTTTGTTTAAAATTAAATATTTTAATTTATACCTTCATGAATTAGAGATCTACTTAAAAGGGCGTTTGTTGTCATTTGTTTGCTTTTTTAGAGGAACCTTTTGAATGCTGCTGCTAATCAATGGCTAGTTGCTACCACAACTTTTAAGTCTTAATTCTAAATGCTTTTGTTGCTGGTTTTTTATTTTTGTCAATATTTTTCAACAAATATTGACGTTATCACATTTATTTTTCTTTAAATTCTTATTAATTATATTCTTTGGTATTTGGTTAAGGGGTTTATTAGATGGCTTCCTGAAGTTTTACATTGTCTGAAAAGATAAACAGAATTGCCAGATTAATTAAAGTTTTTTTAAATAAAAAATAGTAAAATATGTTTTTGGAAACACTTCTGTAATAATTTTAGCCCAAGTATAGGAGAAGAGAATATATTAAGTCTAATAAAAAGCTGTGTTAGAAAAAATATTTATGATAACAGCACAACCGAATTTTCGCAGATGGCTCAATCAAACGCATTCGGCAAAAGAAAAGTATTTTTTGCTGTTGCTCAAATGAGCTGTAGCTTGGAAAACGAGGTAACATTGAACATAGAGCGCATGGTGCGTTTCCTTAACCGTTGCCATAGAAATCAAAACTCATAGGTTTCCTGTAATCAAATACAGTGTTGCCCATAAATGTGGTTCGAACAGCTGTTTACTGTGGTATGGTTATGTCACGTATAAATGAACCTCTAAGCCGTGTTTTCGCACGCCCAGTATTTGAAAAATGAATACTAAAATCGAAAAATTTTGCTTCTCGCCACTCGTTATCCCATTCTTTTAGTTTTCGTTCTGGCGCCAAATGGATAGATTTCCGTTGATTATCGTTCCGTTTTGTCCTTTATTTATGGCGCAAATGTATGGAATGCCGCTTTCGGCGACAAATACTGTTTTTGCAGCAACGCAAACAGAACAAGACCGCAACTTCAAGCAAAAACGACTCTCAGAGAAAACATGCCCATCATTAAAACGTCGGCATCAGCTGCACGAACAGTCATTAAAAACAAATTCCACTTAGCTGTGATGCCGACAACGTTTTTTAATTTTTATCCACAATTCTTTCTTTAAGTAAAAGTTTTTGTACATTGGCGATTGCAAATTATCAGGTAAAAGACTTAATTACAATTGGCCGACCCCAAAGAAATTATACCATTCCTACACTGGGGCAGTGTAGAAATGAAAGGGCGAAGCTTTTGCACATTAAACTTGTTGCTGATTGATCTCTAAAACTAAATAAAACGAGGCTCAATTAATTTAAGAGATTTTAAATAGAAAATGTTGACGAAAGTTGTCCCCGTCCTACCCTTAAAGCAGCAAGGGTTTCCTAATAAATGTTCAAGAAGAAAACAATCTGATTACTGACTTTGGAACTACAAGTTCACCTTACGTTAGGTCTTTGCCAAAAGTTTTTTTCTTGATAAATTAAGACTTTCTAATAAGTCTGAAAAACCCCCACTCACGGAAATCTTATAAAAATACTAATAACAAAAATCATTCAACCAAATTTGTGATAAATGATTTTTAATACGAACAAAGACTTAAATCCCATTTAAGGCCCACTAATAGAAATTACCCTAAAAATTATAATACCCGAGTAAAGTTTAAATAGATTATAACAAAATTAAAATTTTGACGTTCTGTTTAATAAAATTAATATTTTTTTCCACATAAAAACCTTTAAAATAACACATGGCAACACTTTAAAAAGTTTCCTTTTATCAATTTACCCCCGTATTCATAAAAATTAAAGTAGAGTTATCAAGCGCCTATTTGACGTATGTCTATGGCATTATTGTCAAAAAAGCCCTTATTAAGACTACTTTATTTATTATGAATACAAGCGTTAGTTTATAATAAAATTTTTATTTGAATTACAATTATTATTAAATTTTTTTTTTTTAAATTATTGTTTTAAAAAACTTTATTTTTATTAAATAATTATTTTCATTTGAATTATAAATCGAAATTATTTTTAAGAAGTCAAGCTGACTTTTAGAATTCAATGGCTGGCAAGCAACTGAATTTCGTTGCCACGAAAAATGTTGATTAAATAATATCGATTGACGAAAATGTAGGTATATTAATATCATTTTAAATAGAACTGAACGTGTTAAGCTTTTATAGAATATGTTTTATTGTTAAAAAACGACCTGTTTAAACAGTTGGTATAAAATAAATATAAGACGCGGAGACAATAACTGATATTAATTAAAGTTTATTTTTGTAAGGCTGTCGAACTTATATCTTTTAATAATATTTATTTTTCATGTTTAATTCAGTTGTTATCAACTGTTAATTAATTTAACAAAAAGAAAATATTATTGGGTTTTTGTTAAATTATACTGTTTTCCTATTAAAATATCTTAGGAAGAAACTTGGCAGCACATTTTAACGCAAGTGTAAGTAGGGTTTTCAGTTGGCGTTTTTCAGTGGCATTTTTATTATGACATTTTTTATCAAATAATTATTGTGGGAGAATGAAGTCAGAATTAGCATGAAACTATGTTTAATGAAAATTAAATTGATGAATCCAAGTGATAATAATACAAACGTAAGCTACATAACAAAGAATTTGTAGCGTTAACGTACCTAAGGAATTTGATAAACAGCGGAATTTTCGGTTATAGAGTCGATTGCAACCTGAACGTATGCTACAAGTTTTGGTGCATTAACTTAATGAGATATTGTCTGCTAGAACTTAATATAATTCGGACGCCTGTCGGACAGAATCAACTTAAGTTATCAATGAAAGTTCGGAGAATTGCTATAAAAACTCTCACTTGAAAACAAAAGTCCCTGTTTGTCACGATAAAGCATGACATTTGCTTTTGGTACCGTCAAACTTTATAATTAGAAGTTAAGAAAAATATTATTCATGTGTGTTTATTCATATTTGTGTATCTATGTGGCTAATTTAAAGTTGAATACATTAAAACCATATGAATACCCAACAAAGGAATTGAGAGTGCTTCTAATAAAGGTACCTTTACACGGTAATACAAAGTAATTAGATTTTGTAGAATCAAAATATTATGAAATTCTCTCCGTGTTTAAAAAAAGAGAATAAAAATCTGTTCTAACTATTTTTCATGTTTACACGGATGAGGTTGGTAAAATCAAAATCGGTTGTTTCTTGCCACTTTCCTTTTGGGGTGACGCCATATGGTTAAGGTTCAACAATATTAACAAAAACAACAGGAAAAAAAATCTGCTTTTATTTTGATTGTTTGTGTATTGTTTCATTAAGTGTAGCCACCTTCATTAGATGCTGTAAGTGCTGCCAAACTTTCACACCTCTGATGTGATGAGAATACACAAGTTTCTAAAATGGTTTAGAAAATAAACATTTACCGAACACTTGTCAAATTTTGCATCCGTATTCTCTCCTACCCAATACATTATGCTTTTACATGATGAGATTTTGTATTATCCCACAACATTTTTTGACATATCGTAATATATGTATTACCGTGTAAAGGTACCTTAAATAAACTAATTTTTTTACATTAGTGACAGGGGATGTATAAGTTTGTTATTTCGTTTGTAACTTCTTTGATATCTATTTCCGACCCCATAAAGTATATAATTGCGATCCTTCTAGATAGGAAAGTTGGTTTAACGATATTCGCCTGTCCATCCGTCCGTCAATCTGTTGAAATCAAGTTTCTTAAGCCCCAAGATATTTCTCGGACCCGATTGTGGTATCAAAACATCAGGTATACTTCCCAAAATTTTGCTATTGAAAAATCAGAAAAATTGCCCGGTAACTGACAGAGATATAAGCCAGCAATTACGACTACTTCTGTTTATTTCACTAAAATTTTTACTCAAAACCTCCACAGCTGCCCCGGAATTGCCCCTGCAGGGTTGTCCTACTTAGTTTTTTTTTTAATCGCTTCCACAGCTCCCAGGGTGATCCTACAAAGGTCAAATGTAATGCCGGCCCCCATAATTTTTCTTCCAAAACATTTTTTGTGGAACATATTTAACCCTATCTCCAGCACCTAAAAGAGTTTTCATACAAAATTTAAAAAAAATAGGCTAAAAACCCCTACAACTTCCCCGGAGTCGCCCTTAGAGGAATAAAATGTATCACAGACCCCCATTAATTTACCCTCCCAAACATATTCATAGAACAAACTTACCTCCTATCCCCATCACCTAAAGGAGTTGCCATAAAAAATTTACAAAAATGATGTAAAAATGCCAATAACTTCCCCAGAGTCGGCCTTTGAGAAATAAAGTGTGCAACCAACCCACATTAGTTTCCTCTCCCAAACATATTCCTATAAAATACGTATCCCCTATTTTTAAGCACTAAAGGGGTTGCCATACAAAATTTGAAAAAAATATGGTAAAATCCCCTTCAGCTTCCTTGGAGTCGCCCCTTGAGGAACAGAATGTATTACAGATCCTCACTTAATTTTCCTTCTTAACATATTCCTAGAACATACTTACCCCCTATCTCTATCACCTAGGGGGGTTGCCATACAAAATTTTAAAAAATTAGAATAAAAGTCCCTCAAAATCTAAAAAAATTTGGGTAAAAACTCCCACAGCTGCCCTAATCAACATAACAGGGTCAAAATATGACACCGACCCCTATTTAAAAATTAAAAATATTTCATAAATAACAAGTAAGAGCGCTATATTCGGCTGTGTCGAATCTTATATACCCTTCACATTGGTCTTTAAATATACCCAGCCGAGAAATTTTGTACTGCAAACAATATAATAAAAAAACCTTGTGCGAGTTTTAAGGCCCAAGGAAAAAATAACAAAATTTTAACGTTCGTATGAATAATAGAAATAGATGAAGAAGATTTGAGGTCGAAAGTTTTAAAAGTTTTCGACATTATCCATATTTAAAGGTTAATAAAACTTATTAAATGTTCTAGTCCCGCTGATCTTCTCTAACTTTTTTTCCAAAATGTATGAATTATTTGATTATTACTTTTTGTAGAATATTCGAAGTCGATAGCTGTAATAGTTTTCCAGAAGAAGCGTATAGAAAATTTTATAAAAATTGTTAATTTGTATGGGAGCTACCCCTTATTCACCCCCCTTGTGTTCCAATTACTTTTTGTAGAACATTTGATGTGGATATCTGTTATAGTTTTCGAGATATAGCGTATCGAATATTTCATAAAAATTGTTAATTTGTATGAAAGCTACCCCTTTTTTTGCCCCCACTCAATAAAATTTTTTCTTTAAAGCGTAGGCATTCTTGCCCAATTACTTTTTGTAGAACATTTCATTGTGATATCTTTTAAAGTTTCCGAGATATAGCGTATCGAATATTTTATAATAATTGTCGATTTGTATGAGAGCTACCCCTTTTTTTGCCCCCACCTAAAAAAAATTTTTCTTTAGAAGTTAGGTCTTTGCGTACAATTATTTTTTGTAGAACATTTTAAGTCGATAGCTGTTTTAGTTTACGAGATATAGCGCATAAAATATTTCACCAAATTTGTGCAATTGTAGGAAAAATACCCCTTCCCCTGGTCCAATCTGAAAAAACTTTTTATATTATTTAGGCCCCTTCTTTAGGAGTATCCGTGCCAAGTTTTGTGGCAAGAGTGACTATACTTACTGAGATATATAGGGATATATGCACGGATTTTGTCCTAAAAAAATGGGTTACTCTGGGTTTTCGCTTATATCTCGGTCAATAGTGAACCGATTTTGCTGATTTTAAATAGCGATTGTCTCCAGGATATTTCTAATAGTTTGACACCATTACCTGGTCTGTATCTTTTTATTTGACTCCGGAAACTTGATTTCAACAGACGGACAGACGGACATCGCTAAATCGGCTTCCTTATCTATAAGGATCCAGAATATATATACTTTATGGATAATAAATAAATTACAAACGGAATAATAATAAAGAAATTACAAACGGAATGACAAAGTGATATATATATATACCCTTATCACTATGTGAAGGGTATAAAAAACGGATAAAAATAAAAAAAAAGGTTTGGGGTTTCGAAAGTCCAATGTGTCTAGGATTCGGCACAGCCAAATATAGCGCTCTTACTTGTTTTTTTAAATTACTTAAGGTGTATTTAAATAATAATTTAAAGTTTTAACGCATTATTGACTTTAATGTTTAATGTATACATAAGAGTATACAAATGTATATACAAATAACGATGAAAAAATATTTGTTTACAATAAACCAAACGACTTTTCAATTGAGAAATTATTTAACTGCACTTGTACGTACTATTATAATGCATGTACGTATGCATATAAGAGTTCAAGTATCAACATAATATTTAATTACATTTATTTCCCAGTTGGTCATTGTGATTACTTGCACAGCACCTTTTAAAAAAAATGGACTTGAAAATATGGTAAATGAAACCTTTTTTAAATCCAAAACTTCATCGATTATTTAGCATTGTTATGGTTAAAATTTTGATTTTTATTTTTTGCGATATTTCCATTTAAGAGCGTAAAATAATACCAAAATAAAATAAAACTAAGATATACGGCACACAATAATTAAAAAGAAAAAATAAACAATTCATTTGTACAAAACAAATACAATTCTTTGCCGCACTTCAAAGGCACAAAAATATATAAGTGTTAAAAATCATTAAGTTCGGCACATTTATCGTTAATATTTTCTTTAAATATAATTCAGAATATATCTTTATCACCGACAGTGTAATGACATTTGTTTAGTAAGGTCTTCTGCAATATGCAATAAAAAAAATAAACGACTTACTCTTTTGGTCTTATATGATTTTAAGATCATTTGTATTAAGAAACATTGCCAACGATTTTTTTGAACTGTCCTCAGTATGTCCTCTACGACTTATTATAGCCTTCCACCCGTCATTAAAAATGTCTCAAAGACGTGGACAACTGGGTAATTACATGTGATTAATATTTTAAATAAAATTATTTTTTTCTCTTTAATTAAATTTTAATTAAACCGATTTGACTTTGTTCTGATCTGATTGTAAGCAGAATGGTTTTTATTAAAATTAAACTAAATAATAACTCAATTATATAATGGACACACATGCATTTAAGTTGTTGTTTAAGGAATTGAATGCAGTTTTTATTGTACATTTTCTGTTTGTGAAAAAAAAATTAAAAAGCCGTAGCTACACATGGCGTATTTAATTTGGATGACCAGTAAAGTTTTATTTAAGCTGCAGCAGTTAAGGTCCACTGTCGATATATTATTAAACGTTAATGCAGGGAATTACCTCTAGCACAAAAAAACAGCGAGTTGAGATTATAAAAATTAGCCGCATTCATACGAGGGTTGCCTTTTATATTTCGGGATTAGAGAAGAAAAACAAATATTAATCATCGAAAAATCACTTTATTGTTTTTCAAAATACTCCCCATGAAGATCTATACACTTTTGAATGCTTTTGAACCAATTGTCGAAGCACTTTTCCGATCTGATTGAGGTTTTTCCAAAACATGCATTCTGAATACAGCAACCTCTTCTTCAGGTGTCGAAAAACATTGATCTCTTAGTTTGTTTTTTACGTACGGAAATAAAAAGAAGTCATTCGGTGCCAAGTCAGGACTATATGGCGGATGACCCATCAAATCGATGTTTTGGGTGCTTAAAAATGCAGTTGTTTGAGCCGATGTGTGTGAGCTCGCACTGTCGTCGTGAAGAGTAATCCATCTTTGGCGGTTGGTTTTCCTGATTTCTTGGAAGACAACTGGCAAACAAATGATTGTGTACCACTCAGAATTGACTGCTCTGCGTTATTCTAGTGATACGGTTGCTACATGTCCAGTTTTCCAAATAAACTGGCGATCATTTGGTTAGAAGTTATTCGTGTGCGAACAGCTTTTGTTGGATTTAACTCATCTTAAAACACCCATACAGTCGACTGCTGTTTACTTTCGGGCTCATACGCGTAAATCCGGGATTCATCACCTGTCACAATATCATAGACAAGTTTCGAAGCACCGCGTCGTATTTTTTGAGCATTTCTTTCGACCAATTGACACGAGCCTTTTTTTGACAAATTGTAAGGGACCCAACGCGAAAAATTTGTTTTGACAGTCAAATGTTTATGCAATATTGAATGCGTGTTGGTCCCACTAATGCCTAAGGTTGTCTTAATCTCACGATAGGTCACGTGACGATCTTCCAATATCAGTTCATGCACAGCATCAATGGTTTTCGGAACAACAACTGATTTTGCACGACCTTCACGAAATTCGTCATGGAGTGAACTACGACCACGATTGAATTACCCATACAATCTATTAACACTTGTCCTTGATGGAGCTTCATCGCCAAAAATAAAATTTAGTTCATCCATGCACTGTTGCTGAGTTCATCCACGTCGAAAGTTGTAAAAAATAATCGCACGAAAACGTTCACGATTAAATTTCATTTTTGGGTCGAGTTGAATCTTTTAAGTTACTGTAAACAACACAAATAGCGCTCGTATGTCAAAACGTTCTAAGGACGTATAACCTAGAAAATGTCAAACTTTACGATAGAGCTGTCAGTTGTCAGATTGAAACACTAATGTTGCCAAATCCTAAAACATAAAAAGCAGCCCTCGTATTTCCAAGCACTTTGAATTGCAAATTTGTAAAACTGTAGATATTTTTTTCAGTTTTTGTTATAAACACAATTTTTAAAATTTTTTTAATTTGAAAGAACAAGTTCTATTAAAATTTATTTTTGAAACTACATATTGCCTTGTGGTTTCATATTTGCTGCATAAAACATCCAACGACTTCGAACCAAACGAAAAGGAATATTTGGTTTAATTTTTTGAAAGGCATACACGCTGAATTGTTTTTTATAAAAAAAGTCGATACAGACATTTATTTTAAATAAAACCTTATTTTATTTTATTTTTTTAACAATATTTTTAACGTTTTTAAAACTTAACCAAAGAAAGACAAAAAGTGTTTGTGCTGCATTTGATCATTTTGAACATTAGTTCATTTTTCTCTCTTCGAAGTGCGGAAAATTGTGTTTCTTATGTCTTAGACTTTTTTTATTTATTTACGTGAATAATTTAGCAAAACAATCTTTAGTAGACTGTAAAGTTGTGGCTATGAAAAAAGTTTGGAATTTGGGAAAACTAAACCAACTAAATTTTTTTTTTAAAGTGCCATGAGGCAAATAAAAAATCACACGACGATATTTTACTATTTTGAATTGTTTTTATTTTATCATTTTAAGAACATATATTTAAATGTATTTTAACGTTGTAGTGCCAAACCTTATTTTGATTCCAAGTTTTATCATCAAACACTTTTGTGCTATAAAATATCAAAACTTAATTTCAAAATCATGTTTTAAAAGTATATTTTCATATCAGCAAACAACACTAAATTATATAAAAATTATAAACAGTACAAAAAGAAAAGAATTTCGACACACTGCGATAAAATTAATTGCGCACTGGGAAAATATTTAAAGGAATATTTATTTTGGGTTAAAATTCTGTTTAAAAAAATGTTTTCAACTGGCAGGCGGACATGTGAATCTAAATCCATTTAAGCAGTCAAAAAAAAGGTAAATAATAATAAACCATGTGCCATTAAAAGTCATACATTTGACAGATCTTTATACGTATGCATGACTCTCATCACCAGGGCAACCAAAAACATTCTGTTAAGAGAGCATTTTATGCGTATAAAATATGCGAAAAAAAGTTAAAAATATGCTTTAACAACCTTGAAATATATGCTTTAATAATAACAAGTAAGAGCGCTATATTTGGCTGTGCCGAAACTTAGATACCCCTCCCATTGGACTTTTGAAATCCCGAACCCTTTTTTATTTTTATCCGTTTTTTTATTTATGAATTATTTCTAATTTTAAAAAGGGTTCGGTGTCATATTTTAACCCTCTTAGGGTGATTAGGGCAGCTCTAGGGGTTTTTACCCGAATTTTTTCAAATTTTGTAGCGACTTTTGCTCTAATTTTTTAAAATGTTGTATGGCAACCCCCTTCGGGAGGGAATATTAATGGGGGTCTGTGATACAATTTATTCTCTAGGGGCGACTCCAGGGAAGTTGAGGGGGTTTTTACCTTTTTTTTTTAATTTGGTATGGCAACCCTCTTAGGACGTAGAGATAGGAGCTAAGCATGTTTTAGGAATATGTTTCCAAATAGAAACTAATGGGGGTCTGTGATACATTTTATTTCTCTAAGGCCGACTCTGTGGAAGTTCTATGAATACGTTTGGAGGACAAATAATTGGGTGTCTGTGATACATTTTATTTCTCTAGGGGCGACTCTGGAGAAGTTGTAGGGGTTTTTAACCTTTTTTTCAACCATGTTAGGGGCTGGAGATAGAGGGTATGTTCCACAAAAACGTTTGGGAGGACAAATTAATTGGGGTCGGTCTTACATTTTACTTTTGTAGGAGAACCCTGGAAGCTGCGGGAGCGATTTAAAAAAAAATTTAAGAAAATTAAACTTTGTATGGCAACCCTGTTAGGGGCGGCGATAATGTGTATGTTCAAAAAAAGTTCGCGCGGAAAAATTAATGGGAATCGGACTTACATTGCACATTGTACGAGGCAACCCCGGGGCAGTTTTAGAGGTTTTTATGAACAAATTTTAGAGAAAAAAGCAGAGGTAGTCTTGGTTTTTGGCTTATATCTCGGTCAGTTATCGGGCGATTTTGCTGGATTTCAATAACTATTTTCTCGCAGATATTTCTGATAGTTTTATACCAGCTACGGGTCGATGCGACATCGGGGGGCTTCAGAAAGTTGATTTCAACCATAACAAGGACAGACGGGTATGGCTAAATAGACTTCCCTATCTATAAAGACCAAGAAATTATATACTTTATGGGATCGCAAATGGATAATAAAAAAACTACAAACGGAATGACAAACTTATATATACTCTTATCACTTATGAGAAGATTATAAAAATATTTGGAAATTCGAAATGAAAAATCCGGAAACTCAACCTTTAAAATTAAGAAGCGTTAATAAAATAACTAATAAACATGGCCAAAAAATTATGGTGCAAAATAAAAAAGAGGAAACAAAAATGATGTCAAAAAATGTTTAGCTAAACTAGTCTGGTATCGATTTTTTTTAAATCAAAATTGGTTTCGCTTCAAAATAAAGAATTAAATAAAAAACAAAAGGTAACAACGAACACTTGAGTGATTTTTTTTAATGTTTTCAAGTTATATATAAAAAAATCGAAAAAGGCTTTAAAAACGGGTTTGACAAAAAAAAATACGCTCTTAAAGGCAAAAAATATGCTGTTATATGCAAAAATACGCTCTAACAAGTTGATGCCAAAATTTTGCAAAACTTCTGAAACAGATGAATAAAAACTATAGAAAAATGTCACGCACAGAAGAAGCTATGATTTTGCATATTTTTGGTTTCCCTGCTCATCCTTGTTGGAAATCATTTTAGACACTTAAAGTTCTTTTTTTCAACTTTATCATATTTCTTGTTATTTTATGTGAAATAGCACACATGGTCTGAAAAGTCAATGTAATGTTTTGGTTTTATTTAATCAACAGCCAAAACATAGATCTGATGACAGATAATGACATTTGTTTTTTATGTTTGTTCTGGAGATTAAGGAATAGCATTCGTATGTTTACTTTGTCTTTCATTTATCTATACGTTTTATATGCAACACGAATATGTTTAACATTTAAAGTATAATTGAAATAAATTTAATTTATTTTTATCTGGCCCCAAACCACTTAGTATGCCATTAATATAACAACTTACATAAATGAAATAATTACAATTTAAGACGCGCTGAAAAACACTTCAACTATGTTCACTGTACATACGTCATGACGCGAGTTAAGATGAACAATAGGGAATTCCCATAAATAATTTTCCATTATGATAAGAACATAAGTATTAAACACATTTTCCTAAACATAAGTAATTTTCCATTATGATAAGAATATATTATATTGATAAATATAAATATAATTTTCCTAAACTAAGTAATTTTCCATTATGATAAGAACATAAGTATTAAACACATTTTCCTAAACATAAGTAATTTTCCATTATGATAAGAATATACTATATTGATAAATATAAATATAATTTTCCTAAACTAAGTAATTTTCCATTATGATAAGAACATAAGTATTAAACACATTTTCCTAAACATAAGTAATTTTCCATTATGATAAGAATATACTATATTGATAAATATAAATATTATCACCAAACACGATATCAGAAACGAACGCTTTCTGATAACATGGCTTGGGTTTCTTTTAAACAAAGAAACACAAGGATAATTTTTTAGTATTTAAGAAAAGTAAAAAGGTAGCATTAGTTAGTTAAGAAAATATCATAAATAAAGAAAGACGCATCGCGTCAAAAAAAAAAAAAAAATATTTTTTTTCTCACAAAAAAGAGTGAATCTTTAATTGGCGATCCTGCCAGGAGCAACATATATTTTGTTGTTCTAGAAGCGGACCAATATATCCTTGTCGCAGCAAGGATTCAAATTTTACAAATTCTTCATATAGAAGAATAAATTGACTTATGTTCAAAAAAGTAAAACAACGAAACGAAAATAGACAAAGGAATTTTATCAACAACAGGGAAATGGCCCAAATTCACATGGAACAGCTCATCCAACAAATGGCAAGTCTACAAATAGCTTTGCAGACGATCCAACAAGAGAACCACGAGTTAAGGGCAAGATTAGAACAGATACCAATAAACCCCGTAATAAATAACCCCCAAATGGCAAATTTAACAACAAGAGTTGCAGTTTATAACAACCCAAATGAAATAAATTTGGAAATTTTTAAATCACTTCCCACATTCGATGGGATAAAAAATAACTACAGGCTATGGCGAGAAGACGCTACTCGTTTAATGAACAGCATAAGTCAACATTCAAATTCAAATAAGTATGTTGAAGCCCTTACCATTGTAAAATCCAAAATAACTGGTGCAGCTGCTAATATATTGTTAAACCATAATACAATATTCAATTTCGAAGCAATCCTAAACCGACTGGATTACACATATTGTGACCAGCGCCCATTATACGTCTTGAAGGACGAATTAACTAAATTAACCCAAGGAAAACTATCATTGTCAGAATTCCACGACGAGGTTAGTAAGGCTTTAACAGTTGTAACCTCAAAATTATCCATGTCTGGAGACCCACCAGAATCAATAAAATGCATGACTGCACACGCTATGGAAGATGCAGTCAGAACATTTAAAAATGGAATAAATAATGAATTTATTCGCTCAACATTATACGGAAACCCCGTCAAAGATTTGGAGCATGCATATGCAATAGCTCAAACTATTGAACACGACAATAACCACAAGAATCTACATCATGGAAATACCATCAGTAGGAAAGAAAAAGAACATACACAACATAGCTATAAAAATCAACATAGTAGAAGACCACTGTACTATCAAAATCAACATCAACAACATCATCAACAACAAGACAAGTTTCCAAAACCAGAGCCAATGGACACCTATTCAGGGAACACCAGAAACTTCAATAACTACAACAACGCTAGACAGCAGTTCAACCCACAGGGATTTCACAGCCAACCATGGAAAAGAATTCGTGACCAAAGTGGAAACTTTCAACAAACACACAAAATTCAGAGACACAACCAGATGAAAAACCAAGAAGAAGACAACATTAGTATCACTACAGAGAGAAGTAAGTGTTATAGAAATAAGTCTATTATTAAGAATTTAAACTAATAGGCGGGTTGTACTATATATATATGGAAGATGAAGAAAGTAAAAAATACAAAATTTTCATAGACTGTGGTGCAACCCACAATTATATAAACAAAAATTTAATAATTGGTGAGAAAATCAGAACGAAACCGTTAAAAATGATCTCCATCCATGGAGAATCAATATTAAATTCTAAACAAAAAATAAAATTGTTTAATAAAGAATTAGAATTTTACGAACTTGAAAATGATAATGATTATGATTTGATGTTAGGAGTCGAGGGCTTAACAAAATTAGGTACTGTCATAGACATTAAAAAGAAATTGTTTATTATCCCCAAAGAAACACAGAAGATAAACTACTCCATAGGTGATAAAAAATTTGAATTAGAAATAGATAAATTAATGAAAGAGAATAATAGCATAGGCCCGTTACCATTTACAACGACTATAGAAGCCTGTATTAGGACTACGACAAACGAACCAATCTGGACAAAACAATATCCAGGTAATCTAAATGACACAGAATTTGTGAATAAAGAAATAGAGAAGTTATTAGAACAGGACATTATACAGAAAAATTATAGTCCTTACAATTCCCCCATGTTAACAGTTCGTAAAAAGGGATTAGATGAAAATGGGAAACCAAAACGACGAATGGTAATAGATTTCAGAAAACTTAATGAGCATACTATAACTGATAGATACATTATCCCTGATGTCAACATTACATTACAAAATTTAGGAAAGGCAAAATACTTTACCACATTGGATCTAGAATCTGGATTTCACCAGATAAAAATAAAGAAAGAGGATAGAGAAAAAACCGCATTTTGTGTTAATGGAGGCAAGTACGAATTTAAACGTATGCCTTTTGGACTAAAAAATGCCCCATCAATCTTTCAAAGATGTGTAGACGACATACTTCGAGAATTCATAGGCAAATTCGTATACGTTTACATAGACGACGTTTTAATTTTTTCATCTTCTCCTGAGGAACATTTAGAGCATATACACATAGTGTTTGAAGCCCTAAATAAAGCTACTTTAAAAGTTTCGGACGAAAAATCCAAATTTTTCATGACCGAAGTCGAATATCTAGGTCATATTATTAAATATGGTAAAATAACAACAGATCCAGAAAAAATAAAGGCTATTGAGAATTTTCCAATTCCTACCACACTCAAGGATCTGAGAGGTTTTTTAGGATTAACTGGTTATTATAGGCGTTTCGTGCAAAATTATGCCCAAATCACGAAACCATTAACAGCTCATTTAAAAGGAGAAAATGCCCATGTAGGCAAAAACAAGAGTAGCAATACAAAAATTTATTTAGACAAAGCAGCCATAGAAGCTGTAAATCTATTAAAAATTAAATTAAAGGAACAGGTTGAATTATTTCAACCCAATTTTGACAAACCTTTCGAACTTACCACAGATGCATCCAACATAGCTATTGGTGCAGTGTTAAGTCAAAATAGGAAACCAATCTATTTTCTATCCCGCACACTCAGTACGACAGAGCAAAACTACAGCACGAACGAGAAAGAGCTGTTAGCTATAATCTGGGCTTTACAAAGACTTCGAAATTATATATACGGAATAGCAGACCTTACCATTTTTACAGATCATCAATCATTAACATATGCTATCTCCGAAAAAAATCCGAATTCTAAATTGAAACGTTGGAAAGCCATAATAGAGGACTATGGCGCTAAAATTAAGTACAAACCCGGTACTGAAAATATTGTAGCAGATGCATTATCACGACAAATTATTAATACATCTTCTATAGACACGGAACACTCAGCCGAAAGTTCCTCAAGTAATGTAATAAAAACTGTTACACAGCCATTCAATACATATGGTATACAGTTAGAACTCGTACTTACTAAAAATTTTACTGAAACACGAACACGCACTATTTTTCCTGGTAAAGTACGCCACACCATTAATTTTTCAAATAATAATAACCTAATAAGTGAATTAAAAAAGATATTAGTCCCGAACCGAATCGTAGCTATACATATGAATATAGAAGATTTGTACCAATACGCTGTACTAATTAAAGAAACATTTATAAGTACTAATTTCGTCCATACACCAAAAAAATTGAAGGACGTAACAGACAGAAATAATCAACTTCGAATTGTAGAAGAAACACATTTAAGAGCTCATAGAAGCTACGTTAATACAACAAAAGAAATCTTAGAAAAATATTATTGGCCAACCATAAAAAAGGACAGCAAGCATTTTAACAACCACTGCTCTGCATGTTTATTTGGACGATATGAAAGAAACCCAACCAATGAGCCTCTCAGAGAATCAGATATACCAACACAACCAAGGGAATACATACATGCGGATATTTACTTTAATGATAATAACACTTATCTTGTGACTAAAGATAAATTCTCCAAATACATAGTCGCCCAAGAAATAACTACAAAAGCAAAAATAGAAGATAAAATGGAAGAAATAATTATCAATAATTTTCCCGAATGCAAACGACTTATGACTGATAACGAGGCAAGTTTTGTTACACCAGCATTTAAACAAATGTGCATAAAACATGGCATACAAAAGATAGAAACACCAGTTCATCGATCAAAGGCAAACGGACAAGTAGAAAGAGCTCATAACTCTATTAGCGAATTGACACGCATTTTTAAAATACAAAACTCCTCTACAGTAAAAGAAGAAATATTTAGAGCTGTTAAAGAATTAAACAACTCAATACATACTGTAACAGGATGCAGGCCAAGAGAAATACATTTCGGAACAATAAATTACAATAAAAAAGCAATTACAGAAAAACTACGTAAAGCATCAACAAAGGTACTAGAAAGATTGAACACACACGCAAAACATCGGACATTCGAAAAAGGCACTCAAATTTTGGTAAGAATCGCAGGAGTCAGAAAGAAAAGCCAACCCAGGTTTAAGAAAGAAGTTGTAGAAGAAGACCGTGGGGACACGATCTTAACCCGAGGAGGAAAAACTGTCCATAAAAATAATATTAAGAATATAACAATCAAAGAACATGAAACAAATATACCTGACGTTAGCCGTGCTGGTAATGTCATTTCAGACACCAGAAGCAACGACTCAAATCGAAAACATAGAAGGTAAAAAATACATTTTAACAAGGACAGATGATGTATTCTTATTTAATGAATACGAATTCTTATTTCATACCACAAATTTAACAAAGATATACATATCATACAAAGAGAGATTTTTTAATTATTACAACCCAACTACAGAAGAATCAATTTATATAAAAAAGATTAAAACACTATTGGAACAACTCACAGAACATCGATCTAAACGAGGACTAAATTTCTTGGGATCAGCACTAAAATTTATTACTGGTATACCCGATCATGATGAAGCAGTTCAAATTGAATCGACAATAAACAAATTAATTGAAAATAATGAAAAACAAAAAATAATGAACTCAAGATTTGAGAAACTATTAGACTCCGTGAACGGCCAAGAAATTATGAATCACGTTCTTCTAACAGAAATACACAACCAATTGCTACTTTTAGTTAGAACAATAAATGCAGCAAAAAACAATGAATATTTAACAGAATCACTAGATATGGATGATGTTAAAGAAATAATTCGCCATGAAATAAACTCTGTACCAATTATTAATGTATTAGAATATTCCAATATTTACATCGCAAGAACTAAGGAACTATTCATCACAATCTACAAATACCCCGTTATAAATAGATACTGCAAGTTATTTAAATTTACGCCACTCAACATTGGACATGGTAAGATTTTAACAGATGAAAATATTGCACTCTGTGACAAAGAATATACTAGAATAAAAAACTGCAAAAATTATCTAAGCAAGAAATATATGTGAAATAAACAACGCGCAAGATAATTGTATTAAACCGGTACTGGAAAATAGAAAGGCTAAATGTAAAATAATACAGGAATATAACTCTCAACTAATGCAAATAGACGAAGGATTCATCCTCTTGGATGGCACAAATATTGTAGATAATCAAACGGTATCAGGAACTAAACTAGTTAGTTTTAATAATAAGGTAAAAATAAATAATGTTACTTTCAGAAATATACACGATAGGATACTAGAAGCCATTCATAAGAAACACGACGAAAATTTAGAAATAATTGAAATTTTAGCATCTACGTCAAATTTAAAATTTAATAATCTGGACTCACTAAAAAAATTCACTATTCCCATTGAACAGCATCCAGTTAAATCCTTTGTATACCTATTCTTCACAATTATTGTTATATTACTAATAACATTTGTAATTTTGAAATTAATTAAATATTTCGTAGCACTGAGACGAATCAGAGCAACGGAAAATTTTCAAATTATTTATAATAGGGAACTAGCAAAACTAACCACCCTTTGAATCGGGACGATTAATTTTCAGGAAGGGGAGAGTTAAGATGAACAATAGGGAATTCCCATAAATAATTTTCCATTATGATAAGAACATAAGTATTAAACACATTTTCCTAAACATAAGTAATTTTCCATTATGATAAGAATATATTATATTGATAAATATAAATATAATTTTCCTAAACTAAGTAATTTTCCATTATGATAAGAACATAAGTATTAAACACATTTTCCTAAACATAAGTAATTTTCCATTATGATAAGAATATACTATATTGATAAATATAAATATAATTTTCCTAAACTAAGTAATTTTCCATTATGATAAGAACATAAGTATTAAACACATTTTCCTAAACATAAGTAATTTTCCATTATGATAAGAATATACTATATTGATAAATATAAATATTATCACCAAACACGATATCAGAAACGAACGCTTTCTGATAACATGGCTTGGGTTTCTTTTAAACAAAGAAACACAAGGATAATTTTTTAGTATTTAAGAAAAGTAAAAAGGTAGCATTAGTTAGTTAAGAAAATATCATAAATAAAGAAAGACGCATCGCGTCAAAAAAAAAAAAAAAAATATTTTTTTTCTCACAAAAAAGAGTGAATCTTTAATTCGCGTCAGCCACATTGATTAATAGCGTTTCCAAAATGTGTATCCATGTGTGTGCGGGTGGGGTGTAAAAGCGAGTGAGTTTTGAGCCGCCTCTACTTAAATAATAAGTGGATATCTAAGTTTGTTACGCCGTTTGTTACTTTTTACAAAATTAAATGCCTCCGTTGTTATAAGTATCCGTAATTAGTAACAATAGTATATCAGTTTTCTTTTGACCAAAAAGCACGGCTACCTCGGTTTTAAACCAAACAACTGGCATAAGTGTTATATTCGGCTGCACTTAGGGAAAGCAAATCACGGTTGAATATGGTCACGGTAATATGTTCACGGATAATTTCATCATTGTATGGTTACGAAGATCCTTATTATGACTACCACAACCATACCATAGTTGTGCTAAGTTTTTTGCGAAAAATTCAATCATAGTTATGATTGAAATTACCATTATATGTTTGTGGTAAAAACGAAAAAATAAAAAAAAACATTTTAGAGTGCAATTAAATTTAAAATTTTATAAATTTATAAAAGAAATGTTAAAAATGTTTAATAAATATATTAAAGTAATACAAAAGCATGATAATTTGCAGTCTCCACTGTACTTAAATTTTTATTTGAACGATAAAAATTTAAAAAGTTATACATATGTGAGTTCGTGAATATTATATTTTGACCATATGATTTTGATAGTTTGTTTATGTTTTCGAAACAAAAAAAATCTGATCGCGTTTTAAATTGTTTGTTTTGCCTTTACAGCTGTTTTTGAGGGGAAATTCCCAATCAAGGTACATTGAACAAAGAAGGAGCAACTGATCAGCTGACTTTTATTTCCGCCATATGTTTTCTAGCTTAGCTTGGCAAATTTTTTATGTTATATTATGGTTGTGTATACTGTGTGAATGTGTGATAGCAAAATTTTTTGACAACTTAGCTAGAATTTAGCAACAATAAAATACATGCTAAATTTTTACAGGAAGTTGTTGTAGGGACGAGGTCACCTTATTGTTCCACCATGTTCCCAATCATGCTTTGCCACGTTGCCACATTTTCATAGAAAGCAAACACCTTAATTATTAAAGTATGTACTTAAAAATGAATCTATGTATATTTAAGTTTCATTTATACTTCAACAAAATTAACTAATATCGTGTTTAAATACGAAGTCAAGAACTGGCCATAAGAATTGTTTTCTTAAAAGCTATTTCTTATCCATCATATAAAGGGTGATTCAAGTAGAGATACTTTTTTCAATAGCCTTTTTTTTAACAGATCACGTGTGAGTCGTGTCATGCTGTCGTGTTTTTTTTGTTTAGTATTGTTTGGCATTTCATAATAGAAAGACTAACGCCTGAACAACGTTACAAATAGTTCAACTTTATTACGAAAATTCACGTTCTGTAAGAAAAGTGTTTCGAGGCAAATTTTGTTTAGCGATTAAGGCCCATTTCTGGCTGAATTGGTGTGTAAACAAACAAAATTTTTGCATTTGGGACGTAGAGCAAACTGAAGAGATTCAAGAACTCCCATCTCATTTAGAAAAAAACAACGGTTTGGTGTGGTTTGTAGACCGGTGGAGTCATCGGTCCATATTTCTTTAAAAATGATGCCGGTACGAACTTAACCGTCAATGGCGACCGTTATCGTGCCATGATAACCGACTACTTGATGCCTGAAATTGAAGCTCGTGATCTCGGCGACATTTGGTTTTTGCAAGACGATGCCCCTTCCCATACATCGCATCAATCAATGGAATTATTGAGAGAACACTTCGGTGAGCACATAACTTCAAGTTTTAGGCCGGTTGATCGGCCACTAAGATCGTGTGATATCACACCGTTAAACTTTTTCCTGTGGGCATATGTAAAGTCTAAAGTTTATGCGGACAAACCGGCCTTGATTCAGGCCTCAAAAGAAAACATCACACGTGTCATTCTCCAGTTACCAGTCGAAATTCTCGAACGAGTCATCGAAAATTTGACTCAACGGATGAAACATATGGGATGTTACAACGGCCAACATTTCATAGACATAATCTTCAAAAAATAAATGCCAAAGAATGTTCTTTCAAATGATAATAAACATTCCCCATTAAATTTGAATTTTCTGTTTTTTTTTTTTAAGTAGGGAACCTCAAAATGAATCAAGCCGTATTTTGGATATTGTGAGCTGCAAGGCGAAACCTCATAAATTAAAAAAAAAAGTTCAACATGGATCATTTAACATATTTTAGTAAATTTTATTTAAGGGCGCATGACAATCATTTTTTTTTCAATGCTACAAGCAAAATTTTAAACAGAATTTCAAATAAAAGAAACGATTTACAATCAGTGGCTTTAAAACTTAAAAAATGTTTTTGTTACTCCTATAAAATTTTGAAAAATTCAGTTATGTGGTTTTGCATTTAGGCTGACGATATTCACAACACTTTTTTGCCAACAAAGACAACAAAAATGACGACTTTAGAAAATCCAGTAAATGCAAGTAGAGCTTCTTAAACTTACCCTCAACTAAGATAAACTTTATCGGCAATTGCAAAGTAGCAACTACAAAAAAAACCGCAGCTTAATAAAAATTAATTTTTTTACACATAAAACGAAAAAATAAATGCGATAAAATGCGTAAAATTTATCATAAACACACTGATATTTAAACAAAGAAATATATATTATTTTTTAGTTTTAAATGCCGTTTTTTATGTTGTAATTCCTGGATTAGGCTCAACGAAAAGCTTAGTTGAAATTCTCTTAAACTTGATTTAATTTTTATAATTCAATAAATAAATTAAAATGTGTTAAGGATTAAGTTACGTTATTGAAATAATTTTTGATCTTGAAAACATTCCAGGGTGTCCGCCGGCAAAGTATGCTAATTTGTTTTGCCGCCATTTTGGTAAACATTAGTCTTGACAGTTCATATTTGGCAGTCGTGAAGTAGAGACGTGGCAAATTTATAATGGAAAAATGTTCAAGAAACTAACGTGTTGTAATCGTTAAAAAATTTAATCAAAATCAATCACCGATTTTTATGAAAAAATTATAATGAGTGACGAGACACATTTTCATTTGAATGAATATGTGAATAAACATAAGAGTTGGTTCTGGACAATGGGAAACCCTAAAATTATTCATCAGCCACCTTTGCATCCATTAAAAGTGACAGTTCTGGGCAATGGAAACCCCTGAATTTATTGAAACTTTTCTAATTTTTTATCAGCCACCTTTGCATCCATTAAAAGTGACAGTCTGGTGTGCAATTTGGGCAGGAGGAATCATTGGACCTTAATTTTTTGAAACTAAAAACGGAGTAACGGTAACTGTCAATGGGTAGCGATATCGTGATTTGATTGAAAACTGTTTAATGCCACAACTGCATGCTTTGGGCTTGATTAACATGTGGTATCAACAAGACAGTGCCACATCGCATACAGTCAGGATTACAATGGAAATACTGCGAGACCTCTTTCCACAACAAGTTATTTTAAGAAATGGTGATGTTGATTGGACTCCACCGTTACCGGATTTGACTGCTCCCGACTTCTTTTTGTGGGGCATATCTAAAAAGCAAGGTTTATGCAAACAAACCAGAAACGCTGGAGCATCTCAAACACTCAAACAAAATATTCGTGATGAAATTAATAAAGTACCGCGTGAAATGTGTGAGAATGTAATGCAAAATGTGCTCAAAAGGGCTCGAATTTGTGAGGCTAATAGGGGCGGACATTTATCTGATGTTGTATTTCATACATAATTGCCGACATTAAATAAAATATTTATCAATATCAGGTCGATTCTCTTTCATTCATTTAAAAATTATAAACAAACCAAATAGTATACCTTGCCGGGGGACACCCTGTATATATTTGGTGGATTCACAAGGTACCATATGATAGCATATTGTGTTATTGTCTTCTATTTTCACAATGGCATAAAAATTTTGTGGTTTCCTTTCATACAAAACCTATTGTGAAATAATATAACTTTGTTTGCTATGTTTATTGTGATGTCATATTATATAAAAAGTCCTGCGTCAAGGGCTTAAAATGAAACGGCGAGTTTTTAATTTAGTTTTAAGAGCCGCTAGCACTCGCATCCGTTAAAAATGTCTATACTAAAAACTTAGGCAAAACCGCCGAAAAGAAGATTTCCTAAGCCGCCTCCGCCGGCAAAAATAGATGGCACTGATCTATGGCACATCAGCTGTTTTTTGTTTACGTAAAAAATAACAAAATTTTTGTAATTTTTTTAATTAAAAGTTTGTGCCAAAAAAAGTTGCTTATTTAATGGATTTTAGAGATTCTAACCAGGTAAGATATAGACCATTTTGGACCATGGCCAAAAGCAGCACCAGATTTATATACTTATTTGTTTGTTTTTTTATCTTTTGGTCGTATCAGCTGATTTAGATGTTAGAGTTGTTCCCAACAGTTATATTTTTATACTTTAATAATTTTCTATAATTTGGCAACTTTTTGTATTTTAGCGATATATTTATAATAGGCTTATTTTTCATTCATAAATTTTTGTAAAAAGCTTAATTTTAATAATTTTTTGTGCACCTTTTTTGTATTTAAGCGATTTTGCGTTCTTATTTATCAGTTTTTTTCTATTTGACAACTGTTCATACACTTGTGTTTAAGGTTATAAAATTTTGTGCCTTCTATGAGCGTTACGACTTTGAATAAAAAGTTGAAGTCATGATTTTTTTCGTGAATTTTCATTAAATCTTTCACTTTTTTATATTCGCCAACAACAACTATGGAGTAGTGAACTTTGACTATTCAAAGGTTTTGTGCTGCCCTTTGTCACATACCCATAATAATTTTTCTTCTTATCAGTTTGTTTGATTTAAAATGTCTGCCTTTTGAATTGAATATTTTTTCAATAATTTTGTTTACATTAAATATTGATAATTTAGACATGATGAATGCCAATAAAAACAAAAACAGAATAGAAGTTTTAATAAAATTTTATAAAAATCTTATTACAAATATGTATAAATTTTTTTTAATTATTTTTTTACAAACTTATTTGTTGATTTGTTATAATAATAATTGTTGTAATTTGTTACACTTTTTTTTATTTGTATCTAATTAAAAATGAAAACATACACTGACATTTATTAAATAAACTTTTGCTTTTTAAATTTTTCTAACAAAATCACACTGTTTTCATAAAAATAATTATTTAAAACCTCATTAATAATTTTTTGTTTATAATGTTACGTTTAAGTATTTGTTTTTTTTACGAAAAACAAAAAAAATAAAAAAAGCACTTGGAGTAAAACTCACGTTTTTTAATTAAGAATTAATAATCCAACGTTATATTTGTAATTTTTAATTAATAACTTAAACTCAATGGTTGAAGCTTGTTTTTTTATAACAATAAAACAAAAAAATACTTTTGATTTTAATGCATTTAAGAACTTCCTTTGTTAGTATAGTTTGGTTAACTAAATTGGCATTTTCGCTTCATAACTGTCTCAGGCAGCATTGTTATCAGTAGTTGAAGTGTTGCCAGTGTTAATATTTTTTTCTGCGATTTATTTTTTTTATATTGGTATTTTATTGTAAACTAATTTAATTTGTGTTGCTTTAATTAACAGCTAGCTGCATAACGAAATATTGTTTGTGTGTTATTTTAAAAAGCAATTGGCGTTTGTAACATCAAAATAAGGGATGAGCGATATTTCATTAGTTGTGATTTTATAGTACGAAAGTGACATAATACATGCAGTAACTGTTAACTGATAATTTGTTTCTCTGAATTCAATAACTAATGCAAAGTAACATTTCTGTTTTTCACAAAACAATAAACTGCGATCACACTCACTCTTTAAAAAAAGAACAGTGATTAAAAATCGCATTCACTGTTCACAGTGTTCAACAAAATCGCGAGATTGCTCAGTAACATAGTATGTGCAAAAACTGTTAACTGCAATTTTGTAACATTAAATTCAATAATTTATGCAAATTAACATTTTTGTTTGTCACAAAACAATAAACTGCGATCACACTCACTCTTTAAAAAAAGAACAGTGATTATCAAATCTAATTTACTGTTCACAGTGTTCAACAAAATCACGAGATTGCTCAGTGACATAATATGTGCAAAAACTGTTAACTGCAATCTTGTAACATTAAATTCAATAGTTAATGCAAAGTAACATTTTTTTTGTCACAAAATATTAAACTGCGATCACATTCACTCTTTAAAAAAGAACAGTGTTTATCAAATCGCATTCGCTGTTCACAGTGTTCATCAAAATCACGATATTGTTCATTTCTAATCAAAAAGTGTTAATACAGTAGGTAGTTTCAGTACAAATGAGATAAGATTAGGCTAGGTTGAACTGGCTGGTTCCGAGGACCTCACAAAGACCCTTTTGGTCCTTAGTATTACCAAACAAGAAACGATGGCCAGTTTCGCTAACTCGATGTAATGAAAACCAGGGTGTTCCACACTCTTTTGCCAAATGCCAGAAGCCTTGTGTTTCCAACCCTAGACACTTCCTCCAGGCTTTGAAACAAATAAAACCCTAGACAGTTTGCTCCGAAGCGCACGAACGCTGGACATTGACACAATATATGCTCAACAGTCTCCTTATCCCCCGGTACGCTTTGCTCTTTTAGCATAAACCGCTGTGTGCAACAATGACCTGTTATCATCCCAACAACGAATCTACAATCGCTCCTTCGCAGAGGAAACCTCATCGCCCTTTGGTCATAAAATCCCGCATAATCCTGGAGACTCTAAATGAAGTGGTATTCACCCAGGCCTCCATGGCTCTGACCCTCACCGCAGAGTCCATACTCCCATTTAAGAACTGCATTGGAGCACGAACGTCGGTTGACCTTTCCATAGGCAAATTGACCACTTGCTGCGCCAGCTCATCTGTCATGTCGGTCCCCATAGCACACCTGCGTCCTCAAATCTAAAAGATATGCACTTGTCTCACCGCACACAATCTACCAATGGATTCTTTGCACGCCTGAACAATTGAGGATCAAGTAAGGTTCGCGGAGATTGCCCTGATCACCGCCTGACTATCAATAAATATATTTACCAGAGAATTCTTCGTCCGAGAAGACAAGGCAAGGTCGTCCACCTCCAAACCCCCCCTTCCCATCATTTTAATCCCGTCCGTAAAGAAGCTACAGGTCCTGTGGTCTGGGCGAACGCGCGCCAGCCAACCATATGTCTCGACAGTTATACCTAGCATTCCAATGAAGTTCAGATTTGGTATCAAATAAGATAAACATTAACACGGTTTCTTAATTGAAGCCGTAACATTACGCTACGTGTCTACTAATTCTAATATAAAATTTACTATAGTTTGCGAATATGTTTTCAATTTTACTTTTCAACTTGCGCTTTTGTTTGGAACATCCGGTGGGTTTATATATCGCAAACCATTAAGTACTTTATTCTTAAGTAGCAATGATCCATTAAATTATAAAGTAAACAAAAAACCAAAAAATAAATAAACATGTGGTCAATGGACTGACCAGCAGAAATGTGTTTATCACTAAAACGTATAAAAGTAAACGAAAGTGACAATTTTAACGTTTTCTTTGGAAAGAAGACTAAACGAGTACATATTGTTACCTTAATCTAGAAAAGCCCTAACTCGTGTTTTTTTTTTTTTGAAGTCGAGATTTTTTGGTTAATAGTAGCACTTGAGCAGCCAATTTTTTAAAATAAACGAAAATCTGGGCTTAAAAGAAAATACGAGATAAGGCCTTTCTCTATTAAAGTGACGATTTATATGTATTTATGCAGAAGTACATACACTTGTATAAGTTCTTACAAAGCAAATTTATATTTTTTACATGCACCCTTCACGTAATAAGGGTAAATATAAGTTTGTCATTCCGTTTGTAATTTCTTTAATATCCATTTGCGACCCCGTTAGGTATATATTTTCTTGGTCCTTATATACAGGAAGTCGACTTAGCGATGTCGGTCTGTCCATTATTTATGTTAAAATCAACTTTCTTCTAAAGCCCTTTGATATTTCTCGTACCTGTTTGTAGAATATTGCTATTGAAATTCAGGAAAACCACGACTACATCTGTTTATTTTTCTAAAATTTGTACATAAAAACCTTCACGGTTGCAAGGTAAGACCAAAGGCGTATCGATACAAGGTGATTGCGAGAAAATAATTAAAAAGAGTCATTCTCTTACTATTTGTTTTTTTGTATGTGGTTTAACACTAAAATTGAAATTCATTTTCAATGATGCGTCCAACTTCATATAAAAAAAGTAAAAATTAAGAGAGCCAAAATGTCCGTCCGCTCAATGCGGTCACCTTGTTTAAATATGTCTTGGTAAGACCGACTTCTAAATTTTTTTTTCACGAAAATTTTGTGGAACAGGGTTTCTATACAATGTTTATTTTTTTTTAAGTTTTTTTAATCGCTCCCACAGCTTCCAGGGTGCCCTACAAAGGTGAAATGTAAGAAATTAATTTTTCCCCCCAAAAAATTTTTGTTAAAACATATTTACCTCCTATCTCCAGCCCCTTACAGGGTTGCCATACAAAATTAAAAAAAAAATAGAGTAAAAACCCCTACAACTTTCCTGGAGTCACCCTTAAAGGAATTAAATGTGTTACAGACTCCAATTAGTTTTCCCTCCCAAACATATTCCTAAAACATACTTACCAACTATCTCCATCACCTAACCCCATACAAAATTTACAAAACTGATGTAAAAACGCCCATAAAGTGTATGACCGACTCCCATTAGTTTCCCCTTCCAAAAATATTCCTTGAACATACTTACCCGTTATCTCCATCCCATAAGGGGGCTCTCATACAAAGTTTGGGAAATTGTAATAAATCGTCCCCTACAGTTTCCAGGGTGCCCGTTGATAGATTAAATTCCATTGACCTCAACTCATTTTTTTTTTTTTTTGCAAACATTTTCCTAAAACATACTTATCCTTATCTCTACCCCCTAAGGGTGTTGCAACACAAAATTTAAACAAATTAAAAACCCCTACACTTTGTAAAGGGGTATATAAAATTCGGCACAGCCGAGTATAGCCTTCTTACTTGTTTCTCTTATTAGCTTTTCTAAAGGGATTTACAATGGGCCTACAGGGCACTGAGTGGAGGAGGCTATTTGCATCCGTTACTACATTTTGTAACGCTATCTAACCTACTAAAAAATGTTCATAATAAAAAATTCTTTTAATTTTTGCACGTAAAATTTTTGTAATCAGCTGTTTTGTGTTTATGCTTATAAAAGGAAGTTAAAGAAGTTTACAAAATATATTTGCTTGCAAATTGTGGCTGGTTGGGGTTCATTTACTTTTTAATATTTTTCAGATAAGTTTGAAAATTTATTTTTTACTCTTTCGTTGCAAACATTTACTGGGAATATTATGGAACACACCTATTATTTTATTAATACACACATTTATATTTGCTTAAAAATTTCCATTAATGTATGCTTTACAGTTTACCTTCTGTTTAAATACATACTTTAAAATTATCAATATTTTTTAAATGACACAAATGCATTTTCTTTACACAATATAACAACAAATTAGCTGTTAATGCAATTAACCCCCTCGTAACGTATTAACTCGAGTACTGATAAAATTTATTTGTTGTTCGTTTTATCAACAGAGCCGCAGGTGTAGTAAAGTAGCAGCCATATAAAGGCTTACTTTTGAAAGTTACTTAAACCTTCATAATTCTTTTAAATAAACCCTTATATGCATGCTTTTTATAAAGTTTTTAATTTTAAAGTCTATCGGTTGGTTCTTTATTTTATTTTAATTGCAAACACTACTTTGACCTACTTGTGTTTAATTAAAAATTCTGTCTTATAAACATATGATTTTGACAGTTTGTTTATGCTTGCAGAACAATCCAAGGTGCATGTTAACAAGGTGCTGTTATAGCATCAGCTGATTGTTGTTTACTTTGCTTTGCTCCAACACCTAGATGTTTAAAGCTAAGTACTGTACGTTGGTTTGTTTTTGTGTCTGTTTGTATTTTTTGACATCCAGGTGTTTGTTCCCGAATTTCTTAAATTAAGTCTAGTCGGGATTACTTCAAAAAATTAAGCGGAGAAAACTTGTTATTAACATTTCGACATTTAAAGACAAAGTGTCTCGGTGGCCTAAAGATAGCACCCTGATGTTGCAGTTCGGAGAGTCCCAGGTTCAAATTCCAGCTACGGCAAGTACACAAAATAATTTTTTAAATAAAAAATATCAAATATGTATAAAATAAAAATTAAAAAATAAAACTCTCCTTCTTTAATACACCTTTATTAATTATTGCAAAAAATAAACTGTATTCAGGTCTTATTTCATACAGGGTGTTTGGTGGCAGATTTATATTTTTAAACTTAAATAGAAAACGTTACAATTGACACAAGGTTTAATTAAGAGCCTTGAACGATAGAATGGAAATGCGGATTTTATTTTTTTTAAAAGTATATCATCCAGATGTCTTCCGTTAAGTTGAACACACTGTTCAAAACGGAGCCTTGTGTTTTGCGCCACACGCTTTAGTAAACTTGGTTTAATTGAGCTGATTTCTCGACAAATATTTTCCTTTAAAGTCACAAGAGATTAGAGATTGTCATTATAAAACCTTTCTTTGAGGTAGCCCCTTAAAAAATCCATGGGAGTTAGATCAGGCGGCTTTAGTGGTCATAGGATGTCCCCAAAGCGACTAAACAAGGAGAAAGTTATGGCATTTAATTCGATTTAAAATTACAAAAATCTAATTAAAATTTCTATTTTAAAAGCATTGACAATTCGATCGATCGAGCAGAATTTCGATTTGAACGAATGCCGTAATTTGCCCCCTGTTTTTGGGGGAAATTTTTCCGAGGCAATTTAGTCGAAGCTCTGACAGTGTGTGCAGTCGCCCCAACCTGTTGAAACCACGTGTGTAAAGAGAACGATTAATGAGCTCGCAGGTTTGGCAAAAATAATTCCGTTATCATGCGTCGATAATTTTCACTGTTGACATTCGTTGCCTGGCCTCGAGAATTTTCGAAAATGGTGAAATTATCTCATGTGTGGATAAGGCACACCAAACAGTTACCCTGGGGCAATGCATTGGTTTTTGATGTTTCAATCAAGGATTTGGACTTCTTGGGGACCAGTAACGGCAATTTTGCTTGTTGAAGTGGCCGTTTAAGTGAAAATTAGCCTCCCTCCAACATCGGTTCACAAAAATTTTTGCGTAAGTCAAAGTCACTTTCTTTTAGTTCTTCAACGATTCGAATTTTAAAAGGATGGAACTTCAGATCCTTTTTTAAAATTTCATTAATAATTGCTCTTGGAAGCCCCAGTGAGGCTGCCCTTTTCCGTATCTAAGGTCGCGGATTTTCACGTAATCTGCTTTCAATCAGTTCAATGTTTTCGGGAGTCCTTGAAGATCAACTGGGCCCGAGCTCTGGGCCATTCATAGCCGAAGCAGTTCCTAGGATTCTCTTCACCCACGAACGAATTTATTTTAAACTCGGTTCGGCACATATTTGGCGAATACCGAACTGTGAACAAAATTGTCGACGAGCAATTACGTAAGAATCATTACTCTTGAAAAATGTCTTCACAGCGAACGCGCTATGCTTACCCGACCACTGCGACAAAGTGACTGACAAATTCGCACAATTTATAATTCCAATTGCTCCACCCTCTCTCTCCGTAGCGTTTAAGACTTTTTGAAATAATTGTATTTAAGCATATGAATCTGCCACCAGACAACCTGTAGTGTCCTAAAGAATCTCAAGGTTGCTCATAAAAAGTAAAATTGCATTTCATTATTAAGTTCATATACATACAAATAAAATCAATAAAGTATAGTTCTTAAAACTCTACCAACTAAACATTTTAAATGGAAAACCCATTTAAAGAACATTTTAAAACACTCTTCTAGATAAGAAAATAAAAAAGCATTAAACAAACAAAATGTTTAATGAAATTATTTTGACGTTCTATTGTTTGGCAGCACATGTGTCAACAACAATTTCATATTTCCATAAAAAAAATGTTGCGATAACAAATAATACTTTTATGATAAAAACTAATTGTTTGTAAATTATTGAAAATAAATTAAAAAAAGACAAATAAATATGTTAAAGAAGATATAAACTATTACTGGCTTCATAAAAGTTGTATCTAAAACCCGCACTTTTTTAACGTTTTCATTTCTGGCGGCGTTGACAAATTTATCAATATTTTTTTTTATTTCAAACTAAATGCACGCAGTTAAAAATAAAAAAAACATTAACTTGGAAAAAGGTTAATTGCTGACGCTGGCTTTAATTAATTGCAGTAAACTTTGCATATAAAATACGCCAAACAGTGCAATAGAACTTAAAAAACGATTAAATTTTAAAATAATTTAATTTAATAAATTAACGCTCGTATTCATATTAATTAAAGTAGACTTATTAAAAACTTATTTGACAACTATGCCATAGACATCAGTCAAATAAGAGCTTTATAACTTCACTTTAATTTTTTTGAATATGCGGGTAACTATTTATCAGGATATGACCTTAGGTATACAATGTTTGGTATAAATAACAGGAATGGATAACTAGTTACATTTGTCGTGTGGTTTCTTATTTGCTGTACGGCATATTCAAACTATTTTGTCGCTTCAGACATTTATTTTAAATAAAACTTTGAGTTTTTTTTTAATTTTTTAACACTTCTTTTAAAGTTGTTAAGATCTAACCAAAGAAAGACAAACAGTTTTTGTGCTGCATTTGATCATTTTGAATATTTGTATACTTTATCTCTTTGAAGTGCGAAAAAATTAGGTTTTTTTATACAAATAATATTTTTGGTTTTTTTATTAATTGCGAAAAGGGAATACAAGGGAAAACAATCTTCAGTATATGAAAAAAGTTTTGAGCGTGATATCTTCTTATATAATACAAATACTTAAAGGCGGATTTGGCAAAAGGACGCATTAATGATATTTAATCAAATTCTAACTCAATTTTTTAGGAATTGTTCCGTAAGCATATAAAAGACAAATATTTTTCTGTATCCTGTCCTATTAGTAACTTTTTGCTCTACAGCAGATTATACTTTTTGTTTCTTTGCATGGTTAGTTAAGTTAGAATAACAAATACAGGGTGTCCCCCGGCAAGGTATACTACTTTTTTTTGTTTATAATTTTTAATTCAATGAAAGAGAATGTATCATATATTGATAAATGTTTTATTTAATGTCGGCAATTATGTATGAAATAAAATATCAGATAAATGCCCGCCTCTGTTAGCCTTACAAATGCGAGCCCTTTTGAGCATATTTTTCATTACAATCTCACACATTTCACGTGGTATTTCATTAATTTCATCACAAATATTTTGTTTGAGTGTTTGAGTTACTCTAGCGTTTTTGGTTTGTTTGCATAAACTTTTCTTTTCAGATATGCCCTACAAAAAGAAGCCCGGAGCAATCAAATCAATCGACCGTGGAGGCCAATTAACATCACCATTTCTTGAAATAACTTGTTGTGGAAAGAGGTCTCGCAGTAATTTCATTGTAATCCTGGATGTATGCGATGTAGCACCCTCTTGTTGATACCACATGGTAATCAAGCCCAAAGCATGCAGTTGTGGCATTTAAAAGTTTTCAATCATATCACGATACCGCTCCCCATTGACAGTTACTATAACGCCGTTTTCAGTTTCAAAAAAGTAAGGTGCAGTGATTCCTTCTGACAAAATTTTGCACCAAACTGTCAGTTTTAATGGATGCAAAGGTGGCTGATGAATAATTTTAGGGTTTCCCATTGCCCAGAACCAACTCTTATGTTTATTCACATATCCATTCAAATGAAAATGTGCCTTTTCACTTATTATGATTTTTTTCATAAACATCGGGGTTGTCATGTTTTAACGGTTAGAACACGTTGGTTTACTGAATGTTTTTCCATAATTAATTTTCTACGTCTCTACTTTCCGACTGCCAAATATGAACTGTCAAGACTTATGCTTACCAAAACGGGCCGCGGACACCCTGTATTATACTTGTTTTTTATGTTAACATAATAAACTTTATAGTTCGTTGTCAACATTGCTAATTCGATGCACACAAATAAAAAGAGTAGTAGTGTAAATAGAACTTAATTTTTAACCAAATAACTTAGTTAAAAAATGTTATTTTTCGAAAAAACATTTATTTTATCACTAGATGCGCCCTTTTTTGCACCTTTATTTCTTTCAATCCTAAAATTTCAAGCCTTTTGAAGAAAAACATTTTTTACAAGACAAAGTTCATTATGTAATGTTTTTAACTATGGAGGATCTATTCGGCGAATATTAGGTTATCAAGTTGCCATTCAATAATGACAAAGTCTCAATATTTATTTTGATTTTAATATAACAATTACACCTCTAATTAGTACTAATTAAATCATTATTTATACATACAAGTTTCGGTTCGCTTACTAAAAAGAAAAACATTAAAATTGTGCGTAAAGTACAAAAGATTTTTTTATAGTAAAAATTTTTATTTTAATTTGTTTTAATCAAATTAAAAATTTTGTTTGGCCTTTTGTTAAAACATTTTGTCAATAAATCAAATAATTTAGTTTAATTCGTACTTAACAATGGGTAGAACAAAGCAATGTTAACATGAAAAACGGAAAATTGTAAAAAAAGGGAAATTATAAACACAAATTGTCAAAATATTTAAATGTTTAAAAATACTACATATGTATGTATGTACATTTGCGCATTTTAAAAAAATATAAAAAAATTTGGTAAAATATTATAGGAGTAAAAACCCCTACACGTTGTGAAGGATATATTAGATCCGGCACAGCCGAATATAGCGCTCTTCTGGTTTTTTTTTTATATCAGAAATCAATTTGTCAACGCTTTTTAAAAATTTTAAATTACCTTGATCCTAATAAAAATTATTCTTTAACAATTAAGTTTTGATTAAAGTTTTTGTTGATAATAATTCTGCTTCTATGTCGCCAAATTTGCCAACTTCAATTAGCAAATTTTAAAAGTTATAAATTATTAATAGTTACAGGTAAAACTTTAAAGTTTAATTTCACTTTTGTAAATAATAAATTAGTTTTATTTTATGGCAGTTTTGGCATATTGCGCTTACTGATAAAAATTTTTAAATAATAGCAAATGATAAAGAAAAACATTGTGATAAGAAATTTAAACTTAAGTTAGTTAGAACAAATTTTTTAACATACATACATATCGTTGTCTTAATATAAAAAGGCAGGAAATTATTTTATGCCGTTTTTTTCTCATTTTAAAAGAATGGGGATAAGCATAAAACAAAAAATTGAAATGATCTATTGCAATTTCAAAGAAAATTTTCCTTTAATACCTACAAAAAGTAAAGTTAGGACCTTACTATGTTAAGGTAGCGATAAGTTAATAATTTTTTTTACTTAAGTTAAAATAAAATAAAATTTAAGACATTAAGGAATATATCATGGCGCATATTATATCGTTGCTTCAGGTGTCAAAAAAAGATATGTAAAAATAAACAACTTAGACAACCCAGCATCGATTTACGCATGAAAAAAGTAGATCAGCTGTGCTCGTAATACCACCTGGTCACATAATTTCACCATGGAATACCTATATCATATGTATGAAGAGAAGTTACTAAATTAGGCTGTCATTTATTATTAAAAAGCAATTTGTTTTTTTACAAAAAATAACAGCTGCAAAAAGTAGGGTAGATAGAAGTGGTGGTTGGTTTCAAAAAATTTAATTCCTGATTACAGTTTTTCCAGTTAAGTTGCATTATAAGAAAACAGCCCTAAATAAAAAAACGTATTAACGTATTTAAAGGTTTATTTTGTAATAAATATACCTACATATTTTAATTTAAATTTTTAAACGTATTTTTATTTTATAAAATTGTTGAAACCAAAATTTGAGTTTATATAATTTAAATTTGTCTTTGCCTTGCTTCACTGTAAATGTATGCAGCTGTTTGTTTTTATTGCAGGGAAAACTGCGGCATGCAAAAAAACGAAAACAAAACAAAAAAACAAAGGTTTGTAAAACAACAAAAATTGTATACCTACTAATTTGCAAAAAAGTGCTGCCAGCTTTTTCAAAACTGAATAACTCAAATTATAAATTGTTTATATGAAAACAAGCCAAGGCGAATCCAAGGCGAATTGATACAAGGTGAACGCAACAACAGCAGGACGAAAAATGCGTACAGGTGATGTCAAAACTAAATGGCATCATAAAAAAAAACGCAAATTATTTGCAGAAGAAAAACGTGAATAAAACTAATTTTACACTTTTTTTTGCACAGAGCACAGGAACGCATCATTTGATTTTACTATTTGTTAATTAGGAACACTTTTTTAAATTTTTAGTTTAAAAATCTAGCCGACGCGTATTTTTTTAAATCAAGAAGAAGCACATAGCCAAACTTTTGACATATTGTAGACAAAATTGCACGAGCAAAATATAGTCAGCTGATTTGTCGAGTCCACCTTCTCTATGAATTCGCCTTAAAACAAGCTTAATCTTTGAAGTACAATTAATTTGAGTTTTATTTGTTCAGGGGTTGAAAAAAGGTGCAAAGCATGTTAAAAGCCAAAGACTAATGCACTCACTTATATGTAAAAAAACTTAAAATTTTACTTTTATATATTAAGAGTTACACTTAATTTCACTTGCGAATAAATATATTTACTTTTTCTTTTATAAAATATTTTTTAAGAGTTTTTAACAATAAGTATCTAATCAAATTTTAAAAAATTATTTATTATATTTACAACCTTTTTACGTGTTCTAAGTCGTCGGAGTAATAAAAATGTTTTGAGTGTTTTGTATGGAAATAGTTGCTACAACTTGCTCAATATTTTTCCTATGCTTTTCCAAGACCCTAAATTTTAAATTATAATAAATTATACCTTACAAAATAAACCATAAACTGTTGTAGTTTTTACGATTGTAAATTGAACAATTGTTTGAAAAGCTTTATTATGGTGTTTTTGACGAAAATTGTTTTAATTTTATAGGTATTGTAGCAGCTCTTTTTTATTCTTGACCCTTACAAAGTGATACATTTTAAGTGACTACATAAAGACAAAATTTTAAACATAATTGCAATTTTAGCAAATGGTTTCCTTTAATTAGTCGATTAGCACTGCATACTAGGGACTGTAAATAATAGTTATTTTCAATGAAAAAAGAATGTACAAGGAAACATCGGAAAGTTAAGCGAAGTAAGCCAACTAGATAATATTAACTTATGTTTTTGAATTTTGTCCCCTGAATACAATAGTGTTTACTACATAAGTTTGGAAACAGAAAATTTTGTGCTAAAACAGTTTTGAGTGCCATCATTTACCCCAAAAGTAATTTGTTAACCGATTTCCGTTTTTTTAACCTTTTTGTTTAATTCTCTATATTATATAACAGTTACAAATTGAAAATTAAAACCATTGAATTATTACATACATACATATATGTACATATATACATATATAACTAACTTTTCGAAACGACAGTTATAAAAACGCAAGATTTTCATTACATACTTGACCGTAAAGATTTCTGGTAGCACTAATTCAAATGCACACAAACACACAATTATTAACTATACCCAATAAGCACAAATTTTTTGTGAATTCCAATGTTGGAATTCCGGTGTGAATCCAAGCTTGAATTACATTTAAAATCCATCCTCTTTCCAGTCTGTTTGAAGTTTGTTAAAAAACAACAACAAATTTGTTTGAAGCATACCATGATACAACTAATCAGGTAATCTCGTCCCTGCAACAACTACAAATTAGTACCAATGTGTCAAACAATAGCTCATAGAAAAAAAACGATGAGTAATAATTTTTGTTGTTTTATTTTCACAGGGAGAGCATAATTTTGACATCTTGGCACTAATCACCTGGGCCGACGAGACTACCTGGTTCTTTGTATCATGAAGCATACGTTATTTATGGCACAGAGTTGATGGAAAATCATTGGCGGCGGTGAAGATGATGATTTTATAATTAAAATTTCAGAGAAACTGTAATTCAATGGTTAATTTTGCTGAATTCGCTATTGAATTCAACTGTGTTTCAACTGTAATTCAACACTGGAAATTGGAAATTGTGACTTGATTTCATATGTAATTCCACTTGAATTTCAGCCAAAATGCTTATTGGGTATTAACTATAGGCTTTTGGATTCAATTGGATTAGTGCAAAAGGAAATGTAGAATGAAGAGGAATATAAAAACACAACAAAAAAAGAAATTAAGAGTAAAAATAAAACTCACAGCCAAATATTTTTTGGTTATCTATTAGTGCCTGTAAATTTGCATAAAGCATTTATTATTTACTTATTTATATAATTTAGTTTTTATTTTATATATTGCAAACACTATACATACATATCAATACAATTTTTTGGACTTACTTTTTTTGCATGAAGAAAATAACAAGGATTAAGTTTGTAGGTATGCATGTGAGTGTATATTGTTTAGCTTTTGTCACATTGATTTTTTACACATTTTCTTGCTCACTTTGTGGCAACTATTTGTTGACCATTTTTTAAACAATTTTAATTGGTTTTATTCACTTTGTTGATATATATATACTAATTTTTTTAATTTTCCACCTAATTATTATCTTTTAGATGCGTCTATTCACATAAAACATATCATTTGAAATGCAGAAACACCTTTTTAATCCTTTTTTCTCTATATATTTCTTTTATACAAATATCAACAACAACTGCCGTCGTTGTTGCCACACCACACCATTTATTTTAGCATACACGCAGAAACTGCAGTCATTTTCATTTTTTAATTGTTATCAGCTGAGAGAGAAAAATTGAGCAAAACAAAATAGGCAAAACAAGCATTATCAGGGATGGAAGTAGCATACAAACCAAGGTAAATATCTACAAGGTGGTAGCGCAAGTACTACAAATACAATTTAAACAACAATATGGCAGTTTTACACTGATACTCCGAGGACAACCACACAGGCAAACAAACGTTGGTTAAAAAGATTTCTGGGGATGACACCTATGGCACGGTCCGAATTCTTCTGTAGTTTTTAAATAAATTCCATATTACCAAAACAATTTACAAAATAACATTAGAAAACCAAGCTTACTTTGGGCTTGGAAAAAACTATGAATTTCGTTCCGACAAAAGACAATAACAGAAAATGTTCTGCATATGCTTTTCGCCATTAACGTCTGAGTTAAATAGATTTTTTTACAGCTGAACACTTTTACTAATCGAAGAGCACTGATGGTAAAAAGCACTAGAGGATTTCTAAAATGCATTCTATGCGACAAATTTTCAAACAAGTACATACTTGTTTTTTTAAAATAAAGTTTGTTTTAGTATTGCTTTCGTCATAGCTAAAAATATAAAATTACAAATTGACTTAAGCCACAAACATTGACGTAGGAAGGCCAGAATTCATTTTTTATAATATTAAAAAAAATGTTCTAGAAAAAATTTTTCGGTTCCTGCACTTTAATCATATGGCACCACCAAACACCTACCGGGTGCAGGTGCGTTAAATCCAACGCCTACCTTTAATTATATCGATCAACTCGAAATCATTTTCTAAGACGCCTTAACAATGTTTGTTCTTTTGGCAAAATAACGTTTTTTTTGTAATGGTCCTAATCGGAAGTTCTCCCATTATCGACTCTAGCTGACATTAATATAACAACTTAATAACAGTCTGCATATATTTAAAACCTTGCAGCAACAACTTTTATATTGAGTTTTATTGAAATCGGTCCATAACTTGCCAAGCGCCAAAAATGGGCTCAACTCCTGGAAATTACATGTATCAGCAAATATATGCAAGAGTATATTTGGATTGGAGTGGCAACGCTGGCTGATACAAGCAGTTAAGGAACCTACAGTTACCATCCCTGACTGAGAAGCAAGTGAGTAAAGTCTCTCTCATTTTTTTTAATACTCCCCTAAATTAACACAGTGTTCTTCCACCACTTTAGTGCTTAAAAAATTATCAGAATTCCAGGAATATAAAGCTGAAGACAAACATCTGTTTCGGTTTTAATACACGTAAAAATGTTTTATTTACATTAAAATAGGGTGACATTTTAAAAGATTTTGCTTTCTATTAAATAACAAAGTACTGCAGAAGTTACTACTTGCTTTGTAAGAATTTGTTTTCGAGTATTTTTGATTAAAAATTAAAAAAATGGCTCTCAGAATAACCATTAATATAGTTTCCACTAGAAAAGTGCTTCTAACATAAAAATATTTTTTGTCATTTGTTAAAACAAAAACATTTGCTTTTTCCATGACAAATTCAAATTATATATAACTAGCAGACGTTTATACTTAGATATGAACCTTCAGCGAAACAGAAGTGTAAATAATTAAAAAGTTAAAACGTTTAAAAACAGTAAAATAAATGCAGTTATTTCTGTATCGAGTTGTACTTTTGAAATAAATTTACGTTTGTTAAACAACTTACAGTTAAGGTTATATTTAAATTTACAATTTTTTCTCCAATTTTTTTTTTTTTTTTTTGATTTTTACAAAAAATTTAAAAAAATTATTCAATATTTCAGCTGATATTTGTCTCAGCCCTGTTTATATTAGAAGCGTAAATAAAGTGTTTGCAATGTAATGCCATAGTAGGAAGATATGACAGACGTTCCCACTAGTACACACTTTCGATGCCACAAAATGGCATATTTTGTACCCAGCTTAAGTATATTAAATTTTTGAATTTTTACAACTAATTTAGTAAATAATACACACAACTTTTGTTTTAATTTTTATTAAAAAATTTGTTCCTCGTTTTATTTATTAAACTTTTTGTAATAAAAAAAATAATTATGAGCTTATATTAAATATATAATACACAATTATAATATTTATCTAATTATACCTTTTTTAATATATTAAATATGGCGATTATTTACACATCATTAATACATAATTAGCATCATTTGTAAATTAAAACTTATTCAGGTAATTGACATTTAATTTAAAACTAATTTGAAGGTATTTTAAATTTGTAGTAAATGATAGCTTAATTAAAGAATTTTTGAATTATTTTTTTTTTAATTTTTTTATTATTATTGAATAATGACTTAAAGGCCAAGCTTTTTGGGTTCAAAAAATTCTTATCCTTTTATCAGCGAAAACACAGATTTTTAATGCAATTAAGTTTATTCTTGCAGCGATTTTTTTATTATGATTTTAAAATTTAAATTTTTTTAATAAAATTAATTGTTTTACTCTCTTTATAATATTTTTTTTTGGTTAAAGGCTTTTGGTGTTCATAAAGTTGTATAAACAGTTGATCGCTCTAATAAATCTTTGATAAGTTTCAAAGGTTTTAAATAATTCTTATACATATATACACTAGAAAAAATATGATATTTTTGTAATGACTTTAGCTTAATGATGAACTAATTCATGGCAGATTTTGTGAACTTAAACCTAAATTACTTAATTTATCAGGCCATTTGCTTAAAAACTAAATTTCCCCTGAACAATTATGAAAAGTTTGATTATTTATTTTTTGATATGCCTTGTTAATGGAAGTTTTTTTTAATTAATAAAAAAAAATCATTATTTTTGGTGTTTTTTAACTCTTGCAATGTTGCTGATGCCACTAGTTCTGGAGCTAAAATAAAAAAGATTTTTTTTAAACAGAATTTAAAATCGAGGAGCTGTTAAATACATAATTAAACAATTCCTTAAAGCTCTTACAATAGCTTTTATAATTACGGGCACTAGTTTTTAGATTTTTTGCAAACTTATACTTTTTGATGAAAAAAATTGAATTAAGGAACGAACCTATTGTTGGTTAAGAAATACTGGCTTTTCTAAGAGCTCTCCCTTTTTTCTAAGACCACTAATTGTACGTTTTGACGAGACAAATTTATGCATAGACAAATGTCAAAATCCAAATAAAGATATCCGGTATTTATAAATACTGAAATTTTTTTATATACAAGGTTGGTCCAAGGCGCATTCATTACAGGTGGGAGCAGTTCATCAGCTGAGTAACCGTATGTTTATGGTTTTTTCCCCTTTTTACTAACAACAACTGTAGAATCTAAGAAAAGCTCAAAGAGAAGAAGAAAGAATTTCTGTTATTTGTTTCTGACATTCGTACATCAATTTTAGTTGGTGTTGCAGAACCGCTCCCACCTGTATGCATACGCCTTGGGTGGGTCAAAAGAAGTCATCCGATATTGCTTGGCTATATTTTTTTCCAAATGAAAAATTTCGATTCTGTTTTTTGATTATCTTTATTTGAACCTTTAAAATTTTTTTGGTCAAGTCGAGAAGATGATAACGGCCAAATGGGCATAGTCGCAATTGGTTGCTATAGGGGCTCGTTTTATTGCATTTTTAATCACTTCGGCGAGATTTTCGGGCGACAGATTCTCATCGAATGTTGTCACTGAGGGCTTCCAGGGTCTCGGGCTTGTTCACGTATCTACATCAGTAAATACTCTAAAAGGAGAATAGCTTCTGCTGTAAGGGTTAGAACCACTAAGGAATGGCTAAATATTACTTCGTGCAGAGCCTTCAGGATTATGTGGGCTCTTATGACCGGAAAGCGAAGGAAGATCTAGTACATTTGCAAAGAAGAAATTGTAGGTTCTGGTAGAAAAGATAATGGATATTTTCGTAAATGCATAAAAACTATGCATCACTGCTACAGTGATGCCAAATTTTGTTGCTGAAGAGTGATCAGCTGTTGCAGTTGTGATGCTGATGCATTTTTGTCACACAACAGCTGCGAAAAGTTTTAATTTTTGAAGCCGCAAAATTTTGATTAAATTGAAAATTTACAGTTTTCGCCATAGACTTGTTGTTGTTTTAGAAAATTAACTGAAAATTAATTTTTCTGCAGGGCTGTGGCATTAATGCATGAAAAAAACGTTTGACAATGAGAGTGATGCCAAGTTTTTTTCGATAACGAAAATTTTGGCAAATAAAACAAATAAACAACCTTTGACACGATTAAGATTTTCTAACCTTAGAACCAGCGTACCAACACCTGTGATTTTGAGGGAATTTTCCTTGCTTTAAGCTATTTACTTCATATCATATTACGAACAGGGTTTTATATTTACCTTAGAAATTTCCCATATTTTTGTAAAACTTGCTCTAAACTTTAACTTCCTCCTCTCCGCTTTTTCATTCATGCTGTCCTATAAAAATGAGCAGCTTAGAATTAACACCAGCACTAGAACAGGGAAAATGGCATAAACCTCCGGTCGCGGATGACAGGTTGAGATCAAATACGTTATGTCATCGTCTTCATGTTCAATGCCATCACGTGTAGGCACTTCGACAACAACAATTTCATCAGACATAAAACCAATAGGAAATGTACAATTTCTAGCATTAACACAAGCCTGCTGATTTGTTAAATTCGCATACTCAAAGGTCGGCTTGTAAATATCGAATATGGCATGTATGTCATTACGCACCATATCATTGTCACTATAGAATATGTAATAGTAATAACCATCAGCATCTATTTCATGTATGGAAAGCATACGATGCGAACCATTCTCTAGAAAATGAGGATTTGTACAATCAGCCATTGGCGGAAAATCGCCAAAGGAAAGTCTATTTGTTTTGAAACATTCCAACAGACCATTTTCGAAACTAGATATCGAATTGGATTCATCGGTTTGAGTAAAATTCATGGCATTGCCGCCATGCGTATATTTTCGATCATAAACATGATCACGTTTGGTACGATGTTTATAAAGTTGATCGTAAACTTTTTGTTTCCGCTGTTCATGATCTTTGGCATGACGTCTTAAGTACTCTTTATGGTGGGAGTATCGTCTTCTGCGCACATTATTAAGAGTTTCCTCCGATGCTATTTGTTTAACCGGATTTATATTTTCTTCACTAGCCTTGAAGTCATTGATATTATTCCCACGTTGCTTTGCATTGCTAGGAGTTCCTTTTTTAAGTTTTTTACGTCGCGCCTTAGTAGTTTTGGGTATTTCTGTTGTTGTAAAGGTTACCTTGTCCTCATCCACATCGTCTGTTAAATCTTCGCCTCCCTTATTTTCCATTTCCATTAAATGATCTGAATTTTCGACAACTTTGTTTTGTCCATCTGTCTTATTACTTAATGCATTGCTGCGTACGTTTTCTTTGATAACTTGGAAATCTTCAAAGAATACTTTAACCTGTTCATGACCTTGATTCCAATTCGGACCGAATTTCTTTTTATTATGATCCAATAAACCACAAGTGTCCAATTCACGGGCACCCTTGACAACCAACATGCGCGAGCCATCATAGCGCGAGCAAAACTTTAAAAGAACTCTGGCTCCTTTTAACAAATAAAAGCCCCAATATTCAAAAGTATCATCTGGCAACGTCATGGATTTTTTCAAGCGAATATGTTTGTGAGTTGTGGAAATTTCGGGTCTGCTGGCCAACTGGAAAGCATTAAAGTTACTGTTCATTTTAAGAGAATGTTGCTGGCAAAATATTGATGAAATACCGTCACGTATTTCTATTATGTCTGATTCGGCCACCGGATAAACCACATCGGCAAACACAGTTCTTCTCAGGTACAAAGGTATAATGATTAAGGTGGCCGGTAGAATCACTATTAGAATGCAAAAGATTAAAACTCTTTTGACGCCATGCATCTCTTGATCCTCTAAAAAGAAAAATTTTAAAATAATTAATTAATAATTTATATTCATTTTTATTTATTTTAAATAAAAAAACAAAAAATAAAATTTTAATTTAAACACCTTCGAAACGATATTCTGTAGCCCGGGCATTATAATTTGCTATCACATCCATGTTGTTGTTATTGTTTATCTTTAGTAACCAGAATTTTAAAACCAAAATCAACAATAGCCTTAAAAGTTAAATAAAATTAAATAAAACGTTTTATATAGACCGCACGATCCAAACTTTGAAACACACTTTTTTCAAATGAGCACACAGTTCCCTTGATAATATTAATCGTGGACCCCCTTAAAAAATTCAACAACAATAACAACAAAAGTAAACAAAAACAATTCTAAGACAACAGTTTTTATCAGCCAAAAGCATTTTAGCAAATAAACTCTTATTGCTTCACTAATTTCAGGTTAAATTTATTAATTTCAGTTTCTGTTTTATATTTTGCGATTAATTTTATGAGAATTCGGGTTAAAATTTTTCTATAACTATAAATTTTAAATTAAAACCATTACAGATGGAGATACATACGTAAAGGTTACTTTGTTTTATTTATTTATTTATTTATTTATTTAATTTGTCTATGGAAATAATTCCTTACAGACAATTTAAAATTAAATATATACATATATACATGAATAGTTTCATACAGATTTACATAAAACGTTTAATACAATATGAGAAACAGAAAATTTATATTTAACAAGTTATGAATTTAAAGAGATTATTAATTTGTTCTTAATTTCATTAGAAGTTAAAGAAAAATCTATAAATTTATAATATTTGTTAAACTGTTTGAACATTCTTACAAAGGGGTTCATTTCAGAATAATTAACTCTAGAAAAAGGAACCATTAGGAGGGTAAAGCTACGTGATGGACGTTGAGGAACATTAAACGAAATTTTATTGACTAAAAAGCTAGATCCCATCTCACCAGTAATAATGTTAAAAATACACGATATGTTGAGCATAATTCTACGACTTTTTAGAGTTGGCAGCTTAATAAGAGAGAGTCTAGCTGAATAAGAAGGTAAATTCATCGGGTTGAAGTTTAATCCACGGAGACAAAAAAGCAGAAACTGCTTTTGGACGGATTCAATAGCGTCGGAATATTTTGTATACATAGGGTCCCATATTATAGATCCATACTCCAAAATAGGCCTTACTAGCGCACAGTACAAACTTTTAGTAATATAAGGATCATTAAACTCTTTAGCCCAGCGCTTTACAAAACCAAGAACACCTCTGGCTTTATTGACAGTCATAGTTATGTGTGAGATGAAATTGAGTTTTGAATCAAGTAAAATTCCAAGATCCATGAAGTTATCAACAAATTCCAGCTGATAACCATTAATATTATAGTTTGCACGAACCGGATTTCTTCTTACGAAACGCATATATTTGCATTTTTTGAAATTAAGATCCATCAGGTTTGACTTGCACCACGTGTATAACGAGTTTAGGTCCTCTTGAAGACGCTGTTGATCAGATACTTGACGATAACTTAGAAAAACCTTGACATCATCTGCATACATCAAAATGCCGGAATATTGAATAGCACAAGGTAAGTCATTAATGAACAATGAAAACAGGAGGGGTCCAAGGTGACTTCCCTGTGGTACACCAGATAACACATCAATACTTTTAGAACAGGTGTTTTTAAATAGTACGGTTTGTTTTCTGTTAGTTAAATACGAATAAATCCAATTGATACTGACATCTGAAAACCCCATTAAGCGTAACTTCAATTTAAGTAGCACGTGATTGACTTTATCAAAAGCTTTGCTAAAATCGGTATAGATAACATCAGTCTGTTGTTGTTGAAGAAATCCACTATATATAGATGCTGTAAGTTCTAAAAGGTTTGTCATAGTAGAGCATCGTTTTTGAAATCCATGCTGATACGGTGACATTAAATTCGAAACTTGGTAAGATAAGTATTCCGTTATGATTTTTTCAAATAATTTAGGTATAATGCATAATTTTGCAATACCACGATAATTTGCAACATCAGATTTATTTCCTGATTTATACAAAGGAATAATAAGAGACTCCTTCCAAATGTCAGGGAATTTACCGGATTCTATTGATGTGTTAAAAACAATTGATAGGGGAATAGCAATAGCATCAGCACAGTTGATTAAAATATTGCTAGGAATCTTATCAGGGCCGAAGTTAAATGAAAATTTCAGATCCTTTAACTCCATAGAGATTTTACAAATATCAATAAATGGAATAGATATTGTCTGATTTGCTGCTATTTTATATCGGTAAATTTCAGAATCAGTATAAGTTGAATCCGAATAAGTTGTTGAGAAAAAATCTGCAAATAAATTGCTTATAATGGCATCATCACTGGATTCAATTTGCTGAAACCTCATAGAAGAGGGGAATCCTGTAGTTTTTTTCTTAGAATTAACAAATTTAAAAAAATGATTTTGGATTGCGTTTAAAGTTATATTTAATTTTATTTATATAGTTATAATAACATGATTTGTTGAGTGATGAGTATACAGCACGACTCACGGAGTACCTGAGATAGTCAACATGGGATCCGGATCGTTTAAATTTATTATAGTATTTATTCTTTTTGTTCTTTGCATGGGCCAGTTGTTTACTATTCCATGGAGGACCAGATAATTGTTTGGGAATTTGTTTTGGGACACATAAATTTATAAATGAGTAAACCTTTTTGTAGAATGCATTACACATTTGATTTACATCGGTATAACATGATAATATGTCGGTCCAGTTTGTATCAATAATAAGTTGGTTTAACATGTTATAATTGGTATGCTTGAAAACAAAAACCTTTTCACTTTTATCCATCAACTGATTTTCAGATTTAAATGGAATGGATGACACTAATTCAATTGTAGGGTGGTAACAATCTTCCGGCGTTGTAATGGGGGATGATCGTCTAACAAAACAATTAGCAACGTCGTTAACAAAAATTAAATCTAAAGTTTTAGAGTAATCGTTAGCAATCCCATTGATTTGGAACAGGCACATATCATGTAAGATATTAAAGAAGTCGTCGTAGTTCGAATTCTGCCTCGTTTGAATAAAATATTTATCATCCGGGAGATATTTCCAAGCTATTGACGGTAAGTTAAAATCACCAAAGACAAAAACGGAGTCCGCACTACAAGCAGAACGAGAAATAGAGCTTAAAGCCTCAGCATGATAAGTGTATATAATTGGCGGAGAGGACGGCGGAATATATGAACAGGTTACAAATATTCTTTTACAATTAAGTTTTAACAAAACAGCTATAAATTCGATATCATACGATGAGTCCATTTCGATAAGTTCAGATGATAAATTACGAGAAACTGCAATAAGGACGCCACCACCAGTAGTTCTGCTACCACGATCCCGGCGATAAATATTGAACTTATTACATAGAATCTCAGAATTTAAGAAGTTATCATTGAGCCAAGTTTCGGTAAATACTAACACATGATGATCGATATTAAAGCTCTCTATATATAAGGATGAAAGTTTAGTTCTTAAGCCGCGAACATTTTGGTAAATGATAGAAATGTAATCCTTAGACACTATTAGTTTTTTGAAGCTGGACGATCTTGTAGCGGAAGAACTCCAATATTTTGAGATCTAGTCTTGTATACATATTCCCGAACCAGAGTATTCATTGGCCAGAAATTCGGATCGAGTATTGTTGCAAAAAGATCAGCGGAAACAGTTATTTTAAAAGATGAGATGGATCTTGGTTGAGAAAAATTAAACTTTTGTATTGAGATATTAGCATCGTTACCAATTTTATTTTTTATGTAGTAATCTAACGCATCATTGGAAGTATCACTTGTTAAACGGGAAACAAATAAAGTTTTCTTTGGAGGTACAGCACGTACAGCAAAGTTGTTGAAATATTTAAAGAGAAAGTGGTTCTGTAATGATTTTATTAGAAACAGGAGGATAGAAGTCTTTGGGCATTATTTAGATGTTCACACTTCTTTTTGGTTTTAAGATTTTTAATAAATACAAATGACAGCGCTATATATCCTTTACATTCACCTTTCGGAACCCTGACCATTTTTTGTTTTGTTTATGAAATATTTATAATTTTTAAATAGAGGTCGTTGTCATATTTTAATGCTCGTAGAGGGACTACGGGGAAGTTGTGGGGTTTTTACCCTATTTTTTTCAAATTTTGTATGGCAACCCCCTTAGAGGGTGTAGATAAGGGGTAAGTATGTTCTAGGAAAATGTTTGCAAGAAAAAATGAATTGGAGTCAGTCCTTAATTTGACCCATCCACGGGCACCCTGGAAGCTGTAGGGGGGGATTTATTAGATTTTCGAAAACTTTGCATGGAAGCCCCCTTAGGCAATGGGGGTAGGGGGTAAGTATGTTAAATCAAAATGTTTGGGAGAAAAAACTAAGTGGGGTCGGTTAAACAATTATTTCTCTTTGGCCGACTCTTGAGAAGTTGTGGGCGTTTTTACATAATTTTTGCAAATTTTTTATTGCAACCCCTTTATGTGATGGAGATAGGGAGTAAGTATGTTAAAGTAATATGTTAAGAAAGGAAAAATAATGGGAGTTGGTCGTACAATTTCTTTCCCTAAGGCCGACTGTGTGAAAGTAATGGACGTTTTTACATCATTTTTGTAAATTTTGTATGGCAAACCCCTTAAGGTGATGGCGATAGGAGGGTAATTATCTTCTAGAATTATGTTTGGGAGGAGAATCTAATGGAGGTCTGTGATACATTTTATTCCACTACGGGCGACTCCGGGGTAGTTGTAGGGATTTTTACCTTAATTTTTTCAAATTTTGTATGGCAACCCTGTAATAGGCTGGAGATAGGGGGTAAATATGTTCCAAAAAAAATATTTAGGAAGAAAAATTAAATGGAAGCTGTGAAAGCGATTTCAAAAAAAAAAAAATAAACTTTGTATGGCAGCCCTGTTAGGGGGCGTAGATTGGGTGTATGTTCCACAAAAATGTTTTAAGAGGTAAAATTTTCAAAATTCAGACAAATTTTTTTTACTCTCCAGTTATTTAAGTTTTGGTATCTGGCAACCCTAGTCGCATTGCATATTAGCCGTAGCGAAGGACTACCTCAATTAACGAGAAAACTGAGTGAAGTGTTGTCTCCACTGATTTTCCCTTCGTATAGGAGTGCTGGACCAGATGTTAACTTTGATGTGAAAGTCAAGAACTCTTTCCAAAGTCTTTCATATGAGAGACGAAAGACGAATGAGTCTATAGTCTTGTGAACATAAGTGATTTTTTTTACCTGACTTTAGTAGAAATACAACCCTTGATACCCGGACGGATACAGGCACATAACTCCGTATTCTCCTTAGATCCAAACTAAGGAATAGTCTGGCATTTGCGGTGCCGAAAAGACCTATGCGGACCGGGGTGATCTTTACAGTAAAAATTATTTTTTTTTCTAATTTCATATTTCCAAATATGGAAACACAAATCAATCGTAAACATTATTAAATTAAGAATCTCTGAGTTTTGCGAAAAAAAATTATCTTTAAAAATATTTAAACACAAAATTTTACAAATTAGATAAGATAAAGATCTTGTTTGCAACTGTAATATATTAAGATTTTCTTTTTATATGCAGCCTAATAATTATTATAAAAAATTAAAATTATTATGTAAATTTTGAATGGAAATAAACTGTATTTAAAATGTACGAGTATTATGCGACTTAACATTGAATTTTAGACGATGTTTATATATTTTAAATTTCTTTTGGGAATTAATTTAAACCAATTACTTTTCAATCACCGACTACATCGCATGTTATAGTGGCTTTATACGGGATGTATATTACATATGACCTGTCACTTTTGCAATACATATGTAATTGCATATGTCTGTCAAAATTGCCATTTTACAGACGGTTTAAAATTTTTGCTTTCACACGTACATATTTAATTTCGTCTGACATAACCTTCAAAGCAAAATAAAGAACTTACTTTTCCTTGTCGTTTTTTATACTCGTAAACAGCTGATACCAAATGCTTTGTCAGATGAAAATAGAGCGCCCTCTTATCGAAAATTTTGTCATCTGACTTTTACATACATATGTATTTTACATAAGCAATGTTTCAACGCGTTCACACGATATGTATCAATTTTTCAGTGGGAAATTTAACAAGTCATATGTAAAATACATCCCGTATAGAACTAACTTTAACAAAGAGTAATTAGAATCGTCAGAAAAAAAGGTGCCGTATCAAGAGTCAAACAAACGAAATGGCAACTGTTTTACACCCAACACAATTAATTTTTCACATCTAATTAGGTTTTAAAAAAAATCAATCAAAAATGGGACAAACTGTTTAATTATTCATTTGGCTGGACTCACAAGTCAAATGCAGACGCTAACAATTAGCTAATGGGTTTGCGCTTTATATTTTTATTAATGTATGTATGTTTGTGAATGTACAATGTACAAACATTTACTTTTTAAATTTGGTAATATAAGCCAGTTGTTACTGATAAGAACAACGTATTTGTTGTCAGAGGTAAATGTTCTTTATAATTTACTATACTCTTCACATAAGTGATAAGGGTATATATAAATAAGTTTGTCATTCCGTTTGTAATTTTATTAATATCCATCTGCGACCTCATAAAGTATAAATTTTCTTGGTCCTTATTGATATTTAAATCGATTTAGCGATGTCCGTCTGCCTGTCTGTACGTGCTATGATTGAAATTAACCTTTTGAAGCCCCCGATTGACCCTTAAGTGGTATCAAACTATCAGAAATATCTGCGAGCAAGTCGCTATTGAAATCCAGCAAAATTGCCCGATAACTGACAGAGACATAAGTACATAAAAACCTCTACAACTATTGTGAGACCGACTTTCATTAATTTTTTTCTCACAAACCCTAACGGTATTGCCATACCAAGTATAATTTTTTTTTAATTTATTTTAATCGCTCCCACAGCTTCCAGGGGTCTCCCATAAATATCAAATGTAAGACCGACACCAATTATTTTTCCTGGCAAACATTTTTGTGGAACATACTTACTCCCTATCACCAGCCACTAAGAGGGTTGCCATACAAAATGTTAAAATATTAGGGTAAAAACCCATACAACTTTCCCGAAGTCGCCCTAAGAGGAATAAAATGTATCAGGGGACCCCATTAGTTTTCCCTTTCTAGCATATTCCTAAAGCATACATACTTACCCCCTAACTGCATTACCTAAGAGGGCTGCCATACAAAATTTACAAAAATTACGTAAAAACACCCATAACATCCCCAGAGTCGGCCCTAGAAAAATAAAGGGTACGACCAACCCCCATTACTTTTTCCTTCCAAACAAATTCCTAGAACATACTTACCCCCTTTCTAAATTACCTAAGAGGGCTACCATACAAATATTACAAAAATGATGTAAGAACGCCCATTACTTCCTTAAAGTCGGCCTTAGAGGAATAAAGTATGCGACCGACTTCCATTAGTTTCCCTTCCTAAGCGTATTACTTTAACATACTTATCCCTACCTTTCCCGCCTAAGAGGGCTGCCATACCAAATTTACAAAAATGATGTAAAAACGCCCATAATCTCTCCAGATTCGGCCTAAGAGAAATAAAGTGTACGACCGACCCCCATTAGTTTCCCTTCCCAAGCCCAAAGTTTTGAAAATTGCAATAAATTCCCCCTACAGCTTCCAGGGTACCCGTGGATAGGTCAAATGTACGACTGACCCCAAATCATTTTTCCTTGCAAAAATTTTCCTAAAACATACTTACTCCCAATCTTCACGCCCTAAAGGGGTTGCAATACAAAATTTTAAAGATTTATACAACTTCCCCGTAGTCATTCTAAGAGAGTAAAATATGACACCGACCCCGATTTAAAAATTTTAAATATTTCATAATTGAAAAAATATGTATAAAAATAATTTCACATACAAAAACAGTCTGAAATTTATTTAATTTTATTAAATATTTTTGTTCCTGTAAAAATTTGGCTAAAAAAACCCTGATTTGCATTCAAACTATTAACAAACCAAAATATGAATGTTACCATAAGCTTTTCATTATGAACTAATGTTAAACAAAGATTAACATCAATAGTAAACAGACATTTAAATAAACATAAAAAATGCAGCATAGTTTTGGGATGAGCAGAGTATTAAAATATAGAAACCAACCTGAAGCAATAATATTTTAACTTTTGTTTATTTTTGCCAAATTATTTACAATTTCGTAACCATGGTGTATTTATTTATTAAAATCAATTAGATTTTTACCTAAATTTAATTGATGTTAATTACCTTTTGTTTGTTTAGTAGCAATAACAAAAACATATAAAAAAGTCAGGCATGGAAAATCGAGATTTGAAAATTTGATTAAACCAGTCTCATTCTTTATAAAACCCCTCATATAGTAAAAAAATGTATATGGGCATTTCCATGAATATGTCAACCGCGGCTGGAAAAATAAAAGTCATCGCAACTTTTTTTTAAATATACCAAAGAACAATAAAACACTTACATTTTATTATGTAAAAGTATTTATAGCTAATTATAATTTTAAAAGAGCAAAAATAGCAGATTAAACTGGTAATCTCTTTGATCAATTTCCAGAAATTGAAATTAACTATTTTGTCTTGACTAGTGGCTAAATTTAGGTAATTGTAATGTTCCAATTATACTTTAAAAATAATGTTACAACATCAGTGGCCAAGTTCCATTATGAAATTAAAAATTTAGAGTTTGAATAGCGGTATTTTTTATAGATTGCTTTGAATGATATTCTAATGTCACGTACGTAATGAAAAAACGTTATTTGTCGTCATCATTTGAATTCGGCCGGTCGCAAGTATTTAAAAATAAAAGTTCAAAGCAAGATAAATCTCGCAAACAAATATTGATCGATTTTTTTTTGAATTTGATGCAATAAAATTTTTATAGTCTTTCAAAGTTTGTAGCATACGATATTGTCAGTAACACAATTCAATTTAATACTTTTAAATTCCTTTATAATTATAAATATTTTATTAAGATGGGTAAAAATAGCTATGAGACTACAAAGAAATGGAGGGAGGACTTGAAGAAAAACGAAGAACAAATAAAGAAATACCGGAAAAAGGGGGCTGAAAGACAGCATATCTATCGAAAAAAGTTGGCAGATGCAGCCAAAAAAGACAAAAAAAATAATTAACGACGAATTAACACACAATAAGTTTGATGTTTACTATTTTATTACAAAAACTATGCTTGAAATAAGCGAACAATATGAAGATATATCGTCTATATACATATTTTCTGATTGGAGTAGCGCTCAATTTAAAAACAAATTCATTTTAAAAAGTATTCCCTCTTTTGTAAACAAATTTAGCTGCCAACATTTAGAATAGAACTTCTTTGCCACATCACATGGTAAAGGTGAAGTTGATGGAGTAGGTGGTACTGTTAAAATAAAGGTCTGGCAAATTGTAAAAGCAAATAAATTAATCTTGCCAGATGCTTTCTCATTTTATGAATGTGCTCATAAATATGTAGAAGGAGTTAATTTGTTTTATGTTGCTACCGAAGAGATTGAAGGGTTTTCTGCTCATCTCCATGAAAAATGGCAAAATGTCCAGCACATCCCAAAAATAAGAAAACTTCATTCGTTTACTTATCATGATAGTCAGTATATAAATGTGTCTCGAACTGCGTATTCAGTAAGAGAAAAAATTAAAATTTAATAATTAAGTGCCAGCGCCCAAGTACATAGGGTATAGTAAAAAATGAAAATAACCTTTTATTGTTTTTATTGCTATTATCACCGAACATTTTTAATTCTTTTTAATTCTTTTTAAATTTGTTATGTATACATATATTAAAAAAACCTATTTTTTTTTGACAAATACTATAAGAGAAAAATCTGTCACATACGGTATGTCACGAACGATATTAAGATTTGTTCGTAACAAAATCATCTAAAAATCTTTTTGTATTTAAAAATTATGGATTATCAAGGAAAAATGTTTGGCTTGGTGAAAGAACTTAAAGAAAGGAAAAAAACTTTTACAATTCGCAGATTTTCGTATATATGTGCATGCACCTCGATATCACTTCCGTTTTTTTGTCACGTACGATATGCGCCTTTTTCGCCCGATATTTTGGCTGGCAAGGTTTTCAAAGTCATGATTTTTTTTTTAGATTATAGTACCCTCTAAATGTAACATATTGACGAAATAATTTTTCACTTACCAATCTTTTTGCAAAATCTACACCACTTTGTAGGCGTACAAATGTCACGTACGATGACATGGAAATGCCCATATATCAGTTTGTTATTGTATTAGAAATTCCAACAACATTCATTAGCGAACCAATAGAGTATTTATATTTTGGATCCTAATAGATGGGGAGGAAAGTCTGTCTGTCTATTGGAATCAAGTTTCCGAGGCAAATATTACAAACAGCATTTTGGTTTTAAACTATCAAAAATATCCTTGAGGCAATTTTTATATAAATCAGCGAGATTGGCTAGCTACTAATCTGAGATAACTCAGGAAAAGTGGTAGCTCGCATGCAAACGTACAATTTTTAAAAAAAAAATTTAATACGAATTTTCCCGAATATTATAACTTTGGAAAAAAACTGGGAGTTTTTTCATTTGAATGTTATTTTATACAATTTGAAAAAAACTTAACTGGATCAGATGACTGGGTATATGAAAAAACTAATGTAAAGCACTATAAAATCCGGGTCAGCCGAATATTGCGCTATTACTTGCTTAAAATACAACCTTAACACTTTCACACAACCAATTCATTGAAAAAAAATTAAATAAAAGAACGATCACAAATTTTTTAATAAAAACCTTGGCCAATTACATAGTTAACTATTTCTTACATACTATAACGTTTAAATTAACTTTAAAAAAATACTAGAATACTACCTTTTAAAAAAAAACAAAAACAAAATACAATTAAAATTCATTCATAAAATTGACAAAGATATTAAGCGGAAATAATTCTACATTTTTACAAATTTTGCTTTAATATCTTGAATTTAATGTATAAAATGTAGTTTATAAATAAACGTGAATTTTAATGAATTAAATTTTGTTGCGTAAACTAGAAGAAAAATTATAATTTTTTTCTTGATTTTGATTATAGAATGATGTTACATATTGATATTTGTCAAAGGTTGACAACACGTACATATCTAAGTACACATGTACTACCACGTGTAATTTAATAAGCACAAGAAATTTTGCTTATGGTGATTACTTAGCACAAAACGGGAAGTGATCAAAGATTGTTATCGTATGTATGTCAAGAAAAAGTTAAAGGCATTTGAAAAACTTCCCTTAAAATTGCTTAATTCTTTTAGAAGCTGAACTCTAGTTTTGCTCTAATTTAAAAAATTTTTTGAAAAAAAATTTTAAAGTGTGAAATTATCTTAAAAAATCAGTACAATCAGTACTTTTTTTCAAAAATCAGTACGTTTTAGTACACAAATTTTTAACCAGTACACCAAATGAAACATTAGTACATGTACTGATGAAATCAGTGCGAATGGTCACCTTAGACATGAAACAATTATCTTACAAGGTATAGTCACTACGGCAACAACCACAAAAAACACGATACCACATTTATCAACAAAAAATTGTCAGCTGTTGAACTTGTAATAAAAGCGTTTTGATTTCTGTTTTTAGTTTTGATTTACTTTGATTTGCTCAATATATTTTATACTGCAGCTTTACAAAATTGAAAAATAAAAACTTTCACCACGTCAGCACAATTTTTAATTTAAAAAATTTTAGACTATTGACACTCTCTGAAAAACGAATTTAACCTTTTATGTATACAACATGTCGAAACATGCTTAACATAGTATTGATAAACCTTAAATATCAAGACAATCACACACTCTCCAGATAAATGGTTTCCTATATATTTTTCAGGGTACACTTATACAGGTAGTGTTAGGAACCCTGCTGATTATGAATTCGCCTTGAAATTTTTTGAAAGTGATTTTCAGATTTATTAATCAGATTATTCAGATTATTAATTCAACCAGTTAGTATTAAGAGCCCAGCTGATTAAAATCAATTTGACATTTTCACGTTATAAAACATTAATTTTATATGAAATTTTTAATTTTTCTGACATTCTACCGTTCAAACACAAAAAGGAAATGAAGAGGGCGAATTTTTTGAATTCGCCTTAATACTACCTGTATAAGTGTACCTTGATATTTTTTAATGGTAAAATTGCAAAAAAAAAAAACACTTAAATATTTCAATATTCGTTTGATAAGAATTTAAAATAACGGAAATTATCAACACTGGCGTATGTATGCAGCCGCCGTCTTCAATGTAATTAAGTAACTAAACATTTGTAGTCGTGTAGCTGTGTTGCCTGCTGTTGTCTAGTTGTTTAATGCATAAAGCATTAAATACATTCCTCGCTACAGACTACCGAACACGACCAGTCAAAAATAGAATACACGTGTGCTTATGAGAATAATTTTTTTAATGGCTACAATGCAACACGACTACGGGTTGCTGTCAATGCTAATTTTGTGGCGTGGTCGAAATTAAATTAATTTCTATTTTTATACGCGACGGTTAACAGATTAGTGCTGCCAATACGGTAAGATGCAAATAATATAGCTTAAACAATACAAAAAGACTTTAGGTGGCACCACTGAAAGTCATATTGCTTATATGTTTATTTTGTAGTGGTAGTCTAGTAAATATTTCAGTAGCAGCCAGTCGGACACAAATTTAGCAAGCAACTTTTGTGTTCGTGTGTTCCTGTGTTCTTGTATCTTGAATGTGTTTAATGCTTAAGACTACCTGATTATTTGTGCCATGATCAGCGTGATTTTACGTCAAATTGTAAAGAAAAAACATCATGCCGGAGTTTTGTTTTATCATTAGATGCTACATGATACAAATAACCAGGTAATCTTGTCGGCCCAGCTGATTAGTACCAAAATGTCAAAATAATGTTCTCCCTGTGAAAATAGAGCAACAAAAATTATTACTCATCGTTTTTTTTCTATGAGTTTGACACTTTGGTACTAATTTGTAGTTGTTGCAGGGACTAGATTACCTGATTAGTTGTATCATGATATGCCAGAACTCATATTGAAATTTGAATGCAAGAAGAATATTTTTTTTTAATAAAAAAAAATTTTATCTTTGTTTAATTCTATTTCAAAGTTCTATCTACACCTTTTAAAAAAAATTGCAAAACTGCAAAAAACCATACATTAAGTCACAAATGATCTCATTAACCATTCAGATTTAAAAGCGAATTTTCTATTCTTTAATTTATGCTCAGAAAACTAAAATAAAACACCGGCATTTTTTAAGTATTTTAGCAAAAACATTTTGTTTTTTTTTCATTAAAACTATTTTTCTTGTATTCTATTGATCGCCAGTAGAGCAGTTGGCATTTGCTTTGAATAAGCGGAGGGACGGACGGACGGACTATGAAACTAAACAAGTGATAATGACATATAATTTATTAGCTGATAAGACAACCAAGGCAAGGTGGTAAAAAATTATTAAATAAAAATAGTTTTGCAATTAAAAACCTGAAATAAACGAATTCTAATTCTCGTGCCATTAAAGCTTAAGTACAGAGCTGATTTAAAACGAAAATTTAGCATTATTTGGACCTTAAAAACTTATTATTATTGGCATAAAATTATTCCTTGATATAAGTCATTCTCTTCAAAACAAAACATAAAAATATTTTGTTTTAATTAAAAGTTCTTTGATTTTAAAAATACACACTTTTAGTTAATTAATTCTATAATTTAATTTGCTAATTTAGATGGCAAACAACTTGACATTATCACCTTAACCGCTAATAAGGGCTGACAATAAAATCTAATTTTATAAATTTTTAATATATATGTATGAATGTTTGTACATGTGTATATTCATTTGTTTTCACTCAGTTTAATACGATCACGTTCGTTGTCAACATTTTTGCCGATTTGGCGCTAAAGGAAACAAAAAATTTGAAAGCACGTGCCATCATTTCAACACAAAAATCTTGTTAAACTAATCTTATCTACGTCTTACTAATGCAAAGAGAACAAATAATACTACATACATTCATATATTGTTTTAATTATGTTTTTAAAAGTTGTTAACAAATATAAAAATGTGTCTCACTTCAAGTTATTAAACAAAGTCTATTGAAAACCCATCTGGCCATATCGCCATAGAAGACTTTATTTTTAATTAGCATTTTAAAAAGTTTGTGTACACTTCACATGGTAAGAATGTTATATATGAGTTTGTCTTTCTGTTTGTAAATTTGACAATATTCTTTTGCGACCATATAGAGTATATATTCTCGATCCTTCCTTCATGTTCGTCTGTCTTTGAAACTATTATCGCTATAGCCTTAAGGCTGGTCCGAAAGGATTTTGTAATAATGTTAAAACAATTTTATTTTTATATGTGATAGGTTTTAAATTTCATGTTATTGTAATGGATAAATAATATTCGTCCCAACTGAATATAGCGCTCTAACTTAATTATACCCTTCACATAAGTGATAATAAGTGATATATAAGTTTGCCATTCCTTGGTCCTCATAGATAGGGAAGCTAATTTATCGATGTCCGTCTGTCCATGTAATGGTTGAAATACATTTTTTGAAGCCCCTGTAATGTCCCTTACACCCGTAAGTGATATCCAACCATCGTAAATATCTGCGAAAAAATCGCTATTAAAGTCCAGCAAAATGGACTGATAGCTGACCAAAATATAAGCCAAAAACCAAGACTACCTACCTCTGTTTATTTCTCAAGAATTTGTACATTAAAACTGCCCAGAAGTTGCCCGTACACGGGTTTAATGTAAGTTCGACTCCTATTTATTTTTCCTCACGTATATTTTTATGGAACATACTTTCACCCTATCTCCACCCCTTAACAGGGTTGCTATACAAAGTTACATTTTCTTAAATATCTCCCAAAGATTCCAGCGTGCTCCTACAAAGGTGAAATGTAAGACCGACCCAATTAGTTTTTCCTCCTAAATATTTATCTCCAGCCCCTAACAGAGTTGTCACACAAAATTTAAAAAATTTGGGTTAAAAACCCCTACAACTTCCCCGGAAACCCCATAAGTTTTTACTTCCACGCATATTTCTTAAACTTATTTAACCCCTATCTACATCCCCTGCGGGAGTTAGCATACAAAATTTGAAAAATCAGGATAAGAACACCTGCAAGTTGTGAAGGGTATATAAGATTCGCTTCAACCAAATTAGCGCTCTTACTTAATTTTTAAATAATCCTGCCTTAAATTAGAACGTCAACCAAAACATTTTAGCTCCTGTATGATTTTGCAAACGAGTTTTTTATAAAATGGTCAGCTGGGAAGTGCTGGCAGCACAGTGATGGGTAAACACATTCTCATGTCCATAATTAAAACTTGTGTGGGAGTCATAAACAAAGTTATTTAGTAGGCTCTGATTCTATTAAAATGTATCAACTTTTTTTAGACAATCTTTTCAAAACACTTTAACTTAATATTTTTTTTAATCACACGTTTTTTGTTGGATAAAATATGGCCACCCTAATGTATGAACATTTTTGCCATTTTAAAAACAAATTTTCTACAGCAAACTATTTAATTAAAAATTTGCAAAAATCTTTGTGTTTATTTTATTTCCTTTGTGATTTATTATTTTTTTTACATTTCAAAAATATTTTAATTATTTTCACCTGTTTATATTTGTTTTCAATATAAATAAAACCACTTTGAAAACTTAAGTCATTTTGGTGCTACAGAAATATCTAAAAACTTTAATTTAACCCTGCTATGCAATATAATCAAAATAATAAAATTAAAGAATTTAGACAAAAAACTTAACCCATTGTGACGTCTAGCTGCGATTTCAAGTAGGCCTCGTTTTTATACTCTTCAATACGTGATAAGGATATTTATTAGTTTGTCATTCCGATTGTAGTTTCTTTAATATCCATCTGCGACCCCGTAAAGTATATATTTTTTTGGTCCTTCTAAATGGGGAAGTCGATGTAGCGATGCCCGTCTGTCCGAGTGTTATGGCTAAAATCAACTTTTACTTTTACTTTTACTTTAAACTTCTCTCCACCCCTATGGTGGTTGCCATATTATAAAACTACATATATTTCATAAAAAAATTAATAAAAATAAAAAAAAAATCCGGGTTTTGAAAGGCTAATGTGAAGGGTATCTAAGATTCGACACAGCCGCATATAGTGATTTTACTTGCTTAAACTTTTTCCTCGATCTTGATCATCAAACTGCATTGCTTTTGTTAATAAAGTTATTTATTTTGGCGTTTTCTTTCTATTTCTTTGTTCTAATTTATTTTTGAAAATTTTAGTTACGTTTTTTTTGTTAAGGGTAACGATGATAATAAATTGAAATCCAAATATTTCCAAACACATTCAAAAAGATTATTTTCCTGCCAAAATATAGATATTAAGGTTATTTTCTAACAATGTAACTAAATAATTCGGCCTGGTTTAAATCATATACCTATACTCGTAGTGGCCTAGTTTCCTTATATGTACATAGGTATGTAAATTGAAGCCATTTGTGGCATATCTTTTAATAAAAAGAAATATAAAACTAAATCAACAATTGCTACAATATGTTTTTTATCATTAATTGAATAAAAACGAAACATACTTACATCTAAACAACAAAAAACATATAATGATGGTTAAATTCAGCAGTGTTGGCTAATGTATGCCCTTCATCGTCTTAAAAAAATTTGATTTTAACATTATAGATAACAAAATTTTTTTTAAAAATTTTTAGCAAATAATACATTCCCCGTATGTTTTTTTTAAATAAAGATTAACGTCGAAAATGGCATATTATATAATAAACGTTTCAGGTCAGTAGCTTGACTGTAGCGTACTTAAAGCATACCCTGCAGAAAACAGGACTAGTCCATACATGCATGTATGGACTAGTCCATGAAGGAGTAGGATTACTCCAAAACTAACCCAAATGCATGTAAAAAACATGGTCTTTTTAACATTATGATGTCCTAGGGCCGGACCACTTAACCCAGATTTGCATTACGTCGGAGTAGTTTCAAAACTACTCTATCCTACCTACAATCAACGACAACTCGGTACGCAATCCTTAAAACACGAACGCATATCACTTACATAAGTAACTACAAGTGTTTGTTTGACAATGACATGGTCCATGACTGCATTACACAAGGACCATGTTGTAACTAGTCCATTTAAGCTAAAACGGACCATGTAGTCCAAGATTTTTTGCAGGGTCTACATACACTCATATGTATGTATGATCTCTTGTTCTTTGCTTACAAACGACATGGCAAGTCTGTACAAATTTAAAGTACTTGAGCCCATCTCTTTAGTGGTTGTTATAAATATTTATAAAACATGAAAAAAATACTTACAATTAAAAATGATAACAAGGCGAAAATGAAGAAACAAACAAAAAGTGTTGAATTAAATAGTTGGCGTAATTGGCAGATATCTGTTAACTGGGTCAAAAATGTTCCGATTAGGAAGAGACCATTTTCATAGAAAACACAACCACGTTTTTATGATTTTAGTTGTTGTTCTTAAGCAAATAAAACAACAATTTCAAAAATTACACAAATACACACATAAACGTCATAAAAATAAACACACTTTACTGATGCAGTCAATGGTGGCGGCAGCGGCGTTGATAGTAGCTGAACCGGCAGCATATGCTATAGCCATAATAACTAAAAACACAAAAACAAATCGAAAGAGCAGCAGCAGAGGTAGTGGTAAAGTATTGTTTTTCTGCTTTTGTTGTTACTGTTTTAATTTTCTTTGTTTTCTTTTTTATTTATATTTTGTTTCTTTTTTTTTGAACTGTTAATAATAAATGCCTTTCCTTTAAGTAACAGTTTTATAATATATTATATTATTTTTTTAATTTTAAGACGGTTTTAATTATATTAATTCATTTAATTTTATAAATTTTAAATTCTATTAAAATTTTTTAGGAAACTTGCCACACTTATTTTCACAGTTATGATGTGTTTATAGAACTTTCTTTTGTTTTTTGTACAAGGCTCCTTCATTATTTAAAAAATTCAACAAATAAATTAAATTTATATTTAATGTTTTATTTTTTAATTAATTCTTTATTTTAATTTATAATATAAAAACAATAGGGAAACATATAAAACGCGTTGCCTCTACTTGCGTTTGTATTTTTCAACTGATGTTTGCGCTATTTAAACATAGACCCAAGGCTCATTCAACCAGGTTATATTAAGAACCCAGCTGATTAAAATCAGTTTGACATTTATACGAAATAAAAATTAATTTTATATGGAATTTTTAATTTTTCTGACATTCTACCGTTCAAACACAAAAAGGAAATGCAGAGGGCGAATTTTTTGAATTCGCCTTGAGTTTACCTTGTTGAATGTGCCTTGCATAGACCTTTTCTTTCTTTTCTAGTTTTTTCGCCCTCTCTGCTTTATTTATTTGAAAACAAAACAAAAAATTCTCTTGTTTTATATAATCAAAACAAAGTTTATGCAAGATGGTGTTAACTGCACAATTAATTTTCTTTTGGACGTTTAAAGTTATGCCAGCTGTTATATTCCGTTCATAGAACACGAAAAGTAAAACGTCTTGGACATTTTGTATGTGTTTTGTTTTTGCAACAATAAAATTTTATATAAAAAGCCAGGAATATGCCTTAAAAATTGTACACAACCTCAAAAAGGATTTTCAAAAAACAAAGACAAATGTGTCTCTTACAACAAATTTTAAACAGTGTAAAAATTTTTTTTAATTGATGGTCAAAAGTTTAAGGGGGTGGCAAATAGAGTCTGTCGTACGCCATCAAACTACTTTTTCATTAGACAACTAAGTTTAAAATCACATTTTTTACGAATACATAGTACAGTACGTCTCCATTAACGCAACTTACGAAAGTTGGGCAACTTTTGACGTACGACGATTTAAAAAGCAAGTATTTCTACGGATACTAGAGCGTTCGTTTTTGAAAACAACTTCTTTAATTTTTTCCACGAACCACAATGTATTTTATATGGTGTTTAGATATTAAATAAAGAAGTGGCTTGCAAATATTAGCAAATTTAACGAATCGAACCCAACTTTTACCGATACCAGCCGAATAGTGCTCCCAAAGAAAATTTAATACAAAAATCATAGTGTATTTAGAAAATTAAAACTTCGTCTAAACTTACAAAATAGAAATATTTCCGTTTACCTTTCTGGATAACACGTAAGTTAAAAAGGTGATGTTAAAGTTAAAAACACTACTGAGGATTACGTAGCTGGTTTCGAAAATGCATTCTACTCGGCTAGAATCGGTAGAAAAACTTGATTTTTGAAATAAAATTTCTTTCAACATTAACGGAAATAAAAAGAAATTATAGAACTAATTTAAGCAAGAATAAAGAGCAAAAATTTGTCTTAAAAATTAGTTCTGCAAAAATAAAAGCAAGGCATATTATTTACCAAATTTGAAATTATTCCAATTGTGTGGATTTGAAATCAGTATTTGTATAGTACGAACTCAATTTAACTTAATTCATTCATAACAAAAACTCACAAGTTCTTTCTTCTTCTTTATCAGCTTTTCTTAGAAAACCAGAGTTGTTGTTTCAAAAAAAAAGTAAAAATACATACACATAAACAAAATTTGACATATATATAACAAATACCATACTCAGCTGATTAACTTAGGCCACCTGATATACATGCGCCTTGGCTCCTACCAGGTATATCAGGTAGGAGCGATTCTACAAAAACAACTAAACCGTCATAAGAATGTGAAAGACCAATAACAAAAACTCACAAAATCTTTTTTCTTCTTTTTGATCTTTTCTTTTAATACAACAGTTGTTGTTTGTAGAAAGGGAAGAAAACACATAAACATAAAAAAAAATTTGACATTAATGTAACGAAATACCGTTACTTAGCTCTTTATCTGAGGCTACCTGATATACGTGTACCCTGGCTCTTACCTCATTGTAAGCAAATTGTTGTTTTGCCGTTTTACTGTGAAGTTGGCGGCAGTTGGTGTATCAGCTTTCCTATGTGGTTCTTGGCTTCGCTATAAAATGCTGTTATATTACAGTGGTGCAACAACTGAGCAAAAACATGAATTGTTATAGGTGAATTGATGTTTTAAAGCTGTTAATAAACTAATTGTAATATTTTAAAAGATTTTTTAACGTAGTTTAATATTTTTACAATGCACCTATTAATTTATTTCTTACATTTTTATTTGTTATTCTAAAGATAAACATATGGCACAGTTATTGCAAAAAATTATATGGTGGAAAAGGTCAATAAAACACAAAACATCAACACAATAAACAAATAAATAATGGGGAACGAATTGAAATTATTTTGATTGCTTCGATATCAAACATAAGTCAATCAGCAGAATGTTAATACATAAGTATGTTTAAATTTACTTTAGCAGCATTATTAAGGATTCGGGTAGCATATACTTTAGAAGAAGATAGGACCAATTAACATATTTTTTTTTTAATTGTTTTTTGATATCCTTATAAATTTATGCTTTTCCATCTACACATTTTATCACTCAAAAAATTTTAAAACTTACTGTTTATCTCTGGCATTGAATGATACAAATCCGTATGGTAATAATGATAGAGACCCACTCTTGTTGGGTTAGTTCTTGTATTAGGGATTTTTTTATTTTCCGTATTCTTTAATTTCAATTCAAAGTCTTCCATAATGGAAAAATTTGTTCTAAATAAATTTAATTAAATATTTATTTACTTCCAAAAATAATTTTTGTTTTTTAATCACTGTCACCGAACACTTTGCTTGAGATTTATGGAAAAACTAACGGTTAAAGCGTAAATTTGTTGATAATAAAGTGTTTTGTAACAGAAAATCTTTTGTTTTTGTGGAGCAGTGCTGCCAGCTTATCACTTTTGAATTGCGAATAAAGTATTTTTTTATATATATTTTTAAATGTGTTCAGACCATATTGCAAATGTTTTAGATTGTAATTATTTTTGTATGTCTACTAAAATGTTCCACACCTTGAGTTTAAGGCAGTCAAAGCGATTTGCTAAAATATCCTGTAGTAAGAGAAATCCTAAGTTCCTAATGTGGTCAATTTTCCGTTATTAACTATGCAATTTCTCGGAACCAAGGTTAGTATAATTTTTCCCAGAGTTCATAAAGCAAGCTTCATTTCCATGTTGCCATGCTTTTATATTTTATTTGTCTCGTCAAGACCATGGTACAATTACCTTATAAAATAGTATCGATTCAACAGCTGACTGTTTTTTGCTCGAGTTTTTCCACTCGTTAAATCTGTAAACCAGTACGTTCTCTGACATAAACGAGAATGCTTTTACAACAACTTCATAAATTTGGTATCGAGTTTGTTGTAGTTGTTGCCGTAGCGATAATACCTTGTAAGGTAATTGTACCATGGTCAAGACTTACAATAATGGCGAGTCACCTATAACTAAATACAGTGTTGCTCATAAGTTTGTTCCGAAAAGCTGCGTTGCATGGTTATGGCTATGTCAAGTATGATTTAAGCTTAAGTCTTTCACTGGTTTTATTTGTAGCTCTTTGCTAAAATTATTAATCTGTTGCGCTGCTGAAAGCCAAGGTGTATCTTAACAAGATGCTAGCGTAGCTAGTAAATAAAACACCAACTACCATATGACATTTTTACATTGTAGGCCCGCGAAAAACACCTAGATGTCAAGAAATAAAAACAATCACACACACAAACAAACGTCAAGAATGCCGCTTTTGACATCTTAATGTTGGGGCAAAGCAAAGTAAACAATTATCAGCTGACGCTACACCACCACCCTGATCGATCCACCTTGATTGAAAATTTTAATAACAATCCTTTTTAATTCCTGGCAACACTGCTTCGTTCCAGGTCTTTAAGCAATAAAGCAGGTCTTTTTATTTAACTTTTATTTATTTGATAATGGCACGAGCAAACGCTGGTAAGGGTATAGAGTAAAATTAAAAAATAAATAAAATAAAATTATATTTTATTATTACTGATAATGGTCACAATTACAACAATAATTACTTACGCCTATCAGAACGAAAAAAGCAACAAAAATAGCAGTACCACAATGGCAATCTTTAATAATCGCGCAGAAATTGCAAATATTTACCATTACCCAGCTGGCCTCATCTTATAGATATTTTAAATCAATGTAAGAGTGTTCCCAAGGGACAAACACTAATCGGGTCTTACATATACACAAGTAATCGAAAAAACAAAGATAAGTTACACACACAGACAGATATTTCATTGATTTTTAATAATAAGCACAGTGAAAAAGCACCCACACAATCTTACAAACAACCCTCTCTCGTTGGGCAATGCTGCTACGATGATGTTCAAGATTCAAAAAAAACCTTTAAGTAAAACATTGACAGCTCGATCGATCGAGTAAAATTTCGATTCGAATCGAATGCGACGACTTGGACCCTCGTTAACATATGAAGGAAATATATCTATAATCTATGACGATTTGACCAATTGGGAAGCCCTGCTGATAGGTTAATTTAAACGGCAATCGCAAAGGTTGAAAAAATATTTGCATATTTACATAAACAGAAAAACATATGTACATAAGTAAATTTGTATGTATTTTTAATAAAATTCTTTGTGAATATTTAGTTTTAAAAAATGTCAAAAAATATCGAATTTTTTCCCCAATGGTAGAAAAAATATTTTACTTTTAACTAAAAAATTATCTAATTTTAAAAAGGTATATTAAGTGCAAAAAACTATTGGAAAATTAAGGCTAAAAGATTATCTTGAGACTGTTTTCCTTAAATTTTTCTAAAAAACAAAAGAAGAAAACTACTTTTAATAGTTTATCTAAAGCAAAAAACATGTCTGTAGTCAAGTGCTTTGATTTTTTTTTATATGTATATTAATAAACAATAATAATAAAGAGATTAATAATAAATATATTGTTAATCATAGTTAATATTCCATTTTCGCTACTTATCTCTAAAGTGTTTGAAGTAAAGATAACTTCAAAACAAGTAAATAGCTCGTTCGTTAGCTTTAACATAACATTTTCGTATCATTAGGCTTGGGCTTTTATCGCAGAATTAAGTTAATACATAAATGTATTTACAATAATAAAGGTTTTGAGGAAAATTACTAGTTTTAAAGCAATTAAGCATTTTTATGCCCTTTAAATGTCATTTTAAGTCTGTCGTTTCGTTATTTTTTGGAAATAGGTGTTTTTAAGCACCCTAGTTTTCCGTGGACCCAAAAGTAGTTTGATATTAAAAATCCAATATCGGTTGGCATGCGACTGGATATGAGCAATAAAGTTCTAGTTCGACCTTAATATATTTGTATTGTTGTAAACTATTTATTGTCAATATAATTCATAACATCTCAATTTTTAAAGGCGACCGTATTATATATGTATATAAACTGAATTCTAATATTAAATAAGCTTTTTATTATTAAGCCCCTCGAATAAGCGAAGGGTGCTTAAGACTCAAAATAGTGAAACATAACCTAGAGACCCCAGCTGATGATACAATCAGCGGCGACGACGAAGACCTGAAAGAGTCAGCGTCGGCTCCAATGTCAGCTTGAATAATTAGTGTTTTAAATATTAAAATTGTTGAAAGTAAAAGCGTTTTAATGCAATTTACCACAACAAGCTAACAATATAATAAAAATTGTGCAATAATACTACCAGTACTACACTACAGTCGCTTATGAACTGAATAAATCTAGAGGATTGAAATGTCATTGGCTTGTTACTCTTAACATTTCGAAATAAACCCACCTCCTAAAATCTCTCACCGTGAGGGCTCTTATAGAATATAAAAACAAATAATCTCTATCACTACTCTAAAGTGCTCCTAGGGGGACCTACTACCGTTAGTTTTTATCGCAACATTTATTCGAAACAGACCTACTTCACTTACCATGGGGGTTCCAATACAAAATAAATTTTTTATGAAATCAAAAAATCTCTACAACCGCTTGTAGAGAAAAACCATTAGTATATAGCCGGCTTAGCTTTTAGGCTAAAACAAGTCGGGGTCGGCGCGGCTTAGCTAAAAATGACCGGCGGCGGCTTGGTTCTCCGGTTAACACTTTTGGTATAAGGTGCTTGGTAAGTTTGATAATTATGATAAATAAGATAAATTTGCAGTTTTTACTGTTGTTGTTGTGTTATTTACCACGTTTACCAAACTTACTAGGCACCATGGTACAATTACCTTACAAGGTAGTATCGATTCAACAGCTGACTATTTTTTACTCGAGTTTTTTCACTCTCTAAATCTGTCAAACAGTACGTTTTTTGACATAAACGACGATGCTTTTACAACAACTTCATAAATTTGGTATCGAGTTTGTTGTAGTTGTTGCCGTAGCGCTAGTACCTTGTAAGGTAATTGTACCATGCTAGGCACCACCAAGAGTGAAAACCGCTTGTATGTATGCAAGGTTGTGTTACACCGGCAGCTGATTATAACTTATTTTGCTTTGTTGCAATACCTAGACGCCAAAAGCTGCATTCCGCTCATAGGTATGTTTGCTTGTTTTTTTTTTTTGGCATCTAGTTCTTTGTCTCCGGATTTACAATGCAAAAATGCCATAATGATGATAGTGCTGTATTTGTAGTAGTAACGCTACCACCTAGTATAGATGCCCTAATATTTTAACTGCTTGCAGCTAGCTTCACTGCCAAATTGGATTACCCTACAATCGCGGTGTTAAATTTTTGAAAGCCCCAACAACAACAAAATTTGGTGAATAAAATTTTCGTTTTTGTGTCAAAAAAGATATGTAAAAGTAAACAACTTCGACAACCCAGCCGCGATTTATGCATGAAAAAAGTAGATCAGCTGTGCTCGTAACACCACTTGATCAACATAATTTTACCATGCCCCAATCAAAGGTCCCTACAAGATATATGTGACCGAAACTAACACTAAAACATTTTCTTTCGGTCATTTGTGACCAATATTTCTATCATTTCTGAAGGTGCGAGGGAGGTTCAAGATTACACGTACACAAAGTTTCGGTAATTTTTTTTCACATCGCTCTTAAGAAAATGATAGAAAATAATGACCGAAATACCGGTCATTTGTGTCGGTCATATGACAGGTCAAATGACTGTCACTGTTCTCGTAGGGATGCTTTAATACATGGTGGTGTCATTTTGTCAGCTGATTATTGTTTATTTTACTTAACTCCAACACCTGCATATGTAGGTGTCAAAAGCTGCATACTTTACGTTTGTTTGCTTGTGTATTTGTTTCTTGTTTTTGACACCTAGGTATTTTTCCCCGAATTTTCAATGTAAAAATTCCATATGGTTGTTTTTGTTGTATTTGTAGAACTTGCGCTACCACCTTGTATAAATCCAACTTGACCCAATCTTCCCATAATTTCTTTTAACACAAGCCCTTATTTGACGTACTTAAATGATATTTTTATATAAAAACAAACCGATATGGCAATTTTGCATAATTTAGCTTAAACAACCTTTTTGTTTCCAGCGGCAAATAAGTAACTCCCCGGCGATATGTCTGCTCTTATCTGTCCATTATTTGGTCTGCCTTGTTATCTAGGTTATTAACTTTTTTTGTGCCAATTCGTTTCCGTATTTAACATTTTGCATTACGATATTGTTAATTTAAAAATGACATGAGGAATAGTATTTTAAAAAGGAAATTTCTACGTGCATACTAATAAAAGCATTCAAATCTAATATAAACTTAATAAGTTAAGGGACTAATGTTTCTCATTAAGAACGGCTGATACGCAAAGCCATGACCGTCACAACATATTTGGTTGTCAAATATGACAATCTTTTAACCCTCGAAATTTTGTTTATTTTAAAATCAAAAAGCACGATTTGATGTAAGAAAGAAATCTAATTTACATCGCTAAATTAAACAAATAACGAACCCAGTTGGCCAAATCTTACAATGACGATATTAATGAATTCAACAATTTATTACTCACCAGCATTTATCATTTATTATGTTGTGTTTTATTATGAAGCTAACAAGATCTTTCTCTTAACGACAATATGGTACTTTCTCCTTAGAGCGTTGCCATACTTTTTTCTAATACAACAACAACAACAAAATTTCATGGTCTCTCATGCAGGTCGTGCACGTTTCACGTCATTTATTTAATGATTTGGTTGACAATTCGATCCCTCATTTGCCGCATAGAGTTTTAAATTTTTGCCCACTATGAATACAAATAGAATTTCTTTAAGACATTGCCAACTGGGAAACTGAAAGGTCCACATAGATGCTTACATTCCTAATCAAAATCTTTTTTGAGCTAAAACTAATACATAAATATGTTTAATTTTGAAATAATAGATTTTCGAAAATGTAAACAAGAAGGTTTAAGCCGGTAAGTACCACAATATACCCTACACTAGGTACAATTCTAGGGAAAACATAATTTAACAGCGGTTTTTTTTCTTAAAACAAAATAAAACTTCTGTAAAAAGCATCTCCTTTTTTAAAGGGTAAGAAGAGTATTCATCTTAAGTAAAGGTTGGATTCAAAGCAAACCTACAAGTCTTCAGCTGATTACCAGACAAATTTACAATAAGAAATAAATATTTTGTTCAAGTTTATTTTATTAATTTATAAATTTAACAACTTTCTTATTAGAGATTCTTAAATTATATTGTTTAAGACTAAAATTAGTTTTTTTATAGAAATTATTTAATATAAAAAACATTAAATGTATAAAAATATTTTAATAATGCCTGTAGTACTGGCAACTAAAATTTGGGGACATTTTACAGATTTACATCTGACATAACCTCCAAAACAAAATAAACAACTTACTTTTCCTTGTTGTTGTTCTAAAAACAGCTGATGACACATGCTTTTCAGATGAAAATAGAACGCACTCTTATTAAAAATTTGTCATGTGACTTTTACATATGTGTTTCACACAAACAATGTTGCCACGCGTTCACAGGGCATGTTCGTAACACCACCTGGTAAACATAATTTCACCATGGGATGTATATTAATGGTATTTTTATACTTTTATTTTATATATTAAGTTTGACTTTTGTCTAGGCATGAATTTGTCTCGTCGAGACGTACAATAATCAAATGATAACTCCATATTGCAAGGTGAATTAAAATACAAGATGGCCTCGCTTTCTCAGCTGATTATTTTTAGTTCTTTTGTAATTTGTATGGTTAATATGACAAACCCTGTTTTTGTTTAAATTTCTTGTATTGGCTTTCTCTTTCTTTCTTATTTACAAGCTAACACTTTTCACTCCGATGTTGTGGTAGCATGGACGTTTTTACCAAGGCGTATTTAAGACATATGTAACATACATGCAGTTCTTGCCATCTTGACTAAATTGTATATGCGGTACACTTAATACTACCTTGTTAAACTTAAAAAGATAACTAAAAGCCTTTTACTGGAAATAAAAGTCAGCTGATCAGTTGTTCCAATGTATTCAGTGTTCCTTGGCTGTTTATTATTATTTTAATGTAAAAACAAGGTATATTGAACAAGGTAGGAGCAACTGATCAGCTGAGGTGCTTATTATGAACAAAATTTCATCTTCGACTGTAATCTAAAACGCTGATCAAACAAATTTTCATTTGGTATTACAACCTACAATCGACGGCTAAAAAAATTCAATCACTACACTACTTTGACGAAAGCAAAAATACATTCGATAGAAAATTCGATGCGCAACGAAAATTTCAACAGTGCTGCCAGCTAATAATATGAAATTGACAGTCATTATTCGTTTACAAACGAAGATCAAACATCGAATGCAGCAAATAATAAGAGCCTGACCCTTATTTCCGCCATATGGTTTCAAGCTTAGCTTGGCAAATTTTTTATGTCATATTATGATTGTGTATACTGTGTGTATGTGTAAACGCTACATTTTTGACAACTTAGCTAGAATTTAGCAACAACAAAATACATGCTAAATCTTACAGGAAGTTGTTGTTGAAGGGATGAGGTCACCTTATTATTCCGCCATGTGTTCAAGATTGCCACTTAATTTGACAAATAAAAATTGCTGTATTTGTAGTTTAAAATAACGTTTCATTTCGAAACTAGTTTTACAAAACCACCTTTTAAACCGTAATTGAATTATAAATTTTTTTAGTTAAAAAGTTTAATGGTTCACTTGCATTTAAATTAAATCACAAAATTATCTTTGGCCAAAAAGAAACTTGGGATGTTTATTTTGGTAATTAAGTTTGTTCAAAGCCCAGGGAAATTTGTTATTGTTGATCGGGAATTTGAAAATTTAATGAGTTTAATACAATCTGCTTAATAACTTAAAGAGGGCCTTACAAATATTGTTTAAAGTTTTTGAGCTTAGGCAAAGTTTTTGTATTAAATTTAATAGAAATAAAAATATATTTTTCCCAATTAGCTTTTGTATAAACAATTTAAAATAATTATTGTTTTAAACAATAAAAAACTAAAATTCGTTTACAATAAAAAAATTTATAAAACTTCTATACTAATTTTAAAACATCAACAATAATTTATTTTCATTTACTTAAATTACTTAATAATAAAATTTTTAATACAAATTCTTTTTCATTTTAAATTCATTTATTAGTTGTTTTTATTTCTTATACATATACTCAATAAGTAAGTTTTTTGTTCTGCAAAAATATATAAAATATTTCATTAATTGTTTTTTTACCATATTTCTAAACTTATGCTAAAAGTATTAAAAAAAATTTGGTTTGAAGGGCTAAACCCATGTATATAGATAATAAATTGTATGCAAGTATTTTCTAACTACATATTTAAGTAGTTACACTGTGCTAAAAAGAAATCGAATGACAACGTTAAACGTCGACTGTAGAGTTGTGTCGGTCATGAACGAACTAGTTCAATTGAACGATTCTGTAAAAGGAAAGATGAGAAATAGTTCGTACTCTTTCCTTCAAACCTTTCTTCGTTCATCTTTCACCTTTCATGTTTCACACAGAATTGCGTCGGTTATGAAAGAACTATTTCAATTGAACGGTAGTCTGTCACTGTGGCCGAAAATAAAAACAGTTTTTTATTTGGCACACACAATTGTTATATAGTTATTTTCTTTATTAGATTAATAGTATTATCAATAATGAAATAATTATTTTATTTACAAACATTTCTTGTATTTCATTCCCCACACATTTATTTTTTTTTATTAACATATTTTTAACTTATTTATCACTAAAAATTTTCTTTTTTTGTTTATCAATTAACACTTAATATTACCATTTTCGTTAAATAAGAAAAAAAAGCTGTCAACATGTCTTGTTTCAGTCGGTCATTCATATTTCCCACAGAACATCTTTCACACAAAACATCTTTCATAAAAGAAAGATGAACGAAAAGAACGAACTATTTCCTTTAACCTTTCTGACCGATTGTGAACGATTCCCTGAAAAGAAAGATTATGCCCAACACTAGTCGACTGGTCATAATCACCCCTATCGGGTAAAAAATGCGAACATTTTATTCGGCCGGAATTTTTTTTCGCCCGAACAACAATTTGCTATCGTGAATGTCACATGAATTATTTTTCCCTTCGAATCACATGTGTTTGTTTGAAATTAAAGAAACTGTTAAAAAATATAAAATAAATTTGTCAAAACTTAAATCAAATTTTCAAAAGTGATGGAAAATGTTTAGCATCGGGCCAGTTTTGTTACTGTAATTGCCATGTGTTCGGGTGAACAAAATTCATGATACAAATTTTGTGAACCAGGGAAAAAATTCGGGCGAAACTTTTTTCCCGATAAGGGTGAATAAGTTTCTCTTTACGTTTTATGTTTAAACCAAGGCGCATTTATTACAGGTGGCCTCGGTTAATCAGCTGAGTAACGGTATTTTGGATAGGTAGTTGTCAAAAATTGTTTACGTTTATGTTTTTTTTTCTTTTTTACTAACAACAACTGTAAAATCTAAGAAAAGTTCAAAAAGTAGAAGAGTTTGTGAGTTTTTGTTATCTGTCTTTGACATTCGTACATCCATTTTAGTTGTTTTTTTAGAACCGCTCCCACCTGTATGCGTGCACCTTGGTTTAAACAAATGTTAGAACAACGTTTCTATAACGTGAAGTAGCCATTTTGTTTGTAAATGTTTTACAGAGATCAATGTTTGAATAAAAAAAGTTATAAACTATTTGCTGAGTTACAATTTTGATGGCCATACGCAATTACGTGTGAATGGCAAAAGCAACAAGTCATATTTAAAATACATCACGTGTGAAAGCACTCTTGGCATCACTTCTTTAGCTTAAATTATACGTGCCATAACATAATGCCATAACCGTTGCCATAAAAACCAAAATTCGTAATGGCGTAATGATAAGTCACCTATGATCATATACAGCGTTGCCCATAAGTTTGGTTCGAACAGCTGTTTTCTATGGTTATGCTTAGTCACGTCGATTTATGTCTATTGAGAACGAAGGCGGAGTTAGGTAGTAAAACGTAAATTTTCACTTTGTTTATCATTACAAAAAGTATAAAAACAATTATTTAATTACAAGTTTTGCTAGTTTTATATATACGAATCAACTGGATAACGTTCGGCTTCCTCTAGCATATGACGAAAATCCATACGCTGACCGGTTAGAGCAATATCACCGTTCATTTGACTTGTTCCTTTATTGTAATTGTTATCATTGGCTACATTTTTGGTAGCGCTTGTATTGCGATTTTTGATATGACCATTCATGAGACTAACATGATGGCTTATAGTTGGCACGGCACCGGGCACATTGTTCTCCAAATCCTGTAGTATAGCATCGGCCTGTTGATCAACTGATGGCGGTTGTCTACTGCTCACCATACGCTGCATACTGTTCATTTTATTACCCGTTAGATTTTGTATATGTTTGCGTATTGTTTTCTCAAATTCCTTTTGCACCGAAGGACTATCGGTATCGCCATCGATCTGTTATTAAAAATATTTTTAAAAGTTCAACGAAAATTTTAAAATTTGGTCAAGTTAGGAAACTTACAATTTGCAAACGATTGCTACTATCCAAGGCTTTAAGCATCGGCAATGTTTGTTCTCGAAATAGTTCCAGTCTGCGGCGAAATGAGGATACTGTATCGTCTATACGCCCACGACCTAGCTGTAGCTTGGAACAGTCCAATAAAATAATAGGGGGTCGTTGTTTGTACTGTCATAAAAAATTTATAAAATTTCTTTTTTTTTCTTAAAATAAAATTTTTGTTTTTTACCTTTTCTTCAAAATATTTAACCTGTTGCATGTTTCTAGGAAAACCATCTATAATTATGCCACTTTTAGTTGCAAATTGTTTTAAATTCGTTTCAAGTATAAGATTAACAGATAATTCGGGAGCCATTTCTCCGCCTGCTAAAGCTTCTTTAACAGCATAACTCTCGGTATTGGCACGTGGTGCTGAATCGGTAATGGTACGCAAAAGACGACCCACACTTAATTTAAAGCAAAAACATTAAATGATGATATAAGGTTAGTGTATAGCGTTGCCAACAATAAAAACTTACCTGAAGTGGGCCCAGCCTGGATTTAAACCCACTGCTTTCATACATAAAGTAGCTTTGTTGCTGCCTGGTCCTCCAATAACCCAAATTACCGGTGGTATATCATTCAAGTCTATGCCTGTGGATGTGGCAGCATTTGTAAGCAAAGGTTGCTGTGTAATAACATCCATGGGGCCCGTTGAGGCAACTGCCTGAGCAGCATTTGTGGCTATATGAGAGATAACTGCATTGGTTACATTTCGGGTTGGCTCTTCTGGCATCTGTGCTAGGTTTGGGGCGACGGTTCCCACTGCACTTGACTGCTGTTGCTGATGAGGCTGTGATAAAACTGTTGAAATTGGAGCAGCATTATGATTAGAGATCACTGGAATGTTCTGTGCTTGACTAGGTGCTGTGTCTACGCTAACTATACTGCCGGGTATATCATTAATCCCTCTACCCATACCTGTTACTCCATTTAGAATGGCCTCCTGGTTTTCCATTGTACTAAGTACGTCAAGCACAGCCGTACGGAAATCCTTGTACACTTCCGAGGGCGCTCTTTCACCATTCACCTGCACATTAAATTAAATTAACAAAGAAGCTGTTAAATGTCTTGTATTTAACTATAATAAAACTTTCAAATTAGTAAAAAAATAATAAAGTCGGCCTAGATGGACCATACATTTTGTATATATGTATTAAGTTTTGATAAAAAAGCTTTAAATTTTTAGTGGTTTTGAAAAATATTAAAATGAAAGCGCTTACTTACCGCTATTAGCATGTCACTTTGATCAAAATAATCTGCTACTGGCATTACATTTTTAAAGAAATTATCTAATTCCATTTTGGCTAAGGAGAGTACAACGTGACCTAATTTGGCACCATAATCAATTTGTTTCTGCAACACCGACTGACGCCACGATATCAGAATAACACCATTCACAACTTGTATCTAAAATGTCGTTTAGAAATAAATTTTAAGTTACATCAAAAATAAAATTTTGAACATCAACACATTATTTCGCGACAAACCACAACAACAACATCTTCGCGCTTTTTTCCCCACAAATAAAAAATTTTTATGAAAATTTCGTTACGTTTTATTTAAAAAACTATAGGGAGACATATTAATTTGTTATGAAAAACTTTTGAAAAATTATAGCGATCGATGTCTTTAAAGGGTTTTGTTTGTTGATTCTTTTAGGACAGTTGTGCGTTAAAATAACAATTAGGGAATTCACAAAGTGTGGCGACCTTTTTTCCATTTTTGGCGATTCAGATAAAATTTATTTTTTAGGATTTTAAAAAAATATTTTTTATTAATAAAAAATATATGTATGTATGTTTTATTGTCAAAAACTAAAAAAAGAAGTACTAAAGGCGGTGGCACAATGAATCCGTCACCCGTCATACGTCGCCTTTTTTAACTGACAGCTAAGTTAAATAACATGGTTTCTTATGAACAATGTCACATACAGTACGTCTCCTTCAACGCAACGTACTAAAGTTGGGCAACTTTTAACTTTCAACGTACGTCAAGTACTTTGACAAGTTGCATGGTGAAATTATGTGTACCAGGTGGTGTTACGAACACAACTGATCGACTTTTTTCATGCATAAATCGAGGCTGCGTAGTCAAAATTATTTACTTTTACATATCTTTTTTTGACAACTGACCCAACGAAAACTACAACAAAAACCATAATTATATTCACCAAATTTTGTTGTAGAACCACCACCACCTGCTAATTTAACATCCGTTTATAAAGGATTCTATGTGACAACCTCTTGCGTTGTTACGTTAACGTCAGTTAAAAAAGGCGAAGTATGACGTATGACGGATTCATTGTGCCACCGCCTTAACGATTTTTAAATTGAATTTGAGGAAAAAGCAGTGTTGCCACCTTAGGTGTAATTACACATTTCATGTGTAATTTTTCGCTTCATGTGTAGCCCATGTGTAATTGGTTGCATGTGTAATTCATGTGTAATTTAAAATTTTATCATTGTTGAAAATTATTATTTGGCGAATTCACAAGGTCTTGTGAAATCATATGTTGTGAAATAATAGAACCAAAAAATATGACTGTTGTGAACAACCTATCATATATAAGTGTGGTATTTAAAATCTAAATCAGCTGATACGACTAAACGAAAACACAATTGTTTTGCCTAAAATTCTAGTATTATACATTTTTACGGGTGGCGAGTGCTAGCGGCTCACCGTTTTGTTTTAGGCGCTTGGCGCATGACTTTGTATATAATATGACATCACAATAAACATATTAAACAAAGTTGTATTGTTTCACAACAAGTTTCGTATGAAAAGCAGCAACAAAATTTTTATGCTATTGTGAAATTATATGACAATAATACAATGTGCTATTGTATCGTACCTTGTGAATTCGTCAATTATTTTTATAGTTTTTTACACTTGTATTTAAAAAAAAGTGAGACCGCTTTATTCGGCTTTGCCGAATCTAATATACCCTTCACATTGATCTTTTTATGGCCATCTGATCTGACCGAGTTATTTCGTAATGGAAATATGGTTTGAAGTCGATAGCTATTCTAGTTTTAAAAATAGAAAACTTTAAAAAAAAATGTTTGTACCTATGTATAATAGAAATACCATGTAGAAGGTTTAAGGCCAACAGTTTTCAACTTATTTCGTATTTAAAGTTAATTAAATTTGTTCCTTCGTATTTTTTCCAAAGAGTATGCATTATTGTACAATTACTTATTGTGGAACATTTAAAGTCGATATATGTTATAGTTTCTGAAATATAGCGTATCAAAAATTTTACAAAAACAGTTTATTTGAATGGGGGTTGCTCCTCTCCCTGCTCTTATTCAAAAAATTTGTTTTTTAAAATGTAGGTATTATTGTAAAATTACTTGTTGTAGAACACTTGGCTTCTATAGCTGTGATTGGATAAAATTCTTCCCAAAATTTGTGCTTCTACATGAAATTTTTTTCCCAAATTTAGGTCCCTATCTTCAAAGTATCTATGCTAAGCTTTGTGGTTATTTTAGAGTTTCGCTTGCATCTCGGTCAATAGTAAACCAATTTTGCTGATTTTAAATAGCGATTAAATCAGGTATATTTCTGATTATTTTCTGAGCTACTTTTTTAAGGTTTGGAAACTTGATTTCAAAAGACACACAGATGGACAGACATGGCTTTAACGACTTACCTACCTATAAGAATCCAAAATATTTATAATTAATGGGGTGTAAAATAAATATTGTAAGAACTAAAAATGGAATGACAATTTCATATACACCCTTATTACTATATGAAGGTTATAAAATTTAAAAATATGTAAAACATTTTTAATGCAATAATGAATAACTGGATGCAACAGAAAAAGATTATTATAATGCCAATAAAGTAATAGCTTATTAAAGTCCCTCCTTGTAATCGAGAATGGTAAGTACTTATTTAACTCCCTCTTTGTAAGCGAGCATGGTAAGTACTTGCCTCCAATGTCATCGCCATGTTAAAATAATGTGTTAAAATGCTAATGAGTAAGTTTTTGGGATTTTAACTAATTTTAGAGCAAGTTTTTGCTGAGTTAAAAAAGGCCTTTTTTAAAAAAAAAAAGCATGTGTAATTCGTAATTTCATGTGTAATTTTGGGTTGATCCATGTGTAATTTAGCATTTCGTTGGTGGCAACACTGGGAAAAAGGTTCAAAATAATTCTGACAACCGTGCCGTAACAGGGCTGTCAGTTTTATTGCGATTGTACGCAAAACGTGGCGATTTTTTAGTGCTCTTGGCCAGGGTTGTCAGTTTTTTTTCAGGGTCCATCGCCAGAACGGTTATCGAAAATCGCCAAAAATCGCCAAAAAATAATTTTTAGAGCTTAAAAACTAAAAAAGTCGCCAAAAAATTCGCCATAATAAAAATCTATTGGTTTTGACGAAAAAAACTCACAAATTATTTTACTTAAATATACATATGAAATATTAATATTTTTATTAAATTAATTAAATAAAAAGAAATAACTATTTAACTAAAGTTAAAATTAAATTTTTTTGTACACCAAGAAATTCAAAGGAAGAATTGAAAATATGTTTAACCAAGAGCATATGTATGTAGAATGGCAGTTATGTACTTTGTTTAGTAACATGTTGTTAAATATTAAAAACTTTGATTAGGATAAAACACGAACCTAATGCAGCATTGGTGTTGTAGTCATTTTGTGTGTAACATCGTTTAAAGCAAATCTGTGGCAAACAAGGCTATTTCATTCAAAAAGGAGTAGTTTACGAGTTATGTTAATATGTATTACCTTGAGTATAGTTTTTGAATGTGTGTCGTAGATGCCAAATTTGACGATTTATCGTCATTTTGACGATTTTTGGCCACAAAAAATGGGTTTTGACGATTGGACGATTTTTGTCCTAAATTTGACGATTTTTCAAATAAAATTGTTTCTAACATAAAAATCTGTAAATAAATTTTTTCAATATACTATTTGCGTTTTTTCATTTTCAGTTTGCTTTGCTTTGAACAAAATTTTACCTTTTTTGTTACTACTTTTGACGAAACTATCTATTAACCCTTCGTTTCCCCGTTTTTTTTATTATTATTAACTAAAAAAGTAATCAAAAACATAAATTTTAGTGATGACAATTCTCTGACGATTTCCAAAATTTGGATGTTTTTTTTTACCAATGATTTGACGATATTGGACCAAAATTATCTGGCAACTATGATGTGTGTATGTATATATAGAAAGTTAAAAAAAAAGTTTTTTTGCTCATATAGCACTAAATTTAAGATGAATTTAGTAAGCTTTAAACTTCCGCTTCATCTGTGCCATTTTAAGAAACATATGTACATGGTATTTGTGTTAAATACATATGTTTTTCATTCATTTTGTTATTTTAAAAACTTTGCCGTTTGTTAAAAAAATCGCCAACAATATCGCCATGGCGTCATACCCAAATTTTAATAGCCAGGAGCACTAAAAAATCGCCACATTTGGCGTAAAATCGCCATAACTGACAGCCCTGCTCTTGCTATTAAAACTTAGGTTTGACGCTATAGCGATAATGTTGACTAACTAAAATAAATACTACAACAATACTACTAAAATGTTTCTTAATTTGAAATGTATTTATATATTTGGGCCGAAATCCCGGCGGTACTGCAATACCGGGCCAACCCGTGACAGGAGTGGAGCAAGCCCCTAAACATCCCGTCTATTTCCAAAAATCAGTTTAACATTTGTTGTCCTCCGATGGAGGATCTATCAGATGTTAAGCTGATAAGAACAGATACTACACTTTGATCTTAGCCATAAGGCCGAGAAGCGATAACTCTATCATTACAAATTAAATTATTTAACTAAATAATTACATAAACCAAGTGAGAGTTTTATGCTGATTTGTATTTATATTATAAGACTTATGCTAAATAAACCTCCAGAACAACCACCTAATAGCCTTAAAATAAGCCATTTGCTTGTTTGGATGTGTGTGATTTGTTATTGTTGCCAACGCGTGTCTGTCTGACAAAATTGTGTACTTTTAATACATGGGTTTGTGTGTATGTGTTGGCTGCTACCCAGCATACCATTATCGGAGCGCTCTTATATATGAGCTCATATATGAGCGATTTTATGAGCCTCTGTGAGTGTTTCCTGCGTGCATATTTCTGAGTTCATAAACGATCGATTTTATGTGCTTTTTATGAGTAATTTCTGCACTCTGACAGATAACGGTAAATTCCAGCTAAGCAGAAGAAAGAAGTTGCTTAAATTGATTCATTAGTGAATATTTTTGGAAGCGTAAAGACAAAATTGTGAGTTATCTTATAACAAATACAAAAATAATACATAATTGAAATAATGAAAAGAGCAAACTAAAAAATAAAGAAAATTAATAATAAGTGAACTTCGTTCAAACAAATTAAGAAAAGAAAATCCAGCATGTAGCATTAAAAATAATAGTGTTGTTGAAGAAAATAGTGAGAGTAAACGTATTTTAGAAAGAGAGAGTGTAAACGAAAACTGGAATAAGAGCTCAAAATGCGTTTTAAAAAAAGAGTCATAAAATACTCTTTTATGCATAAAATTTAGAGCTCTTTCATGAGTGACCAGTTTAGTGGAAAAAGCCACTCAAAAATGAGCGTTTTATGACTGTTTATGATTATTTTATGAACTCTTTATGAGCGTCAGCGTTCCGACAAAAGAGTCTTTATGAGCTCATATAGAGCGCATATGGTATGCTGGGTAAGCACGTGTTTATAAGATGATTAGTGTTGCCGTAAGGTAAAATTATAAAAGTGCTAAGGTATAACAAATATTTGTAAAATCTCTTACATATGCAAAAAAGTGTTAAATACCATTAAAGACTTTCGCCAATAAACATAAGAAAAAAAATTAAAAATGTTTTCAATGCGTAAGTTTAGTCCTTTCATTCTCTTAAGACATAAAGAAAACAAATAGCAACAACATAAAAAAAAATCAAAGATATTAACAAAAAAAGTGAAAAAACTGCAAAAATTAATAAAATGATATAATATACAAATAATAAAAGTGGTTTGCATATTTAAATACATTTTAAAGTGAAATTTGTTTATTAAATTGAAAATGTAAGTGCAACATTTGTCCACAAATTTTTTAATTTTATGTTTACGTTTTCCCATCCTCTTAAACATTAGCAATTTAACGCAACAATTCTGCCAGCGTTATTGCTTGTATTAAGACATATCAGATTGCGTGTCTTGTCGGGGCGTAATAATACATGTATTATAGACTAACGGCTGTATTCATAAAAAATCTTAATTTAAGTTTTAAATACATTTTAGCTATTTAATATTTTAAGCCTAAAAATGCTTTTTTTAAATTTTGTATTCATAAACCGTATTTTAACTAAAAAACGATTTGGAAATTTGCTTTAAATGGGCTTAAAATAGGGTCAAACCAATTTAAAAATTTGTGTATTTACACAAGGTTTAAAATAAGATTTTTAAGCTAAAATTCGTTTATGAATACAATTTTATTTAAATTTACTTAGGGTTTAAAATGCTGTTAAAATTTTTAAGAATACAGCCGTAAAACTTTTTTAATGTAGAAAATACAAATAGAAGATATATTTAGATACACATATAGGTTAAAAAATATGTTTTCATAGGGAATTTTTAAATTATTTTCATAAAAGTATATGGGTATACGCATCGTTTAATATATGTATATATTGCATTCCATATATGTATGTACCTCTACATTTGTATATTGATTTTGGCAACACTGTCTTAATGGTTTGTGGCAGAGATGGCGTTACGGCGTGTTAAATTGTATTATTTAGCTCACAAGGTTGTCGTTTACATACTTATGTTATTAGATTTAAAAAATTTGTTATTAAAAAATATTTTGTAAGCAACAAAGGCATATTTATTAAAAATGTGCTACTTAATTTTAATCTATTTTTAATTCAACTTATATAAGAAACATACATATATATTAAAATTCTCTTTAAGAGAAAATAGTATTAAACATATTATTTATATTAATTTTTCCTTGTTATTAGACTAAAAAGTTTATTTTTGATTTTATTTTTGTACTTTTACCCGAAAACTATTTCGATTTTAAAATATTTAAAGCTTCTACATAAATTCTCAGTTTTGAATATTTGTATATCCGTGTGCTCATATTGTCGGTGGGCACTTCTTTGTCGCACAAACATAGGAAAATGCCTACATATAAAGCAAAAAAGAAAACAACACGACGAAATACATATATATGTATAATATGGTGAAATATATTATGTACTGTCCATCCCTGCATTTTTTTCAAACTCATCTGTACATAAGTATGTATCTATGTACATAAAAATTGTATGTCATACCACAGTGATGGAAAACCTGATACATTCGTACTTTTTTTGATGCTCGTTAATACTGTTCTACTCCACTGGCTAATTTTGATCCTCTCATTCTTATTTTATAAATACATAAGAGATAAAATATTTTTTGCCATGGCGTCAATTGTTTTACCTGGATTTCTTTAATACTTATATATGTGTCTCCCAGATAGTTTTAATGAGACCAAGTTTCTTTGAAATCCTATTTTTAAACATATATATACTTACAAATGCAGCTGCTAAGACATTTACCAAAAATTTATTATTTTATTATTTGAAATATGGATATTTATAATGGTAACCCATTCTTCAAAATTTAAAAAAGCGCTACTGCTAAACTTAAAAACGCTTAGATATTACTACACATACTTTGCAATTTTTACTTTTGTACAACTAATGTAAAACAGAAAGAAAACAATATTAAGTTGTTATCGGGGTCCCAAAAGTACTTTCAAGAAATTTTTTTAGTACGCATTGATATTTTTTTTCCATCCCTGTCACACATACAATAACAACTTAATGTTTCTTTTAAGTGCAGGGCTGCCAGATAGAGCTGTGCAAAACTTGTTAATTTTTTTAAAAAGTGAAAAAAATGTTGTTTTGATTTTGAAAGTCGTCAAAAAAAATTGGAAAACTCAAAAGTAGCTTTTTATGGAAAATTTTTTATTTATATATAACAAACTAAAAAAACCTTAACATATAAAATCTGTAAAAAGTTTATAAATTTTGTGCAATAAAGGTGTATTAAGAGCAATATAAATATGTATGTATAAAATTGCTTCATGCAAATACATACATACTTATAAACCTACATATGTGTACCAGGTACCCAACAAAATCATAATGAAAGGCTTAATTTAGTTTTGTAAGACAAACAAAATTATTAATTATAAAAAAATTTTTGAAAACAATTATTATTATGTTCTTTTAAGCAGTATATATTTATTTGGTGTTCAAAATAATAATATGAAACTATCTTTAACGATATATATGTTTGTATCTGTAAACTTCCTATAGCTATTTATAGCAATCATGTATAGACTAGCCGCGTTATCTGCAAGGTTGTATAGAATTTTTGATTTTTTTAAAACAATACAACAGAAAAGTTATTAGAAACTTTTGAAGCTTTTCAAAGAACTATTTCAATAAGGTTTTTAATTTTTTTTTTTTCAATTGCATATATTTTTGTTCTTAAAAGATATTTTTGTTTTTCAAAGCCAAAAAATAAAACATGGATGTGCACAAGACCTAACATTTTTCGTTCATACATATTTACGCATAATGCATATATATGTGAACAATTGCGTTTTCTTTAAACTTGTAAATTTATAGTTTTTTGCATAGACTTATATATTTTAGATATTTTAAAACATGTACATATGTATACCTATATATCTGGAAAGTACAGAGTTTTTTATAAAAATTTTAATATGTACCTACTCTTGGAAATTAATAATTACCGTTTTCAATTTCGCAAAGTAAAAAATTAATAATTCTTTAACTTATTCATGGCTTTCCGCTATTAAGGGGTTTTTTCCTATGCTTTTGCGCCACAACTATAATTAACTGACTTTGTTTTTTTTTTTGCTTTGGTTGATAATTTGAAAAGTGACTTAAAGTAAATTCAGAAAACATACTAACGAGATCAAGAATTGTGAATAATTTGTTAAAGAATATTATTTGTTTTATTTTAAATTTAACTTACAGTTAAAACTATATGTGTATGTCTTTTGTTATAACAAAAATATAGAAATATAAAATAATTTAAAGTTATACATAATACTTTATAGATCGCAAAAACGCACTTGCTAAAGAAAAATCTCTATAATTGCATATTGTTATGATTGAGACAAAAAATCGCCAAAACGGAGATAAATCGTCAAATCTGGTAGCCGTGCTGTGGTGGTTGTTTTAATTTACGCACAGTGTTGCCAGAAAACATATTTAAACATGTACTTACGATATGGACTACATAACAACTTTAATGTGTGAATACCTAATAATGTGTGATAAAACTATTATATAATGTTGATAATACATTAAAATTAAATTTTTAGTTGCATATTTCGAAGCATCAGATTACTTCTAGCTATCTTGATTTAAAACTGGGAATATTACATTAAATATGTCTACATACGGCCTTGCTTATAAGCATTATTTTATGTGTATAAAAGTTTTTTGTTTACAATTACATATTCTAAAACAAATAAAATATTTTTTATGAATAAGGTACATAATATCACGTTTGAGCAACTTTTTTAAATTTATGGGACCTTTTTTTATATGGCAATTAATATTATAATTGATGAAGTTGTATATGTAAAAATAATAAAATTTATGTTATATAAAATTAGAAAAAAAAAAACATCGTTATAAATGTTAACCAACCAAATTTGTTGTGATATTTCTCATATATCTAGCTCTATAATATGTTTGGTTTATATAATATGTATATTAAGCACTTTTCTGTAACCATATAACCATATAACCATATTTTATATAATTTAAACTTATGGCAACACTGCTATTGAATTTTTTTTATGTGTTAAGTAATCACCTTTAAAATTCTCATTCAGTTTTTATTTTGTTAAATATATAAAACTTAATTTTGCTGTCCACCATCACTCTGGCTTCTCTTCAGTTGTCGAATAATGCATTAAACACATTCAAGCAACAAGAACACAGGAACACACGAACACAAAAGTTTCTTGCTAAATTTGTGTCTGACTGGCTGCTACTGAAATATTTACTATACTACCACTACAAAATAAACATATAAGCAATATGACTTTCTGTGGTGCCACCTAAAGTCTTTTTGTACTGTTTGAGCTATATTTTTTGCATCTTACCGTATTGGCAGCACTAATCTGTTAACCGTCGCGTATAAAAATAGAAATTAGTTTAATTTCGACCACGCCACAAAATTAGCATTGACAGCAACCCGTAGTTGTGTTGCATTGTAGCAATTAAAAAATTATTCTCATAAGCACACGTGTATTCTATTTTTGGCTGGTTGTGTTCGGTAGCCTGTAGCGAGGAATGTATTTAATGCTTAAATCTTTCGCCTTTTACTAAAGATTTCCGTGGAGAGGAGCACTCTAATGAGTCTAAAAATAATTTTTTGTTATGCCTTCCGAAAGGAGGGCTATAATTAATACATTTCAAACTAAATAAAAATTTAACAAAATATTGATCATGGGACGAATTTTGAAGAATTTTAGCGATTCAGATCGAATATATTTTTAGGATAAAAAAAATATTTTTTAAAAATTATATAAAATATAAATGTTATGGTGATTTTTTAACATTAAAAGGTAAAAATAAATCTGACAGCCTGTCTGTTCCTGTAGTATCGTAATTTCGTTAAATAACAAATACCCGCCAGGGTTGTCAGTTTTTTTTCGGGGTCCATCGCCAGAATGGTTATCAAAAATCGCCAAAAAAATATTTTTTGAGTTTAAAAATAAAAAAAGTCGCCAAAAAATCCGCCATAATAAATAAAAATCTATTGTTTTTGACGTAAAAAACTCAAAAATTATTTTACTTAAATAAGCATATGATATCTTACTGTTTTTTTTTATTTATGGTATTCACCAGGTTGACATATGTCGTAAAAAAACAAAACGAAAAAATACTACTGCTGTGAGCATCCGCTCATAATTAATTGTGCTATTTTAAATTTGAATCAGCTGCTGGAGAAAACAGAAATATAAGTAATTTCAAAAACAATAAACACAGTTCAACAAACAAAACCAATTTTTTTAAATTATTGTAAAATATTAAAACTTTAAGACAATATGACTTTATAGCATACCGTTTGAATACCCACCCCAATTAAATAAATTAAAAAAAAAGAAATACTATTTAATTAAAGTAAAAATTAAATTTTTTTGTAAACCAAGAAATTCAAGGGAAGAATTGAAAATATGTATGACCAAGAGCGTACGTAGAATCAGGGCTGTCAGTTATGGCGATTTTACGCCAAATGTGGCGATTTTTTAGTGCTCTTGGCTATTAAAATTTAGGTTTGACGCCATGGCGATATTGTTGGCGATTTTTTTTTAACAAACGACAAAGTTTTTAAACTAACAAAATAAATGAAAAATATATTTAATACAAATACTATGCATGTTAGCCAAAATGGCACAGATGAAACTGATAGCTTACTAAATTCATTTTAAATTAAGAGCTATATAAGCAAAAAACTTTTTTTAACTTTTTATATATACGAGGGTTGCCTTTTATATTTCGGGATTTGGAACGTTTTGACATACGAGCGCTATTTGTCTTGTTACAGGAACTTAAAAGATTCTACTCGACACAAAAATAGAATTAAATCATGAACATTTTCGTACGATTATGTTTTACAACTTTTGACGTGGGGTAACTTAGCAACAGTGCATGGATGAACTTAATTCTGGTTTTGGCGATAAAGCTCCATCAAGGACCAGTGTTTATCGATGGTATGGTGAGTTCAATCGTAGTCGTAGTTCACTCCAAGACGAATTTCGTAAAGGTCGTCCAAAATCAGTTGTTGTTCCGAAAACCATTGATGCTGTGCGTGAACTGATATTGAGAGATCGTCATGTGACCTACCGTGAGATTGAGACAACCTTAGGCATTAGTCTCAAAATCGCTCAAAAAAAGGCTTGTGTCGATTGTTCGAAAGAAATGCTCGGAAATTACGATCGCGGTGCTTTGAAACACGTCTATGACATCGTGACAGGTAATGAATCGTGGACTTACGCGTATGAGCCTGAAAGTAAATAGCAGTCGACTGTATTGGTGTTTCAAGGTAAGTCAAATCCAACAAAAGTTGTTTACGCACGAAGCACTTCTAAGCAAATGATCGAAAGTTTTTTTGGGAAAACTGAACATGTCGCAACCGTATCACTGAAAGAACGCAAAACAGTCAATTCTGAGTGGTACACAATAATTTGTTTGCCAGTTGTCTTTTAAGAAATCAGGAAAACCAACCGCCGAAGATGGATCACTCTTCACCACGACGATGCGAGCTCTCACACATCGGCTTAAACAACTGCATTTTTAAGCACCCAAACTATCGATTTGATGAGTCATCCGCCGTTTAGTCCTAACTTGGCACCGAATGACTTCTTTAAGAAGTCACCGTTTTCGGCACCTGAAAAAGCGATTGTTGTATTTAAAATGCATGTTTTGGAGATCCCTCAATCAGAGTGGAAAAAGTGCTTCGAAAATTGGTTCGAGCGCATGCAAGAGTGTGAAAATCTTCATGGGGAATATTTTGAAAAACAATAAAGTGATTTTCGATGATTTATATATGTTTTTCTTCTCTACTCCTTTTTTAATAAAAATAACCTTGTTGGCCACAGATTTGCTTTAAACGATGTTACATACAAAATTACTACAATGCCAAAGCTGCATTGGGTTCGTGTGTTATCCTAATCAAAGTTTTTAATATTTAAAAACATGTTACTTAAAAAAGTAACTGCCATTCTACATATGCTCTTGGTTAAACATATTTTCAATTCCTCCTTTGAAATCTTTGGTGAACAAACAAGTTGAATATTTACTTTAATTAAATAGTTATTTCTTTTTATTTAATTTATTTAAAAAAACATTAATATTTCATATGTTTATTTAATTAAAATAATTTGTTAATCTTTTTTCGTCAAAACCAATAGATTTTTAATATGGCGAATTTTTTGGCGACTTTTTTAGTTCTTAAACTCATAAAAATATTTTTTTGGCGATTTTTGATTACCGTTCTGGCGATGGACCCTGAAAAAAAACTGACAACCCTGCGTAGAATGGCAGTTAGTTTCTTAAGTAACAGGTTGTTAAATATTGAAAATTTTGCTTAGATTAAAACACGAACTTAATGCAGCATTGTTGTTGTAGTTATTTCTAGCTATCGTGTAAAGCCAATCTGTGGCAAAAAAGGTTATTTTTATACAAAAAGGAGTAATTTACGAGTTGTGTTAATATTACCTTGAGTATAGCTCTTAAATGTTTGTATGTATATATAGAAAGTTAAAAAAACGTTTTTTTGCTTAAACAGCACTTCATTTAAGAAATTTAAAAATATGCATTTAGTAAGCTTTAAACTTCAGATTCATCTGTTTCATCTGTGCCATTTTGGGTAACATACATAGTTATCTGTATTAAATATGTTAATCAATTTTTTAGTTAGTTCAAAAAACTTTGCCATTTGTTAAAATAATCGCCAACATAATCGCCATGGCGTCAAACCTAAATTTTAATAGCCAAGAGCACTAAAAAATCGCCACATTTGGCGTAAAATCGCCATAACTGACAGCCCTGATACCCGCTGTTTAAAAAAAGCAGGTGTTTTGTGGTTTTTCGTAATTGCAAAAATTTATTTTTATATGCAGGAGGGTAGCGCGAACCAATTTAGAGCGTCTCGCTCTAGATAATTACCAAAAAGCCTATTTTATGCAGCGCGTTTTTTTTTTATAAAATTCATGAATCCCACCCATTCAATAAAGTTAAAAAAGCGGTGCCAACTTAGTGCTTTCAGGACTATTTTTGGTGCTCTTTTTATGACTCAAAACACCAAAATTTTTAGTGACAAACTAGGAAAAAAAGCACTAAAGTAAGCTGGTGCCTTTTTGATTTTTCTATACTGCCTGTAGTGCTTAAGATTTTCAAAAAAAGTTTACTATATTGGGTGCAAGAAAAGAGCGGGGGAGTCCTGGCAAACGTGCTGCGATGTGTCGAAAAAGGTCTACTATTGTTTTTAAACTGTATTAAAAATTATACCTTATTGTACGATTAGTACAAAAAGTTACGAAAATAAAACCAAAACTTTAACCAATTATATTTTTATGTTACGTAGAGGGTTCAAAAGTTACATAAACGGCAACGCTGCACAAAACCTCAATTTTAATCGCCAATACCATAAAAAAATATTTATACATATACATATGAGTTTTACTTAAACTACATGGCTCCTCAAACAACTTTTCTGGTTTCTTTTTAAAATTATTTACCTTAAAGTTTTATTGAGTTATACATTTTTTAAATTTAACTTTACCTTTTCTGAATATTCTACCACATCTCGCATCGAACGTGGATATCCTGAGATTAGGTATGCTTTGGCTGCTGGAGCCATTTTCATTTCTAACATTAAAACTTCGGTTACAGTTTTTGAAGATAATTGGGAAAAGTCTTGCATATCTAAGTTTTAGTTCAATAAAAAAAAGAATTTAATTTAAATATATTTTAGAAATCAACTTTTTACCGTTTCCCATGGCATACTGTTGCAAAAGATCCATCATATTGATGTGTGTTATCCCACGGCGCTCCTGCATGAATGTGTCGCAGTGGGTTACTTTGCCACTACCTGGGCCGCCTAAAACAAATATCACTGGGACTTTGGGCGGATCGAATTTTATTTTTCCAACATTTGGCATATCGATAACGTTTGTAATCGGCGAACCGACGCCAACACGTCCACCGCCGCCGCTGGCACTGTTTTGATTTTGCGTACGATTCCATTCGTTGCCTTGTTCGCCGGTGTCTTGAGTTACACTGGCATCTAAAAAAAATATTGGGAAAAACACAAAAGTTATTGAATGAAATTTTTTTTGATTTTTATTTTAAGATTAATCTTCCGTTTTAACAAAGATAGTATATTCTAGATTAATGGGGATCACACGAAGATGGTCATCGTAAGAAATAAACCAAACATCCAACTCTTTCAGAATGTTACACTTAAAGCAGTGGCACATTGAATTAATCGTACTTCACGCGTTGCCTTTTTTAACTGACATTAACGTAACAACGCAAGAGGTTAGCACATAGAATCCTTTATAAACGGATGTTAAATCAGCTGATTTTTAAAAATTTTATGGCCGCGTGCAAAAACAACTAATCAAGGCGCAATAATCAGGTGGTGGTGATTCTACAACAACAAAATTTGGTGAATATAATTATTGTTTTTGTTGTAGTTTTCGTTGGCTCAGTTGTCAAAAAAAGATATGTAAAAGTAAACAACTTTGACTACCCACCCTCGATTTATGCATGAAAAGAGTAGATCAGTTGTGTTCGTAACACCACCTGGTGCTTCTCTACAAGGTGGTGTCATAACGTCAGCTGATTATTATTTGCTTTGCTTTGTACCAACACCTAAATGCAAAAAGCTGCATATTTTACGTTTTATTGCTTTTTGCATAATAAAAGTCTTTCTTAAAAATTATCCAAGAGAAATAACATTTTTGTTACTTTTAGCCAACAAGTGTCTTTAAGAACAATTGAATACAACGGACTTTTAAAGTGCTAATTAAATGCCGCCATTATTTTTAAAAAAGGTAGTGACGTAAAGAAAATTTCATGATAGAAAAATACATAAAAACTCGCACCCACACTTTATTGGCATAAAAAATACCAAATGACACTTCACGATTTGGAGACCCCAAAATGCATAGAAAAACATAAGCACCTCCTATACGTAAATGGAACTAAACAAAACTTTAATTGTAGATGATTTTTATGTTTTATAGAAACTAATAAATTAAAACTAAATTGTTTTCAAAAAAAAAAAAAATATGTTAAAATGAATTTCATAGTTTATTAGCCTCTAGGAATTACAATGCGCCAAATCAAAACACCGTATGTATGTATCAGCTGGTTTAATGAGCTTTATTATTTTTAAAAAATTATTTGCTGACGAAGCATATGGTAGTCTTATGAACCTTATTATTTCCTTAAATTCCTTTTTGCTAACTCATACAAGATAAAAACAAAACTAAAAAGAAAATATACCAAAATCAGTTCATTGTGCTGAAGAGATAAGATCAAAGAACCCCATCTCTTAAGTGAAAATCAGTAGTGGAATGAATTTCCTTAAAGTTCCCTGTGCCTTTAATAAAAATATAGAATTCCTGTGTTTGCTATTACCCACTTTCTATATTCTTTATAGGCTGAATATTGTGTTTTACTGTAAGACTCTTATAATAAGTTTTAGTACTTAATTATTCTACATCATTTTGTGAGTTATTGCTGCCCAGGGTGCACGAACACAATACCCTGGGCGGGTTACAATAAACCAGGTAATATTAAAGCGAATTTAAAAAAAATCGCCCTCTGCATTCCTTTTTTGTGTTTAAATGTGTGAATTTAAAAATAAATAAAAAAATTCAATAAAAAATTTAATATTTTTAAAAAAGAATGTCAAATTTATTATAGTCAGCTGGGCTCTTGATATTATCAGTATGAATATACCCTGACCCTGGGATTAGAATTGAAAATTTTTTCGACATTTACTTTCTCAAACACAAAAAGGAAATAGAGAGGGTGAGTTTTTTGAGTTTTTTGTTGAATGTGCCTTGCCTGATATTTACTTTCTAAAATAGAGAAATGCAGGGGGCGAATTATTTAATTCGCCTTGATTTAGCCTTTATTTATTAAAAGGTCTTTGGGACCTTAAGGTCTACTGCCTTTAGTTTTTAAATTTTAAAAGCTTGAATGATCGGTCTTTCATTTCCAGCCAACTATGCCCTCAAACAATGTTTTATTTTCCCAACTTAGGAGCTCGACTTTGGCATTCTTTTACATTTCAAAACTATATTGGCTTCAATGCTTTCGGACATTTTAGATATTTTAAACTTCCTAGGCTATCGTAGGTTAAGCTAGTTGGTCTTAAGTATTCTACAGACTCCTTTTTGCTTCTTTAGTGGTGATTTTGTTTTGTAGTTCGCTCTTATGATCTCGAGGGTGGCCGCATTTTCTTGGCAAACTCCAACAGCCAGATTCCAGATAGTATACATTGGACAGCATAAGCGCAAATCATCGCCTGTTAATATCCTCCCTAGTTCTCTGCAATTGGACCTTCGCAAAGATATTAAAACAAATCCACAAATTCCTGGCGACTCTAGATGAAAGAAAATTTAATTACACCTCTGAGGTCCTTACCCGCCCAGCAGATTCCTCAATTATGAACTGAAGTGGAACATAAATATGAACATGATTTCTGATCTGGCACTAATAGAAGCCTCTGAAACTTGTTTTGGAACTGATTGTTGTTAAGGTTAACTCTGTATATCCACGGAGATTGCAGTACTTTGGACTCTTGCCTAGAATGTCACAGTAAGAAATGTCATTCAGTAACATAATTTTAAAAGGCTTGTAAAAGGACTTATATGTGATGTTGCCGAAACGGCATAAGCTAGATGTAATTGAGAAAGTAGAAGAGATTTAAAAGCTTCCGCGTTACTGTTTAGTATTCTTACAGAAAAATCTGTGATATAAAAGGAAACAACATAGTACAAACTCTCGAGCAAGGTTCAGTACACAGCAGCCAATGTGATCAACACGAAGTAAGCCTTTAAGGCAGGAACTGATGTTGATTATACCGCTTCTGTTTACCATTTTCTGGCAATACCCAGTCTCTAATATTGCTGGCAATAGCTTTATGAATGATCAATCTTTTAATTGTTTGGGGTTGACCTATTGCCACATGAGCTTAGCTAGGCTCTTATTTTCCTTAGAAGTAACGAAGAGGAAGGGGAAGAATAGAGTTCAGTGTTGGGTAGGTTGGTTTAGTTGAGGTAAAATAGGTATGTGCGGAAATAAAAGAGGGAGGTGATTCAGAGTTTTGGTTAAACCTTTAAAAGCAAGAGAGAGAGGGATAGAAGTAAAAGAAAATTAGAAAGTTCCAACAGTGGTAGATAGAGGCTTTTTTATATAGTTGGATATAGCCGCCTCGTTCCTCTCCCTATTCGAGAAACATTTTCGAAGTCTCGGATCTAAGCTTGGTCAGACTACCCTGGTGGTTTTACATCTAGACTTGTTAGACCATTTGATCCCAACGATTTTGCTTAAGTCGTCAATCGCCTCATCATCCAATTTGGCACCATCTTTCGCTTGTGTATAAGCAACACAGTTCAGTTTATGGATGTCCACAATTTACGAACAAGTTGTGATGTAGAGTCAATGGCGTAGGAAGGTCATTCAAGGAGATGAGTCTTCTTAGTTGGTCAAAAAATCAAGGATTGGTTCAGGACGTTACCAAGTTAAGACGATCAGTTTTTTCCTTTTATACCTCATTTTAAATACCATAATACCAATACCCTTCAAAACATTTTAATATATAATAATTAGTTTTGAGTATAATAATTAGTTTTGAGTATAAAAAGTAGCCTCTTGAACCATTGTGCATTGTCAATGCAATAGTTATTTAATAAGAAAATAATTTGCAATAAGAGGAAATAACAATATTATCAAAATCGATTTGAATTTAAATAAAAAAATTCTTTAAAAAACTAATTTTCGCTTGTACATTCATACATACATACGTAAAACATACCCAGCATACCATTATCGGAGCGCTCTTATATATGAGCTCATATATGAGCGATTTTATGAGCCTCTGTGAGTGTTTCCTGCGTGCATATTTCTGAGCTCATAAACGATCGATTTTATGTGCTTTTTATGAGTAATTTCTGCACTCTGACAGATAACGGTAAATTCCAGCTAAGCCGAAGAAAGAAGTTGCTCAAATTGATTCATTAGTGAATATTTTTGGAAGCGTAAAGACAAAATTGTGAGTTATCTTATAATAAATACAAAAATAATACATAATTGAAATAATGAAAAGAGCAAGCTTAAAAGAAAGCAAATAAATAATAAGTGAACTTCGTTTAAACAAATTAAGAAAAGAAAATCCAGCATGTAGTATTAAAAATAATAGTGTTGTTGAAGAAAATAGTGAGAGTGAACGTATCTTAGAAAGAGAGAGTGTAAACGAAAACTGGAATAAGAGCTCAAAATGAGTTTTAAAAAAAGAGTCATAAAATACTCTTTTATGCATAAAATTTAGAGCTCTTTCGTGAGTGACCAGTTTAGTGGAAAAAGCCACTCAAAAATGAGCGTTTTATGACTGTTTATGATTATTTTATGAACTCTTTATGAGCGTCAGCGTTCCGACAAAAGAGTCTTTATGAGCTCATTTAGAGCGCATATGGTATGCTGGGTATGTACGTGCAAATACATACACGTATATTGGCGGGCAGACATATGTATGTTTGCATACACACAGTGTTTACTTAAACATTGAAAACGTTTACTCGTGCAAAGATACAAACAATTCTAATTCAGTTCCTTTTTATATTGATTTCCTTGTTTTAAGGTTTTAGTTGTTGTTGTACTCCGTGCTAGTCAACGATTTACTTGACATGTTTTCTCTTCAATATTGTAGAAATTTTTGTTGTTATTGTTTTTAAGTCACGTACAAAAACAGTATCTGTCTACCATTTTCAAAATTGTCATTCATGCGTGGCGTCAGTAGTAGTATTGTCAGTGGTAATGGTAGAGCAGGTGGCCGATAGAATTTGTGGGGGCAGGCAAATTACGTTTATAACACTTTTCTTTTATTACACTTTCTAGCTCTATTTTTCATAAAAACATCAAATGTAAATTTATATTTATACTTGTTTCAATTGCATTTTAGTGGTCAATGAACATCTATGAACACGCAAGAATAATATTTTTTACATACCTATTTGTTTAATACACACGTGTTTTTGTATGTTGTTCTTGTTGTTTCTCTATTTTCATATCGTTTCTTGTATTTTAGTTTATTTTATGTTTCCATTTTTATTTTGTTTTGCTTTGATAATTTTATGACACAATTTACTTGCTTTAATTTTATGCCGTTATTATGCATCAACATTCACAAATCCATACACACATACGTACATTGACCCAAGCAACACACATACATTATTGAGTTTTTAAGTTTTTACAAGTAGTTTTGATTAGATATGTAAACAAAGTGTATAACAATAGCATATTTTTAGGATGAGTAAAGAGCTGCCAATACAACAAATGTTTTTTAAAATGAATCGAAAATTTTTATTGAGTAAAACTAAAAAAAGAAATTTATTTATTTAAACCACAAACAGAAATATATAAATAATATAACTCCAATTTTATTCAACCTAATCGCCCAATATCCCAAACTCATTTTTGTTGTAAAATAAATTGTTAACAGACAGGGTGGTTTAACAAACATCGCGGCCTAAGCACCCACTTTTCATAGTAATAAGGTGATACGGGTATATATAGGGTTACCATTTGACGTACAAATACTGATTTTCATTTAATGTACTGATTAAAAATTTTGAAAAATTTAATTACAAGACTTTAGTTAATAGACTCAGGAAGTGATTTTAAGATGGTTCTTAGACTGTGAAGCTAAAAGGAGTACTGATTTTGAATCAGAAATAAATGGTCTTCCTAGGTACCTCTACAACTGCCCCGGAGTGTCAGCTATACGGGTGCAATGCAGGACTGATTCTGATTAATTTTTCCTCACAATCATTTTTGTGGAACATTTTTAAACCCTTTCCCCACCCTCTAATAAGGTTGCCGTACAAAGTAAAATTTTTATAAATTTTTTTTTTAAATCACTTCCACAGCTTTCAGGGTGCTCCTTCAAAGGTTAAATGTAAAAACAAACCCAACTAATCTTTCCTTGCAAACATTTTTGTGCAACACTATAGCCCCCTATATCCAGTCACTTACAGGGCTGCCACACAAAATGTAAAAAAATAAGGGTAAAAACCCCTACAACTTTCCCGAAGTTGCTCTTAGAAGAATAAAATGTATCACATATCCCCCCCTAGTTTTCCCTCCCTAACATATTCCTAGAACATACTTACCCCCTATCTACATAATCTAAGGGGGTTGCCATTAAAAAATTTACAAAAACGATGTAAAAACGCCCATAACTTCCCTAGAGTCAGCCTTAGAGATATAAAATGTATGACCGACCCCCATTAGTTTTCCCTCCAAAACGTATTTCCAGAAAATACTTACCCCCTATCTCCATTGCCTGAGGGGGCCACCATACAAAGTTTGGGATATTGCAATAAATCCCCCCTACAGCTTCCAGGGTGCCCTTGGAAAGGTCGAATGCAGTACTGACCCCACCTAATTTTAGCCTTGCAAGCATTTTCTTAGAACATACTTACCACCTGTCTGCATACCCTAAGGGGGCTGCCATACAAAATTTGAAAAAGTTAGGGTAAAACCCCTATACGCTGTAAAGGGTAAATAAGGTTCGAAACAGCCGAATATAGCGCTCTTACTTGTTTTATTATAATATTTGCAGTTCGAAAATAACTTTGCGAAATCAGAAGGCTGGGTATACAAACATGCAAATGTTAAGGGTATGTAACGAAATAGGGCTTTTACTTCTTTAAGACATGGGACGCTAACACCAAAGGGTGCAGGCTCAACGAAAAAAAGTCCATGTGAGTGCCTAAAATTGTCGTAAAGCAAATTCAGGTTTTTTTGGTATTCCGGTAGAGATATAGAAAGAGAAATATGATCGTACACCGGAAAAAGCTTCATATTAGCTTTATTCTTAGCCTTCATCTTTCTAGTTGATCCACGCCTTACAAAATATCGCAGGGCTGTTAGCCTCTAAAAAGAACAGCAAACAATTAAAGATATTTTTATTGCTCCAATTAAAAATTAAAAAATATAATTCACGCTTTACCTGTATAATATTTTTTGTTTGACCTATTTATTTTTCAATCCAAATTTAAATGATATGGCAGCCCTGTTTTTACTTCAAATAGCAGTGTTACATCACATACTTAATAAATCACTAATAAATATTATTCATTTTGTTAGGTTTTGTTAATTATTATTATTTGTTTCTACTTTAATATTTTCATGGTCAAATATTTGGGAAATATACAGTGAAAAGCAAAACTGCGGGCAAACATGTGTTATGTTTAATAGCTTTCTTGTTAGGGTTAAAAATATTTGATGCCAAATTTTTAAATATGTAGGCCTGTGTTACAATTTAGCAAGAGAATTGCGCACCTATTTTCCATTTGTCTGTCTGTCTGCATGTCCCTCTTTCTATCTGTCTGTCTGTCTGCCTGTGTATTTTATTTACTAAAGTAATTTTAAAGCTCTCAAGTTTTCGCATCGAGAAATATTATAAGATTATAAAAGTGTTCCAGTTATTAACAGGGTGAACTTTATAGTTTTAATATAATGCAAGTTAACATTTAACGTATAAAATAGTTTTCCTTTGATTCATTCTGTCTTTGACAGGGCGACTATAAATTTCTCGACTAAAGAACTTTTCACATAGAATACAAAAAACGAGGCTCTAGTTCGAAAAATTAATTGGAGCAACTAATTGGAGAAGGAGCAGTGAAAGATCATAGATGTTAGGAACTTTGTAGTTGGGCTTAAGGCTAAAATGGGCCTCATTTGAAACATGATACAGTGGTTTTAAAGAAGCATAATTAGACCAATACTAACCTACACGTGGGTTGTGGTTATTATTGAACAAGAAGTGCAACATTAGAATCCTTCAAAAGATTCAGCGTAGCTATTTCCACGAAATAAGCGGCTTCTGGGATGATTTTAAATACTCCGCTGATACCAGATTACAAGTTGGATAGAGCTCTGGAGCAGATGCTCCAAAAACTGTAGTGTTATACGAATGGTCCAAGAGCAAAGAAAAGAAAGGGCTGGCTATCCCACCAAGGGGGGTTGCCAAAAAAAATTGGGAAAATTAGGGTTAAAACCCCTACAGTTTTCCCGGAGTCGCCTTGAGGGAAATAAAATGTATTACAGATCCCCATTAGTTTTCCCTTCCAAACATTTTTATGCAACATAATTATAACCCTTAGAGGGTTGCCATACAAAATTTACAAAAATGTAAAAACGCCCATATTTTCCCAAAAGTCGCCCCTACAGAAATATAATGTATCACAGAACTCCATTAGATTTCCCCCCCAAACTTATTTCTAGAATATACCCACCCCCTATCTGTATAACCTAAAGCGGTTGCCATACAAAATTTACAAAAATGATGTCAAAACGCCCATAACTATCCCAGAGTTGGCCCTAGAGAAATTAAGTATACGACCGACCCCCATTAGTTTTTCTTCCCCTTGCCCCCTATACCCATCGCCTAAGGGTGTCTAAAGCAAAGTTTGGGAAATCGTAAAAAATGCCCCAATAGCTTTCAGGGTGCCCGTGGATAAGTCAAAGGCAGGACTGACCCCAACTCAGTTTTTATTACAAACATTTTTTTAGAACGTACTTACTCAATATCTTCACCCTCATGGGGGCTGCCATACAAAATTTTATTAAATTATGGTAAAAACCCATAGTGACCCGTAGTCACCACAAGAGGGTAAAATATGATACCGACCCCTATTTAAAAATTAGAAATATGTAGTTCATATATAAAAAAATGGTAAAAAAAGTTCGGGGTTCCGAATGCCAGTGTAACGGATAGATAAAATTTAGCACTGCTGATTATAGCGCATATAATTGTTTTTTTTTTAATTTAAAATAATTTTTTTTGTCCTTATTTTTGCAGTTTATTTTTTAAAGTTTGATAGTTTTTGTCCCCACTGTACGTCCTAATGAATGCATAAGAAACACGTGCCTTTTAATTTAACTAATGCACAGTGGGATTGTGTCTGCGAATGAATTATCTGTTTTCTGTAGAGGAAGCAAAAGTCAAAAAAGTATAAAATTTAAACAAAACTAAATAATCTGACATTTGCTTTATCTATAGTTTATATCAAGACGAATCCATTATCAAGCATTAATGAACCCTGGGTATGTCCTTAAAATTACCTTCTTTAAAGAGATAAATTTTATTTGTTTTTATCTATTATTGTTATTGTTTTGGATTTGATATATATTAATATCTTATGTTTTTTGCAGTAGCCCATTGTGCAGTGTTTATTGAGGAAGTCATCGTTTAGTATATTTTATTTCTTCTTAGGGAAAATTTCTTATGAAAATCAGGTGGTCTTTAATAATAACTTATTATATGTCCTTTACATTGACATTTTAAATTAATGCGTAAGAATATGTAGGAATAGAAAGACGATTTCAACAAATAAAGAAAAAAGAGGGAAGTTTAAAAAGTTCAACAATTTAAAATCATTAGAAAGTTGTCACCAAAGTTTTAGTTAAAAATTAATTTAAAATTATTTTTTAAAGAAGAGAGCATAACTATATTGTCATGTGTTGGCATTGGGTAAAGCAAAATTGTGAGAGTTGCGGGTGTAGGTCCGGCCTTTAAAATGGCAAACATTAGAAAATATTGACACTCTTATGATGAAACACGTATTAAGAAGAAGGAATCTTAGTATTGACGTTGGTGGTTAGGTAAATCTTAATTTTATGGTTGTTCGGCACTGTTATAAGATAGATTCGAGGTGCATCGGGGGAAAAAGAGGCTAAATCATATCTTGTGCTACTGTCTAGCGATCGCAAGCTTTATACCGCCTTTATATGGAGCTAAGAGTACTTGAGAAAAAGCTCTTTGAAAAATATGGGCCAATTTGTGCCAACGAAGATAACCGAAATCTCATTAATCATAAGCTCTATGCCGATATTGAACAAGTGAAAGGCATTAAATTAAAGAAGATGCTGCAGCAAGAAAAGTTTTTAAATAAGATCCTAAAGACATGCCAAAAAGGCGATGATCGAAGATCGAAGAAGAGAGTGGTTCTGTCCAGTTGGATCCGCTTCTTCAGACAGAGAGAGAGAGAGAGAGATAAGTTATAAATTTTTAAGTCTGGTGATCGACAAGGCTCTGTGTTATCTTCACTTCTCTATAACTGTGTCTCTGTAGAAGTAAAAAGAAATTATCCTTAGGTTTGGTTAGGTTAGGTTAGGTTAGGTTAGTTTAGGTTAGTTTAGGTTAGGTTAGGTTAGGTTAGGTTAAGTTAGGTTAGGTTAGGTTAAGTTAGGTTAGTTTAGGTTAGGTTAGATTAGGTTAGGTTAGGTTAGGTTAGGTTAGGTTAGGTTAGGATAGGTTAGGTTAGGTTAGTTTAGTTTAGGTTAGTTTAGGTTAGGTTAGGTTAGGTTAAGTTAAGTTAGGTTAGGTTAGGTTAGATTAGGTTAGGTTAGGTTAGGTTAGGTTAGGTTAGGTTAGGTTAGGTTAGGTTAGGTTAGGTTAGGTTAGGTTAGGTTAGGTTAGGTTAGGTTAGGTTAGGTTAGGTTAGGTTAGGTTAGGTTAGGTTAGGTTAGTTTAGTTTAGGTTAGGTAAGGTTAGGTTAGGTTAGGTTAGGTTAGGTTAGGTTAGGTTAGGTTAGCCTAAGTTAGGTTAGGTTAGGTTAGTTTAAGTTAGGTTAGTTAAGGTTAGGTTAGGTTAGGTTAGGTTAGGTTAGGTTAGGTTAGGTTAGGTTAGGTAAGGTTATCTTAGGTTAGGTTAAGTAAGGTTAGGTAAGCTTAGATTAAGCTAGGTTAGGTTAGGTTAGGCTAGGTTAGGTAAGGTTATGTTAAGATTGGTTCACATAGGGGGTAATTAGGACAATAACAGCATTTTACACATCTGCCCTCAAAGACCTCTCTGTCCATTAAGTGCCCTTTTAAGGAATAGCAAGAATCAAATAAGGAAGAAAAGAGTACGTAAGAGTAACAAAGGAAATAGATAATGTCTTCTGGATATATTTTTTGTGTTACCGTTAGACTTCTCCATTTTTTTCTCTTATTTTCTCATTTTAAAGTCATTTAATCTATCGTACTTCTTTTTCGACAAGTTTAACGACCCCGCGAGCACCAAATAGAGAATAAAATATTTCACTACAAACCTCCAACCACCAATAAGCCAACAATTTTCTATTAAGAAATATAATAAGACAAAAACATAAACAAAAACTACAGACGTTAACGTACTTAATTGTCTTCTAAAAAAACATCAGCTGAATGAAATGTGGAAACTCCATCGAAACCTTGAATAAGTTTGCAACTAAATGTCAAAGTACAAAAATCTCAATCTTTAGTCCTTTAGCAAATACATAGTTACTTTAATAAATGGTTAAAAGCATCTCCCTCGGGAGCCAGTCGCTGTTTATTACAGGTGACATTCAAATTATAATTAACGCTTTCAACTAAACTTAGTAACTAAGTGGAGAAGCAAATGATGATGATTAGAAAACATAATTATGAACTTAAAGTAATGAGCGACTTCTTAATTTCTGCATAAAACACTTTCGTTCGGCTTAAATACCTTTTGCTTTTAATTTTGAATCATGTTTTTTTTTTATTAAAATATTAGTTTGGCATTTTGACAAATGAAAACCCCCTCGATAACCAATTTTTAGAGTTATGCTTTAACAAAAGAACAGTTACTCTTTAAAAAATTTAATTTCTAAGACCCAACCGTAATAAAGGAAAAGATTTACAAAAATACTACCAAAATAAATTAAGCAAAATAATTTTTCATAAGGCGAACGAACAATTTTGTTAGAATTAGTCACTAACAGTTAGCACGATAAACATCTAAAATTTAATTATGTACTTTAAAAAGGCGAAAAAATTGGGAATGTTACGGCTAAAGAATGAAAGAATAGAATAGGAAAACAAAATAAAATTAATAATAATGAGAATTAGAAAAAAACATATAATAGGATCAAGGTCGTATATACGAAAAACTACAACAATAATAAAACAAAAAACATTAACAAAACTCCCCCGCAAAACAACAAACATACACATGGAACGCATTGGAATTGGTCTGTTATTTTCAAAGAAAACAATAACAACAGCAGACATGCATGAAAATACAAGTGTGACCATATGACCGATAACAACCGACCAACAACCTATAAATTCCGTAGAACACGTTAGAATTCCTGCTTACAAACACACTAACATTCTTATACATTTCTATGGATTTCTATACTTGAAAAAAATAACATAAAATAAGCGGATATAGAAAAGGCAAAAAGAAAAAAAAATAATTTTTTCTTCTCCCACCTTCTTTGTATACCCAAACACATGTTGGGGCCAAAGTTGTGCGAATAACGTCCCATATTTCTAGCATTTAAGAAGAACCGACCAATCATTATTTGCAATATTTATTTAAATGTCCATAAGTATGCGTGAATGTTTGTTTTTGTGTAAGGACTTACGGAAGTGCTAATGAGACGGAAGTGAAAGAAATAGTACGATCGTTTAGTTGTCGACCTTGACCTTAATATATTTGTATGTAAATGCTTAGTTAAGGCAATAATAATGATTATTAAATAAGAAATAAGTGTTATTAGATTGCTTTTGTTGTTTTTTTTTTTTTTGCTAAGAAGAAGTTAATTCTAATCTTTTTGTGTGACGTGATTGGCGTTCATTACATGTGTAGTGCCAAATTAAACAAAAAAAATATTAGGAAAAACCAAAGTAAATTATTTTGTGATTTATTTTTAGTACCTTAAAATACCAAAAACTATTAAATGCTTTGCACGCCAAGAAAGAAAGGCAAACAGGGGAGAGATAAATATTCTTTTGAGGTAAAAGATTGCCGTAGAATGGAACAATTTTTAAATCATCTTAGGAGGCGAAAACCCAAGCTTAAGGCAAAGTGAAAGCAGCGAAACAAGCGTTCCTCATATATCTTTTTCCCATTTGGCTCTAATGTTTAAAAAAGTTAAAATTTTATTTGGAAAAAAAAATTATATTAAAATAGACAAAGATAATTTGAAACGGGACAAAACCAATTAGGAAAGCAAATGTGCACAACTCACTAGGACAAACAAAAAAAAATTTTGATTTTGAGCGGTATTGAGACAAGGATATTGGTGTCTCACATATATCCTTTTTGTAAAATATTGCAGTAGATTATTTAAATTCGGCATGGGACATTAGCTCATTAGCAAAAAACCATATATCCTTTTGTAAAATATTGAAGGAGAAACTAGGCAAAGGACAACAACTCATTGGAAAACTCAAAAATTACAATTTAAGAATAAATCACGGCGAAATATGGGTATCTCCCATATATCCTTTTTGTAAACTATTGAATTAAATTAATAAAATTGGGCATCGAATAATATATCATTAGGATAGACAAAAATACAAATTTTGAATAAAATTCATACAAGGATATGGGTGTCTCCCATATATCCTTTTTGTGAAATATTGCAGTAGATTATTTAAATTAAGCATGGGACAATAACTCATTAGGAAAGACAAAAATACAAATTTTAACTAGTTAAAATAGGGTTAAGTGTAGTTTGTGTTCTGTGAAAAAAGACATTGTAAGTGGTTCGTTCATCGTTAGGGTGTATGTGTTCTATTTGTTTGATGTGTTTATTTATGTACACCTATCCCTCGAGCGACGCAATAAAAGAAAGTTTTATCTGTCGCGAATAGGTAATGCTGTATAGTGGCAGCTAAGATAAAGCCAAAATTTAGAGAGCTCTCTCAATTAGGAAAAACATATATAGAAACGTTAAAAGAATAATAGAAAAAAAAACAGTGAGAAACTCTAGAGTAGGTGTAGAACTTGGATTTGTTTGTTTTGTATTTATTTGTTGTTAGTTATACATATTATAATATTCATATTTATATCTTTTTATTTTTTTTTGCATGTAGTTTTTATTTATATAATTATTTATTTGTAATTATTTATTTATACATACCTTTTTTATAGATTATATTTTATTAATAAATAATGTATTTTTATGTATTGAAATAAGTTTGTTTGTTGGGTACAGGAATGATAAAGAGGTGAGTGGAGGTGAAGAGTTTCAGTGGGTCGTAGAGACAAATATTGTGGAATCACTACGACAAGGTTGGGAGGGCTTAATGAGAGCGAACATCAGTCTCTCAAAAATCTTCATGTGGTAGAGTTTGTAAGTTTTGTAGTTTTGTTGTTTGGTTTTTTTCAGTTTTTTTTATGAGCGGATGCACGGCTGGTGAGAGGGTTGGGACCTCCTGAGTATACCACGCCATAGCTAGTCGGCGAACCTCACCGAGCTGGAACTGGTCCGTAACATAAATGAGACAAGGATATGGGTGTCTCCCATATATCCTTTTTGTGAAATATTGCTGTAGATTATTGAAATTCAGCATGAGACAATAACTCATTAGGAAAGACCAAAATACAATTTTAGAGTGAAATCGAGACAAGGATATGGATGTCTCCCATATATCCTTTTTGTGAAATATTGCAGTAAACTAATGAAATTGGGCATCGGACAATAACTCATTAGGAAAGATGAAAATACAAATTTTGAATAAAATCCAGACAAGGATTTGGGTGCCTCCCATGTATCCTTTTTGTGAAATAGTGCAGTAGATTATTAAAATTTAAATGGGACAATAGCTTATTAAGAAAGACAAAAATACAAATCTGACATCTGGCATGGAACAATAACTCATTAGAAAAGGAAAAAATAGAATTTTTTAGTGAAATTGAGACAAGGATATGAATGTCTCCCATATATCCTTTTTATGAAATATTGCAGTAGATATTTAAAATTTGGCATGGGGAAATAACTTTAAAGGAAAAACAAAAATACAAATTTTGAGTGAAATAGAGACAAGGATATGGGTGTCTCCCATATATCCTTTTTGTGAAATATTGCAGTAGATTGTTGAAATTAAGCATGGGACAATAACTCATTAGAAAGGACGAAAATAAAATTTTAGAGTGAAATCCAGACAAGGATTTTGGTGCCTCCCATATATCCTTTTTGTGAAATATTGCAGTAGATTATTTAAATTTAGCATGGGAAAAGAACTCATTATGAAAGACAAAAATACAAATTTTGAGTGAAATCGAGACAGGGATATGAAAGTTTCCCATATATCCTTTTTGTGAAATATTGCAGTAGATTATTTAAATTTAGCATGGGAAAAGAACTCATTATGAAAGACAAAAATACAAATTTTGAATGAAATCGAGACAAGGATATGGGTGTCTCCCATATATCCTTTTTGTAAAATATTGCAGTAGATTATTGAAATTAAGCATGAGACAATAACTCATTAGGAAAGACCAAAATACAATTTTAGAGTGAAATCGAGACAAGGATATGGATGTCTCCCATATATCCTTTTTGTGAAATATTACAGTAGATTATTGAATTTAAGCATGGGAAAAGAACTCATTATGAAAGACAAAAATACAAATTTTGAATAAAATCGAGACAAGGATATGGGTGTCTCCCATATATCCTTTTTGTGAAATATTGCAGTAGATTATTGAAATTAAGCATGAGACAATAACTCATTAGGAAAGACCAAAATACAATTTTAAAGTGAAATCGAGACAAGGATATGGATGTCTCCCATATATCCTTTTTGTGAAATATTACAGTAGATTATTTAAATTTAGCAAAAATGTGCGAAATGACCTTTAAAGAGATACAAATAGAAATCTTTAAACAAAATATTTTCAAAGTTAAGCTAATCGTAATTAATACAAGTTAACGCCCAAATTAATTCACAAAGCAACTCAATTCGTCCCTAAAATTTATTTAAAAATTTAGGCCCAAATAGAATCGTTACCAGCACTCACCTGTGTCTAAACAAATACCCATCATCCATTCGGTAGCCAATAAAGCAGAATCCCAGCTATTTTCGTTTTGTTTTTAATTCTTACTTTCTTTTATTTTACTTCTTATTAATTCTATTTAATTTATTTGTTTTTAATTTGCTTTTATTTGTGTATTTTTTTTACTTGTTTTTTCCAACAACAACAATTGTGTTTTTGAAATACGGCAAAAATTCTTGATATTGTTTTCTTTTTGTATTTTTGTGGCTATTTAGGGTTTTAAATCCCTTTTATTAGTTTCAGAAATTAATTTTTTTCTTGAATTAAATTTTTTTACCAAAAATTATTTCCTAAAACCTTTTTTTAAATTTTAAAAAAACTTTTTTTTTTTAATTTTAAAACTTTTTTTTAAAAAATCCATGATTTGTTGAACTATTTGACATTTAAAAAATTTTTTTTTATTATTATTTATTATTTCTTTAAAGCAAAATATTGTAATATTTTCCTTGTTATTAAGTAAAACTATTTTCCATTTAAATAAGAATTGAACTATTTTATTTGCGTTTTATTTTAAAACCTTTAAAAACTTTTTCAATTTAGAATTGTAAAATAAACTTAATTTATTTCAATTTTAATATAAAAGAAATAAATTGCTTAATAGATTTCCTCTTTCCTTTCTACTTTTTGTTTTTTTTTTAACATTTTCAAAATTTTCCCGATTCCATGTTTTGAATGTTGAACGTTCGAAACTAAACTTTGTCACCATCAAATGTTTTAGTTTTAACTTCTACCGGTCCGTTCGTTGTTCATACTAACCTGCAGCACCTGAAGTTCATAAAATATTTATGATTTCCAGCAGTATTTTTTCCTTTTTTTTGTTTTTATTTGTTGTTATTTTTGTTATTGTAATATTACTGTTATTTTGTTGTAATATTAAAGTTGTGCAACGTGTGAGTGTGTAGAAGTAGGGGATGTATTTAAATTATTGGTAACGTTTGTTTTGTATCTGCATTTGTATGAAAGGATTATTTCAAGGCGCATTTATTACAGGTGAGAGCGGTTCTGCAAAAACAACTAAAATGGATGTACGAATGTCAGAAACAGATAACAAATACTCACAAATTCTTTCATCTTCTCTTTTTTTGTTAGTAAAAAAGAAAGAAAAAACATAAACATAAACAAATTTTGACACTTAAACATCTGAAATACCGTTACTCAGCTGATTAACCGCTCCCACCTGTAATGAATGCGCCTTCGCTTATTTAAAACATTTCTTTTAACAAAGTACCTTCAGCAATTTGGATAGACGATAGTCAAAACTATTTAATACTTGAAAAGTTTCTTTAAATTAATAAAATTGCTGGTATAAAGAGCGCTCTTGACTAAGGGTACATTAAACAAATATCAAAGAACTCAATTGATCAAATGAATATAAGATTCGAATCGAATGCCGTTATACATATGCCCCCTGGACTCCAACTTGTGCCATAAATATGCCTTCACCAACTCCAATCGTCTTTTTTTGTCTCACTCGATTATACATACAAACACATCCAGGCCTTCAAGTTCTGAAAAGGGTATTTCATCTGCTATTTGACCTGAAATTCTAAGGAAGTAAAGGACTCGTATTGATGATATGAAACATATAGAACATTTCCTAGCAGCCAGCATATGCGCAAATTAGAATACAAACATTAAAGTCTCGCGAAGCAAAACTGGAATTGGTTTGATTAAGTAGGAACTGAATTAAGACCATTAAAGAAACGTTGGCCTTAGACTGTATTTAAAAGAGTGCTTAACCATCTAGTTACTGGCTTACGTAGGGCTGACAGGTCCTCTTAAAACACAGCAATTCGACCTTTTTACCACATGAAGTGTGTGTCCACTATAAAGAACAGAAAAGTAAAAGAATGCTGTACAAATTCACAAGAGAGCAACTGGTTTATTGATTTACGTTTAGTTCTTAAACTGAAATTATTTTTTTTGGAAATTAAAGCTTGTCACCCTGTAGGGTATAACAAAAATTCTACCAACCAACACTAATTTCATTCCCGCTTTTTTAGTTTGGCTAGTTTTCCTATATATCACATACATACTTAAGTATGTATGTATGTATGTATGTATGTATGTATGTATGTATGTATGTTTGTATTTGGTAACTATGACAAAAACTTTGCGTGTCTATGCATGACCATACATGTTATTTTCCTTTTTTTTTGATTTGGTTTTTATTACTCTCTGCTTATGAAAAAAAAAACAAATTGTGTCTCTAATATTCTGAGAATATTGATATCTGTCTATAGCCGCATTCTATCTCTTTCCCGAAATTCCGTTACAAAAACTTTGACCGTGCTTTTGAACTCACAGGTGTTTTGATTTGTTTCATTTTAAAAGGGGGGAGTGAGGAGAGAATTACTCCTCATTTTTCGTGTTTGACACTTTTACATACATATGTACATATAGTATTTGTATAGTATTTGAATTTAAAATGGGGAATGGAACACAAAAAAAATTCTTAATATTCTGGAAGTTATTAAATTTCTCATCATATTATTTGTTATTATTTTGTAAGTTTACATGAGTAAAGAACAATGGTTTGTATGTATGTATGTAAATTAAATATCCTTATGGTTGATATATGTAGTTACATATATGTATATATGTATGTATGTATGAATAAGTTTGTATGTTCATATATTTCTTTTTTAATATTTTCAAATTTCTTAAAGCTTTTGTGTTTGTTTTTCGTTTTATGAGTTTTGGGTAAATGAACCCTAATTTCATACTCATATTTCCCCCAATTAAAATGTTTTTTATACCCTTCACATAAGTAATAAAGATACAAATATAAGTTTGTCATTTCGTTTGTATTTTTTTAATATCCATTTGCGACCCCATAAAGTATAAATTTTTCTGGTCCTTATAGGATATGGAAGTCGATTTAGCGATGTCCATCTGTCCGTGTTATGGTTGAAATAAACTTTTTGAAGTCCCCCGATGTCACATAGACCCGTTAGTAATATCAAACTATCGGAAATATCAGCGAGAAAATTTCCTAATAACTGACAGAGATATAAACTTGACACCAAGACTACCTCTTTTTTTTGTTCTAAAATTTGCACATAAAAACCTCTAAAACTGCCTTGGAGTTGCCCCTACACGGGTGCAACATTTTTGTGTAACATACTTACACCCTATCTCCGCCCCTTAACAGGGCTGCCATGCAAAAATGTATTTTATTTTTAAATTTTTTTAAATCGCTTCCACAGCTTACAGGGGGCTCTTCCAAAGCTCAAATGTGTGACGAAATCCAATTCATTTTTCCTCCAAAACATTCTCGTGGAACATATGTACTTAACCCCTATCTCCAGCACCTAACAGGGTTGCCATAAAATATTAGAAAAAAATTGAGTAAAAGCCCCTACAAATTCCTCGTAGTCGCCCTTAAAGGAATAAAAGGTATTACAGACCCCTATTAGTTTTCCCTCCAAAATATATTCCTAGAATAGACTTTCCTTCTACCTCTATTACCTAAGGGGGTTGACATACAAAATTTTCGCAAATTATGTAAAAACGCCCATAACTTCCCAGAGTCGGCCTTAGAGAATTAAGGTGTACGACAGACCCCCATTAGTTTCCCCTCATAAATATATTCCTAGAATATCACCATCGCCTAAGGAGGCTCCCATAAAACGTTTTAGAAATTGTAATAAATTGCCACCCTACAGCTTCCAGGTTACCCTGGATATGTCAAATGCGGGACTGACCCCCAACTCATTTTTTCTTGCAAACATTTTCCTAAATCATACTAACCCCCTTTCTCCACCCCCTAAGGGGGTTGCCATACAAAATTTGAAAAAATTAGCGTAAAAACCCCTACAACTTCCCCGTTGGTTGGTTGGTTTTCGTGGTAGTTTGCTACACGCAAACTGTCAAGTAGAGTCTAGATGACCCCGTTTTGACAGCACCACAATTCGATAGGTGATAAGGTCACCTTAAACCATGGTCCAAGGGAAAATGGAGTACTAGAACCACCCTGTCGCATTGATGTATCTCGACAGGTCGTTCAGCCCGATCGCAGATACATCCCCCAGGCTGTCCAGTATATTAATGATCCAACTTCTCCGTAGTCAAACTATGAGGATTGAAAAAAAATATGAAAAAATAAGTTTGGGGTTTCGAGAGGCCAATGTGAAGGGTATATAAGATTCGACACAGCCGGTAGAGCGCTCTTACTTGTTTTTTACTTGACTGTCAATAATTCATATTTTCATTTATTTTTCAATTTACTTTTTTGGGTTATATACAAGTGTATATATACCTATATATTTATATGTAATTACCTATTAATTTTGATTGTTATACAAATATAAATTTCTATAAAATTTTAATCAAATACTTAATTAAATTAACGAATTCGGGAAGTAGTTACATATGTAATTAAATAGGAGTCATTTATGAAAGTAAATTTTTAAAAACAGCTGCTTAAAATTTGATGTCCTTGTACATACTGAAATGCGGCACAAACATACATATATGTATACATACGAGTACATATGTATGTATGTATGTATATTAAGACAATGATTTGTTTTAACAAATTACAATAAAATTAAACTAATATAAGGAGCACGCGTTTAAAGGTCTTCTTTTGCATTTTAGATGTTAAAAAAACATATTTAAACTTTGATTTTAAATATAATGGCAGGTTTAAGCAGCATATTAAGGTCTTTATATAGTGATAAGGGTATATATACGTTTGTCGTTCTATTTAAAATTTCTATAGTATCGAATATATTTATATTCTGGATCCTTACATATAGGGAATTCGATTAAGCCATGTCCGTTTGTCGGTCTGCCCGTTTGTTGACATCAAGTTTCCAGAGCAAAAATTACCGAAAAATAGCAACCTGTTCAGCGATCTCCAAGGTTATGGAGAGTATGATTAACTACCGTCTGGTTAACTATCTGGAGATAAACGGTTTATTAAGCGACCGCCAGTATGGCTTTCGTAGAGGACGGTCTATAGGGGACATACTGGCCTTTCTGACAGAAAAAGGTGTACCTCAATTCATCATTTTGGCGAAAGTAAAGTGGTGGCTCTGGACATATCTAAGGCGTTTAATAGGGTCTGGCACTTCTGTGCGCTTCTATCTAAACTTATTGCTTTTGGTGTCGGTAAAAATTTTTCTCGATTTATATCGAGTTTTCTCAGAGATGGCACTATTCGTGTTGTTATAGATGGGATCTTTCCCAAGGAGTTCAAAATCAATTTAGGGGTACCGCAAGTCTCCGTCCTCTCTCCTACTTTATTTCTCATCTTTCTGAAAGACCTTCTATGTCAAACTTCGAATCCTATTTATTCCTTTGCAGACGACAGCAGCATATGCCATTCGTACTCGTTTGACCATAGGCTTAGCTCTTTGGAGATTGGAGCTAAGAGACAGAATATGGATGTTTTGATTAACGGCGATTTGATGGTAATCTCCAATTGGGACCTAGCAAGTAGGGTCGATTTTAATGCCCGTAAAGTCCAATGTTGTCTTTTGACACAAAAACGCACAATGAATGATGCTGTCTCGTCTGTATTAATGGATGGTATAAGTGTTGAAAAGACAGAGACCCTTAATATTCTGGGCATGAAAATCCAGTGCGATGTTTGCTGGACGGAACACATTTTTCTTGTATCGAAGGAAGCATCGAAGTGTCTTTGTTTCCTTAAACGGTGTAGCAATTACTTTACACCATCTGATCTTCTCAATATTTATACCACCTATATCCGACCAAAAATGGAATACAACTCACATGTATGGGCTGGTGCCCCAAAGTCTGTTTTGGGGCTACTTGACCGCGTACGGGAACGAGCGAAGATAGTCATCGGCGACGTTGTGGTATCTAATCGCCTTGATTCACTTGAACACCGTCGTGAGGTGGGGTGTGTTTCGCTGTTCTATCGATACTATAATGGAATGTGCTCTGAGGAAATCCGGGAACTTGTTCCCGAAGCCCGGAACTTTTTGCGTGATACACGTTTTTCTAGAAGAGCTCACCCATACGTAGTCGACTGGCCAGTGAATCGCACCACTCATTACAGGGAGAATTCCTTCTTCGGTCGCACAGTTCGTATGTGAAATAAACATCCTAGTGATGTCTTTCCTGTCACAGTAACTATCAAGAAATTTAAATCAAATGTCCACAAACACTACTTCTTTTATCCTCCTTCCCATAACCTATTTTCCTGATACCAACACAATGCAATGCATGTATAGGGGCCATTCCCTGAGTGCTGGTTATTATTAAAAAAAAAAAAAAAAGTAGGACGGAAAACGTATTGGTGTCAAACTATCCGAAATATTCTTAGGCAGAACACTATTTAAAATCAGAAAGATCGATGCACTACGGAGCTCAATATAACCCATTTTTTGTAGGAAAACAGCCATACATATAGGCATTTCCACCAAAAATTTCAACCGCACGAATTAAACCCAAAAAAATATATTTAATGCCTTTTGCTCAAAGTTAAAATTTATCTCTAGATTATAAGTTGCGATTGCCAGCAGCTAGAATCAGCTAGGACTGCATATTTAATTAAATAAAGAACTTTATTTGCCATTAGTTTTACTTAAGTTAGTTTCTGTTCTTTTTAAAATTATGCATATACATATATGTATACTTATTTTTGTTTTACTTTTTTGAAGACATTTTCTCCAATTTATATTTTCTGTTGTGCAAATAAATGTATTAAATACATTAAAAATCATTTATAATGATTTTTTGCAAGTTAAATTATTTTAAAATTAAAAAAAAATTAACATACAAAGTATGATTAAAGAAACTGTCGCATGCGACATGTAGTATGCGACAGTGATTAAAATTAAATTAAAAAAAATGCTACATGTTCTTGGTTAAAACAAATAACATTATTAGGAAACATAAATGCATACCATTTTAAAATTATTCGCATGAAAATATTCCTTTAGCTTTTCAGGAAATCTGTGTTTAATTTAAAATCGACTTCTGTTTTTGTCGCATGGAAATGCCTTGGTTTCTGGTAATTATTTTATAAACGAAGAATCAGCCAAATAACACTTAACAACAATTAAAGTGCTAATCAAGAGCTATTAATTCCGAATTTTGTCAAAATAAAATAATGTCCGACATATTTTTTTTCACTTTGAATGCGTACGAATGTCGCATTCGACATTGGAAAAATGCGAATATATTTCCTTGGCACACAAGCTTAGCAAGCGGCGTACTAACTTAAGAAAAAAAAATTTTGGATAGAAGCAGGGAAAGTATTATTCTCCCTAAAATTTTAAAAATTATGTGAACTTTTTTATATGCTTAATCTGAGAAACTGCAAGAGCTATGGGCTTTAAACCTTATTAAAAGTAGTAACATTATGATACGTATTTTTTTGTTTATGTGGGTATTACAGAACGTATGACGAACTTAGAATAGATTTCTAAATGCTTCGATGTTTTGCGTTTCTTCTCTAATTTCTGACACCAAGTTTCGAAATGTATTCCTTCACTTGATTTGGAGTTTCGGTCTTCCTATTAAGGTTCGCATTCAAATGACATCCTAGCTGGAGCAGTATGATACGTACGTTTTGAAAATAAAAATTATTTGAATACGAGCAGGGAGATTGGAAGCTCCTATCAAAATAAGAAATTTAAATGGAATTTTTGATACGCAGTGTATCGGAAACTACAGGGTGGCTGATGAAAGCTGATACCAAAAAAAAAACCTTTTAATAAAATGTCGGACATGTGTTACCGAGGGTGGAGGCCATTTAAATTACCGCATATACGAGGGTTGCATTTTATTTTATATTTTGGGATTTGAGAAGAAAAACAAATATTAATTATCGAAGATCACTTTATTGTTTTTCCAAATACTCCCCATGAAGATCTATACACTTTTGCATGCGTTTGAACCAATTGCCGAAGCACTTTTGCCACTCTGATTGAGAGATCTCCAAAACATGCATTTTAAATACAGCAACCGCTTCTTCAGGTGTCGAAAAACGTTGACATCTAAGTTTGTTTTTTACGAACGGGAATAAAAAGAAGTCATTCGTTGCCAAGTCAGGACTTGGTGCTTAAAAATGCAGTTGTTTGAGCAAATGTGTGAGAGCTCGCATTGTTGGGGTGGAGAGTGATTCATCTTTGGCGGTTGGTTTTCCTGATTTCTTGGAAGACAGCTGACAAACAAATGGTTGTGTACCACTCAGAATTGTCTGTTCTGCGTAATTATAGTGATATGGTTGCGACATGTCCAGTTTTTCGGGGAAAAATAGCGATCATTTGCTTAGAAGTTCTTCGTGCGCAAACAGCTTTTGTTGGATTTAACTCATCTTGAAAGACCCACACAGTCGACTGCTGTTTACTTTCGGGCTCATACGCGTAAATCCAGTATCTATCACCTGTCATGATATCATAGACGTGTTTCGAAGCACCGCGATCGTATTTTCTGAGCATTTCTTTCGACAAATCGACACGAGCCTTTTTTTGAGCGATTGACAAATTGTAAGGGATCCAACGTGAAAAATCTGTTTTGACAGTCAAATGTTTATGCAATATTGAATGGATGCTGGTCCCACAAATGCCTAAGGCTGTCTCAATCTCGCGATAGGTCACGTGACGTTCTTACAATTTTAGTTCATGCACAGCATCAATGGTTTTCGGAACAACAACTGATTTTGGACGACCTTCACGAAATTCGTCATGGAGTGAACTACGACCATGATTGAATCCACCATATATATCATCGATTAACACTGGTCCTTGATTGAGCTTCATCGTTAAAAAAAAAATTAAGTTCATCCATGCACTGTTGCTGAGTTAATCCACGTCGAAAGTTGTAAAAAGTAATCGCACGATAACGTTAACGATTAAATTTCATTTTTGGGTCGAGTTAAATCTTTTAAGTTACTGTAAACAACACAAATAGCGCTCGTATGTCAAAACGTTCTGAGTACGTATAACTTAGAAAATGTCAAACTTTACGATAGAGCTGTCAGTTGTCAGATTGAAACACTAGTTTTGCCAAATCCCGAAACATAAAAGGCAACCCTAGTAAATATAAAAAAACTCATGAAGTTTTAAAAATAATTAAATTTAAATGGCCTCCAACTTTTGGTGACACATGTGCGACTACTTATCAAAATTTTTTTTTGGTAGCAGCTTTCATCAGCCACCCTGTATAACAGTTATTAATTTCAAAAGCCCTACAAAAAGTATTTAAGCAGTAATGGCTACATATTAGAAAAGGAATAATTTGGTTAGGAGAAGCGGGAGGGGCAGCCCCCATTCAAAAGAAGTTATTTTTATTAAATTTTTTATACAATCTATTTCGGAAGCTGTTAAAATTATCGACCTCCAACCTTCTAAAAGGTACTTCTTCTATTATGATTTTTTTTATTTAAAAAAAAAATTGTTAAATAGGGGCCTGAAAGTAACACTGCACATACAAGCATTATAATTTTTTGATGTTTCTATTTCAAAAACTAGCATCGCGTGTCACTATTTAACGCGGTAGTGGGAGTAAAAACATTTGCTAAATGTTCCAATTTAACTTACATTCAGCGACAACTTCTAAACGATGATAATTATCTCTCTGTATAATAATGACGTTAATGAACTTCAAATATAGCGCAATTGGTCAGTGTAAATAAAAATTTAATAATAACTTTGCTAACATGAAACATGTATTTTTTTAAATAAAACATAACGTCAGTACGAGGACTGGCAGTTTAGGGCATTTGGATACATTTTATGCTTAACAACAGAATTATTAAGTCTAGTTTGAAAAGCTGACACCCGAAAAAAAGTGCATTCGGGGAAACGCCCCAGGGCCTTTCTACATTAAGATAACCATGTTTAGTTACTTCGTTTAAATATCTATTTTGTGCATAATTTTTTAAATGCTTTAAAACATTACCAAAACCTAAAATTTCAATTATATACAATTTAAAACAACAATACTGGCCACATCAAAGACATTTCCGCCTGAAAATTTAAAAAACGTGGAACAATTTTAAAAAGCCAATAATAAAAAGGAAAAATTAGATATTGAAAATGAGTAAGAAGGTCAATTGACACATCAGCGTAAAAACCAACATTGACATTTCAAAGTAGTTAACTAAAACTAAAAAGCCAATTAATTATTTAATAACGCCCTCATTTCATTTTGTTGAAAAGGACTTATTAAAATTTCATTTTATTGTATTAATTTTTAATGCGTTTTTCAACACTTTTTTCTTTATGTAGAATTAAGCATATTTAAGTCAATATATACTTAAAAGTATTCCCTAGCAAGGTTTTTTTCAAAAGAATTATTTATCTTTTACACAAGGAAACGGCCATGGAATAATAGTTTAATACATATTTGCAAACCAAAATTGAAGGCTTTCACCAATAAAATTCATTTTAATTTTGACTTTTTTTAATAGATATTTGAATTCTTTACTCCTTACATCAGTTTGTCACTCCGTTTGTAGTTTCTACAATATTCATTTAGAACTACATAAAGTATAGATAGTTTAGATCCTTATACAGGGTGTCTGGTAACAAAAAAAATATTTCTAAATAAGAATATTTAAAAAAGTAATAAACGGTGCGAAGGGAGGGTGTCGCCGTTGGAATTATCAATTGCGCGGATTTGTCAGTCACAATCAAGGCGAATTCATTACAGGTGGGAGCGGTTAATCAGCTGAGTAACGGATTTCGGGTGTTTAAGTGTCAAAATTTATTTATGTTTATGTTTTTTTTCTTTTTTACTAACAACAACTGTAGAATCTAAGAAAAGCTCAAAAGAGAAGAAGAAAGAATTTGTGAGTGTTTGTTATCTGTTTCTGACATTCGTACATCCAATTTAGTTGTTTCTGCAGAACGGCTCCAACCTGTAATGAATGAGCCTTGGTCACAATGTTGCAGTTGTCGAGAGAGCATTGCGCGTTCGCTGTGGTGACAGTTTTCAAGATTAATGATTCTTACGTAATTGCTCGTCGACAATTTTGTTCAAAGTTTGGTATTCGGCGAACACCAATGGACAGAGTGTAAATTTAACACGTTCGTGGGTGCAGAGATTCCGATCAACTGCTTAGGCTATAAATGTCCCACGGCCAGGGCCCAGTCAATCTTCAAGAACTCCCAAAAACAGTGAACTGGTTGAGAGCAGTTTTTGTAAAAATCCGCGACTTTCAATATGGAAAAGAGCAGCCTCACTGGGACTTCCAAGAGCGATTTTTTATGAAATTAAAAAAAAAAGGATCTAAAGTTCCATCTTCTTAAAATTCAAATCGTTGAAACACTGAAAGAAAGTGGCTTTGATTTGCGCAAAAATGTTTGTGAAACGATGTTGAAGCGTTATCGCACTGTAAATCCCATTTTTTTGGAGCAAAGAGGCTCGTTTTCACTTAAACGGTCACGCCAGCAAGCAAAACTGCCGTTACTGGTCTTCAAGAACCCAGAACCATAACGATTGAAACATCAAAAACCATTGCATTGCCCCAGGGTAACTGTTTGCTGTGCCTTATTCACGCATGAGATAATTGAACCATATTTTTCAAAAATTCTTGAGTCCAGACGACAAAAGTCAACGTACGATTACGGAATTCTTTTTGCCAAACCTGCCAGCTTATCCATCCTACTCTTCACACACGTGGTTTCAACGGGATAGGCCGACTGCCCACACAGCCAGAGCTTCGATGAATTTGCTATGGGAAAATTTCCCCCAAAAACTGATCAGTCACTTTGGGGACATCCCATTGCCACCGAGGTCTCCCGATCTAACTCCCATGGATTTTTTTTATGGGGCTACCTCAAAGAGAGAATTTAAAATGGCAATCCTCAATCTTTTGTGGCTTTAAAGGAAAAATATTCGTCAAGAACACAGCCCGATTGAACCAAGTCTACATCAGCTCGTGAGGCTCTGTTTTGAACAGTGTGTTTAACATGCGATAATTTATAACCTTTAATAAAACTTTTGCGAAATTTTTTATTCATTATTCGTTTATTTTCAAAAATCCGTAATATAATCTTAAAGTGTTTTGTAATATATGTACGTCTTAGTTTGTTTAAATATTTACATTTTTATTTCATGCTTCTTATATAAATTCGTAATAAACATTTGTCAAGTGACTTCTTGGTTGCCGCATGGCATTTTTTTTATAAAAATTGAACGATGTCTCTAACATGTTCGAAGACATTAGGCTCCAACCTTTCCTTGTATCAAAAATTTAACAGTTTTACTTTTCGGTGTTTGCAAAAAACAAATACAATTCTTTGCCGCACTTCGAAAAAAGGAAAGTACATTAGTATTAAAAAGGAACAAATGCGACACAAACACTTTTTGTCTTCGTTAAGTCTTAATTCCTTTTTATATTTTGTGCAAAAATGTATAAGAATTGTAAAATTTATTTGAAACAATAGTATGTATCGATGTTTTTTTTGTAAATGAAACCTATTCTGTATTTTTTTTAGAAATTTTGTAACCGAACATTATTTATGGGGTTTCTTTTAATTCCTTGGTTATGCCACGCAGCAAAAAAGATTATCACCCGAATATGTGCTTATAATATATTTTGAATAATTTTGGTATATAAATAATAATTTACAAAAATAAAAAGTTTTTTGTCCAGAAAAACTTGATGTAATTTTTCTTTTAAAAAAATTTAAATTTTAAGTTCTTCAAAGGGTTCAATTGAATTTTAAAGGTTTTTCGTAGCCATTTCTTATCAAAAGTTCTTAATACATACATATTTTATTTTCTTTACTTAAATTTAAATAATTATACAACACTTTTAATAACTTTTTTATCTGAATCAATATTTTCCATAACTTCTATATTAATATACAATGTTTTAAAAGAAATTTAAAATATACATAGCTGGGTTACTCACAAAATACGATATAATACTATATTGTCATATGTATTATTTTTTTCATTAAACCCTTCAAAAATACCTTTTTGTTAAAAATAAAACTTTTGAAACAATATGATATATTACATATGTAGATATAACATATAATAATATGGCATCATATCTTATCTTGTGAATAGCCCAAATATGTACTTCAAAAAAGTCAACTGCTATGTTTTAAATTTGCTATAACTTTATTATGTACTTATTATTATTTCATACAATATCTACAATTCACAGTTTTATTTAAAATTTACAATAGCTAGTAATGAGAAAAAAATAATGTCATTTTATTTTTAAGGAATAATGTTGCCCATCTCCTGCCCCTTATATAATTATGTCTATAGATATTTAACGTAAACAAGTGTTTTCCAACACTTTTTCTCTCTCTATTATTCTATATTTACAAAAATCCAAGTGCTAAATTCATTTTAATATTAATTAAATTATTGTTACAATTTTTTTTAAGGAAAAACTAAAAAGCTAAATTGACTATATTGTAACCAAACTCAACTAAGGGCTCTCTCAAATATATCCCAAAAATTAAAAATGGCGGCGAGTTCATAAAATAAAAACAACAACACAAATATGTTGGGGCTATTTTTCTTGTTCTATTGGGATAATTTGTCATTACGAATAAGGATTTTTTAAGAGTCAAAAATCCCTCCTAAATTTTTTTGTTGTTGTTTCATATATAAAAATTCGGGGCCAATTTTCATTTTGCTTTTATAAATTTTTTATTTATTTTAAGGGGATCCTTTTCCCATTATTTTTTTGGCCAAATTTTGTATTTTATTCAGGGAATTTTTTTGAAGAGCTTTAACTGAGCATTTAAAAATTAAACTAATAATAAAATCGAAATAAGATTATCTACACTTTTATGAAATAATTATGCAACTAATTTTTGGTAACATTTTCGGAACTTTTTGAAAAAGCAGGATTCTTATGGCCCTTCTCAAAATCGCCCAAGACCATGGAAATGCCCGATGAGGTATGTTTTATGCCGGTGCCAATATGTTTTTTGGTAATCGGTGGCGGCGCTGTGGTGGGTAAGATAAAGGTGGCATTGTTTAGGCGTCGATAGAGTAGTGACCTTAGTTTGTAAATTGTAAATAAAGCCATGTACACGCAACAGGAAAGCAATATAACACCCACTACAGTTAAACTGGCATCAGCTGGCCTACTCCAATCAATTACATGGTAAATGTAGGGTTTGCCCTTCCTTTAAAGAGTTAAAGAAAAGACAACAACAAATAAAATTGTAAATAAAAATAATTGTGTTTCTACTTATGCTTAATAGTAAATAAGATTTCTCCTCTCTCAATACTTACTTGTTGTGGCCACCACTTAATTGATAGATGACGGAGAAGAATGCATAGATTAGTCCAAAGCAAACGGGCAAAAACATGTGTAAAAGTCTTAAAGGATGAGCAACAATCAGCAGATCGATTAACATGCAAATCGAATTGAAGGCGTGAGTTAATATATTTGTAGCGCTTAACGAACCTTCCTTGGCTGTAATTATGATATGAATTATATAAACAAATTTTACTTTGCTGCTGCTCAGGTCATAATTAAGTATTTACCATCATATAAAATGGTCCAATAGATAATTGTTATCACAATTGAAACCACCAATGTTGTTATATGCATGCCCCAGTAAATGCGAAAAGGACTTTTTAAAGATTCCAAATTCAAAAGTTTATCTAAAAGCAGAATTGTTTATTACTTTTATTAAAAAAAAATACTTAATTTTACACTTACCCGCATACTCGGGATGAAAATGGCAAACTGTTACCAATATGGCTGCGTATACATTTGTTATCATGCACAGCATGATGCCCCAATTGGTCATGTAAATGAAATACAACCAGAAATTTGAAGACTCATCAGGATCTACCATAGACTCAATGACAACTACCGTAAAAAATATTGCCAAAAGCCAGCGATAAATTAAATAAATAATACTTTTGGTGCGACTCTGCCACTAGAAATAGAAAAATAAAATTTTTTAATAAAAAAGCATTAAAAGTTGAATAGAAGTACAGGGTGTCTGGTGGCAGATTTATATTTTTAAATTTAAATAAGAAATGTAATAATTGCCACAAAGTTTTATTAAGAGTACTGAACGTTAGAATGGAAATGCAGATTTTATTTTTCAAAGAGTATGTCATCCATATATCTTCCATTGAGTTGACCACACTGCGTGTGGAAAAGACGCTGCAGTAAACTTGGTTCAATTCAGCTGATTTCTGTACAAATATTTTCCTTTAAGTCCAGAAGTGATTAAGAATTGTCATTACAAGCCCTCTCTTTGAGTTAGCCCCACAAAAAAAATCATGGGAGTTTGATCAGGCAACATCGGTGGCCATGGGCATGAATTTGTCTTGCCAAGACGTACAATTATCAACAAGTTGCTTCATGTTCCAACTTTCTCATGTAAAAAAGATTTTACTTTTCGGAAATGATTACAACTCGCAAAAAAGTAATATTTAATTAAAAAAAAATTAACCTCCTTAAACCCAATTTTAAAATTAAGTACCCTCCTTTATGTCACATCTGAAATTGTTTCGTCTTACATTTTCTAAAACACTAAACCAACAGAACAAATCCGTATGCGCCATCTAAGTATTGTAGCACTGTAAACTACGTGACCTTTGTCACAAGTTACCAACAAGTGTAACAGTGGCAATGACCTAATTTTTCATTCATTAAACACTTGCTGCATCTTTAATGATGTTGATTTAACAAAAAAAACTTAGTTAATAAAAGAAAACAATAATACTAAAGGCTGTTCTCAAATATTTATTTTATTTTAAATTATTTATTTATAAAAATTCTTTCAATTCAAAATATGTTTCTTCCAGTTTTTGCTTTTCAAGGTTATGACAAATAAACAAAATCGAAAAAGAACTTTTTGAGGTGTAAACGTTTTGCAGGCTTTGCTTACACTAGATAAACATTTGACAAAATGAACGTGACCAAACGTGACCATTGAAATGTATCGACTGGCTTCTAATTTATTAGATCAATTTAAAAAAGAAGCGTAAAATAAAAATCAACACTTTTTAACACTTTTTAAAGGAACTTGCTCTTAGTCATTATGCCAGATGGAATTAAATTTATTTGAAGAATATTTATTGCGTCTTTTCATCTAGTATTTACTCAGCTTATATGCGCTGAATTTAAGAGTTATGATTTAATTCACAATTCATTCATATGTTGTTTGGCTCTCATTTTTTTTCTAAATGAAAAACTTCGATTCTGTTTTTTGATTATGTTTATTTGAGCCTTTATTGGTGGAGTCGAGAAGATGATATCGGACAAATGGGCGCCGTCACAATTGATTGATATACGGGCTCGTTTTATGACATTTTTCATCACTTCGGCGAGAACTTCGGGCGAGAGATTGCCGCACTCGCTTTTGGACTTGTTCACGTATGCACGAGACTTCAAAACACCCCACAAAAGGAAGTCTAGAACTGTTAAATCGGGCTATTTTGCGGGCCAATGTAAATCGCCAAAACAAAAGATGAGGCGACCCGGGAACACCGCCTTCAGAATATCGGTTGCAGCATTCGCAGTATCTGCCGTTGCTCCGTCCTGTTAGAACCACATGTCCTCCAGTCCTGATTCGTTCAATTGCGGCAGAAGAAACTCGGCTAACATGGCCCTATAGCGTGCAAAGTCCACTGTGGTCGTTTGACCAGCGGCGTCCTCGAAAAAATGACCCAAAGACTCCTCCAGCGTGAATAGCGCACCAATGCAGTCATTATGAGCGGGTGTAATGGCTCCTCGTGCATCACTCGTAGATTTTTGGTGCTCCAGAAGAGTTAATGTACCCGCTCAGGTGAAAATGAGCCTCATCGCTCATTAATATTTTGGTAAAAAATCGTCCACTTCGGCCTCGAAATTGAGGATGGCTTGGGCGTAGGTTACATGCATTTGGAGATCGACATGTAGCTGACGCACAAACTGGACTTTGTACAGGAACATGCGTAGGTCTTTAACCAAAATTTGCCTTAGGCACGACTGGCTGATGGCTCATTGCGAGGCATGGCGTCTGATCAAAGTTTCTGGCGACAGCTCGACATCCTCGCTTACAGCGGCGATATTCTCAACAGAACTGGCGCTCATTTTTAGCTTTAGCATTAAACAAAGGTTATATTTGCTGTAGAAACGTATCACTCTAGGATGTCTTACGGATTCTTGATCCTATCCCCTTACGATCTTAAGGGGCAGCCCATTTAAATAAATTAAAATTGAAGCTTAGATGCCGCCATTTTACTTATCCAAGACGACTAAGAAATCAGTGAAAGCAGTTTGGGTACCATAGCACTTTCTTAAAGTTGTTTAAGTGAAAAGCGTTTTTTGTAGGTTTGCGGACCAATGTTGAAACTTATTAGGGGTGTTGACTATTTTGGAAAGGAGGTTTAACCAATTGCAAAAAATGTTGTGAAAACAAACAGTTTTCTAGAAAAGATTACAGATGGTTGCATTATAATTGATTTAACCAAATTCTTGGAAATCATGTTTAATAGATTCAGAAAGAATGTTATCACATCCTATTGTCATAATTTTTAAGTGTAGTTTTAAAAAAGTGTTTCTGTAACCTATAATTTTTTTTAATTTAAATTGTATGAAAAAATAATGATAACATTACCCTGGCCCATTTATTTTGGTGGGTTATTATACGTTGGGGCTTTACTGCGTGCAACATTCTTACTTTGTTTTAAACATTGTAATTTAAAACACATGTTAAGCGGTTTTGGGGTTTTAATTAGATATGGTTTGATTGCCTTTAAAATTTCAATGAAACTTTTATGTTATAATTTATTTCATTATTAAAAATGTTTTAAACCATTTAATTTTTAATTTATAAACGTTTTGTTTAGTAACTCTTACTATTAAAATAACATACAAGGTGGGCCAAAAGAAATCACCCTGTTGGAAGATGCTCTTATTTTTGCAAATGGTGTTCAATATCAAATCTGTTTTGACGTTTGTGAACTACTCTACATAAAAGTGAACATGGAGCGATAAACTCCCCAAAAATGAGGAATAATCGTGTTTAGGCCAAAGAGGACGATTTTTGAACTAAAATCGTAATGAGCGATTACGCTTACTTTAACCTCAGCGGGTACGTGAACAAGCAAAACAATTGCTTCTGGGGCGGCGAAAATCCACGACTGATACACGAAGAGCCATTACACCCCCTTAAAGAGACTTCATGGTGCGCTGTTCACGCTGGAGGAGTCATCGGGCCAATTTTTTCGAGGACTCCGCTGGTCAAGCGACAACAGTGGACGGTGTGCGCTATAGGGTCATGTTAGCCGAGTTTTTTCTGCCGCAATTGAACGATATAGGATTAGGAGACATATGGTACCAACAGGACGAAGCAACGGCACACACTGCGCGAGCCACAACCTATATTCTGAAGGCGGCGTTCCCGGGTCGCCCCATTTTTTCTTTTGGCGATTTACATTGGCCGCAAGATCGCCCGATTTAACCATTCCAGACTTTTTTGTGGGGTTTTTTTAAAAATCCGTGTTTACGTGAACAAGCCCGAGATCCTGGAAGCTCTCAAGGACAACATTCGATACAAGTGCGAGAATCTGTCGCCCAAAGTTCTCGCCAAAGTGATGAAAAATACCATAAAACGAGCCCGTATAGAAATCAATTGTGACGGAGCCCATTTGGCCGATATCACCTTCTCGACTTGAACACCAAAATTCTTAAGGTTTAAGTAAACATAATCAAAAAACAGAATCGACGTTTTTTATTTGGAAAAAAGAGAGCCAAACAACATCGGATGATTTCTTTTGGCCCACCTTGTAGTTACCCATCTAACCAAAAGTTCCGGTTTTGTTAAGAATTCGTTACGACTAGTCGAAAAAGCTTTCCGAATTCGGAAACGAAATATTACCGAAATCGTAACGATTTTTATAGAAAGGTTTGGCCCGACTTCATAGCGTTATGTCGGTATGAATTCGTAAACAAAGTCAGTTACGAAACCGTAACGACATGTAGATACAAAATCGTAACGATACAAAGGCAGGAAATCGTCATTTTTTCTCTATTTATTATAGATTTTGGCAAATAGTTTGCTACTTCATAACATTTTTATGTGAAATCTGAGGCGACATTGCTATTGTTAGTACAATACAGTGCCATTTAATTGTTGTTTCACTGATTTCATAGAAATACAAGTATTTGTTACATTTTTCTTTGTTTTTCGTAATTTCCCTTTTTAAATTTATTATATTTATTTGGAAATTTTAAACACAGTTTTTCGCTTATAAAACAAAGTTTTTTCAAGACGTTAAAAATTATTGTTGTTACGACAAACTACCCAAAAACTTTAGCGAACTCGTAACGATAGGTAAGACTTCAGATAAATTCGAAACGTTTGGTTTGCTGGGTATGTAAGTACATATCTACATGTGTTTGTAAGTATGCATCTAATCAAACTCTGATAGCAATTTCACCTTAAACTAAATTTTTTAACATATGTACATATTTTAATGATTTTGATAATTTTTTAAAGAATCTAACAGCTGGTTTCAAAAACTAAAATTCTCACAATGACCGTTTAAGAGTTTGAATGTAAAATATTTTTTTTTTAAAAAAAGTTTTCAAGGAAATTTTTAGGGAAGTGATAAATAGACTTTATTAATTTGTCATAAAACTAATATTTGCCGAATTTTACTGAAGTATTCTAAAATGTAGCAGGACATAAGATTAGGATACAATTTCAATGGTAGCCTGGCCAGATGGACGAAAAGTGTTAATCATTTCAGAAGATAATTATAAGTCGAAGGGTTTAATATAAAATGGCTGTTGATTTTTTAGTTTTGGTTGCATAACAAATGGTGTTTTGGTGCGGGTTATAAAATTCTAATGAGAAAAGGAAAATAGAGTTGCCACTGTTTCAGTTTGAAAAGAGCTGCAACGGCGTATAACAGTTTTTGTTGTTTTGTTTACAAAATTTTCTTGCAGTTTAAAAGTGCTAAATATTTGTTTGTATTTGAAAATAAAAATTCTTCTTACTTGTGACTTAACAAAATCATCTGGTGGTGTATGTTCGAAACCACATTTTTCTCGATGAAATTCTTTTTTGACTGGATGAACAAGATCCTTTAATGTCTTCATATTTCCGAAAGCAAATTTATTCCAAGACTTTTAAAACAGGTTGCAGAATAAAACAAATCAAAATATTTAATTTTCCAGCAATATTTCTTTGCATTAAAAATCTTGTTTGCTTTTTTTTAACAGTATTTAAGCCGATTGTAAGGTTGTAATCGTAATTGCTATTCTTTAGTACATCTATCGCGTGTAACATCGAATACAGGCATCCATAGCAGTGACATAATCAAAACTACTGTAATAATGTTTTATAAGCTGCAATTAAAAAAAGTAAAATTATTATCAATGATTTGACATTTAGAAAGTTTTAATTTATATCGAAAACTTAATATTTTACTTTGAAAAATATTTTTTAAAAATTAAAGTCTGAAATAAAAAATTTATAAGTTTTATTATTTTCAAAAAATTTTATTTTTGGGAACCGTGCAAAAGGCTCTCTACTTTTTGATTGGTTATATTGAGAGGCCTCTTGAATTTAGGACATAGACACTTATGTCGTTTCTAGATATAAAAGGTGCCTTTAATAACTTAAGCCCATTATCCATCGTCGGGACCCTCCGCGAGATCGAAGTTGACAATTCTTTAGTTGTAATTATTTACAAGTTGGTGGCACGAAATTAGCAAAGAGATGAATCCCTAAGGATTCGCCATTACTGTGGAACATTATACTAAACATGTTGCTTAGTAATATGAAATCAATGGGGACAAATGGGACTGACTGCAGATGACAAATGTGTGGGTATGTCTTGCAACCATCTGTTAAATATCTATAAAAGGTTGGAGTTGGTTTTGAGGACAATTCTTAAATGAAGTGCAGTAAGGAGCTGTCCATCAACCCTATTAAAATAGAGCTGGTGCTCTTCAGAAATAGATACAAAATTTATTCTTTTGACTACCCGACGCTTAAGAAAGTAGTATTGACTATGTTATGTAGCGCGAAAAAGCTGGTATTAATTCCAGACAGTAAGTTGCCTTGGAAGTCAAAATTGGAGCAATAGTGGCGAAATAAAATACTACATTGAATGTGTTAAAATGAGCCAAGACGTGGGGCCTCAGGTTCCCTAACATTGTTAGCTCTACCAAACAGTTATATAACCGATTTTCTTCTAAGGCTGTAAGCTTTATCGCGAACTGTTGACATATTAAGAGGACGTTGCGCAATGGAATCAACTCCAAAGAAGTCACTTTTGACCCTACTCAACTGGCTTCCGGCGGATCTTCCAACAAAGAAGTTGCCCTCTACCCCGCAACAAGACTAAAAGCGGAAAGACACTGAGCATGCGGTCATACAAATACTGGCGATTTTGTTTCTAAACTGATTGATTACTAAACACTGGAACCTTCTTTTCGCAGGATACTCTTCTTCGCTATTGCAGAGAAAGGGGCGGATAAATTCACCTTTTAAGGACCTGTCGAGGGTCTAAGGGGAAAACTGGTGTTAGATAAGTCACATCCGTTGTACAACAAAGAGTCCAGATCCCGTTATGAATTTCGGATGAATGCAATGTACTTCAGTCTAAACTATCAGCGATGAGCGAAGCGGTCAACTGACTGCAGTTCTAAGAGGTTTTCGGTAGAAATTTTGAAATATTAACCGACACCTTAGCCATTATTATGTCAGCCAAGCTACCATTATAAATAGCAATATGCAAAATTAAGTGACGCACAAATATCGCCGAAAAGTACAAAATACTAAAAAAGGCGTTATCTAGAGGCGTGGCAGAAATAATTAAAAACTCTCTGGATTCGTGTTTTATCAATCATTAATTTTACAGGGCGACTTACTTCAGTTTTTTCAAAACCGTCTTTTAACACTTCTTTGCTTTTTTATTAAAATAGTACTTTGACCCACTTGAAGGAAAAATTATAGCGGCCAAAAGAAATCACCCAATTGGAAGATGATTTTATTTTTGCAAATGGCGGTCAATGTCAAATCTGTTTCGACATTTAAAAAGTTGACAGATGTAGAAAACAAGTAAACAAGCCATGGAGCGATACACTCCCCAAGAACGCGGATTAATCGTGTCATCTCCAATCTCAAGGCTGAAGTGGACGATTTTTCGACCAAAATCACAATAAGCGATGAGACTAATTTCCACCTCAACGGGTACGTGAACAAGCAAAACAATCGCTTCTGAAACACTGAAAATCCACGAGTGATGCACGAAGAGCCATTACACCCGCTCAAAGTGCTTTCATGGTATGCTGTTCACGTTGGAGTAGTCATCGGGCCATTTTTTTAGGACGCCGATACCTAAACGACAACAGTGGACGGTGCGCGCTATAGCGCCAGGTTAGCCAAGTTTTTTTTTGCCGCAATGGAACGAATTAGGACTGGAGGACATGTGGTTCCAACAGAACGGAACAACGGCATACAGTGCGCGAGCCACAACTGACATTCTGAAGGCGGCGTTCCCGGGGCAACTCATCTCTCGTTTTGGCGATTTACATTGCCCCGCAAAATTGCCCGATTTAACCTTTCTAGACTTTTATGTGGGGCTTTTGAAGTACCGTGTTTGTGTAAGCAAGCCCGAGATCCTGGAAAACTTTAGGGACAACATTCGGCATGAAGTTTTTGCCGAAGTGATGAAAAATGCCATAAAACGAGCCCTTATAGAGCCCTTATTATCTTCTCGACTTGACCAAAAAAATTCTAAAAGTTTAATTAAACATAGTCAAAAAAGAAAAAAAACAGAATCAAAGTTTTTCATTTAGAAAAAAAATGAGAGCCAAACAACATCGGGAGACTTCTTTTGGCCCACCTTGTATTTTTTGAAAAAACCGCAGGTGTTTTAATTAAAAATTTTTATCAAGTTAATTATCTCTGTTTATTTAATTATTTTTAAACCTTTTGACCTTTTCTTAAAATATTATGAAACATTTCTTGTTGTTTTCACGAAAAACACATTTTGGACCCTACGGCAAATCAATAAAAACACAAGTATTTTTATAATTAAACAATTAAAGAAAAGAACTTATTAAAATACTAATCGAAAGAATTTTTTTAATAAATAAATCATCTGCAAAAACTACAACATCTTAGTAATTTTGGATGCACATTAACTTTAAACAAGTCAACAAATTAAAAAACTTGTGTCTTTAAAGGGTTAATCGTATTTAAAGAAATAATGCAGTTTGGAAGCAGCGTTTTCATTATGTGTTGCCACAGATTATTTTTAAGTGGCATTAAGTTAATTTTATGGTCTCACATAATTAAATGTTTATTATAAACTAAATTAAATGTACAAAAAAAACAACAACATTACTTAAAATTTCCCTTCATTGCCCCTATAAAATAAGGAAACCTATGAATTCGATTCCCAACTTTTGTTTATAATAATTTATTAAAATTTATTTATTTAACTAATTATGTGAACAAAAATATTTACTGCTAAACAGATAATAAAATATTTATTTTATTACCAAAATTACTAATGAAAGTAAAACATTTTAATATTTTGGAAAATTTAATTTATTTTGTAATTAATCACTCAATAAAATGCTTGATTAGGCGCTATGTGGTTTATGGATGGAAATCATAACGTCAAATCAAATGCATTTTTAAGACATTAAAAGATTTATTTTAAAACCTTTTTTTTAATTTAAAATCTAGTTATTATATAACAACAATTTGGAGTTAAGAAATTTGTTTTTTTTTTTATTAAATTTTTATGTCTGTATGTTAATTTTAGTGTGAGAGTTTTTATTGTTTTCATTTTGTTGTGTTTTTGTATAAACATTTTATTGACAGAGACAAATTAGCGATATGTTTCGATTCATAATTAGTTTAAAATTTGTTTTTATTTATTATTGTTATTTATACGTTGTTTTTACAACAAATGAACTTTTTGAAGCCCCCCGATGTCGCAAAGACCCGTAAGTAGAGTCAAAACATCAAGTATATTTGCGAAAATTTTTCTATAGAAATTCAGCAAAATCGTCCGATAACTGACGGAGATATAAGCCAGCAGCCACGACTACTTATGTTTATTTCTCTTAAACTGCCCCTGAGCTGCTCCTATACGGGAACAGTCGTGCGGGAAATCATTCACGGTGCTCTTAACACTTGGTAGAAACAAAACATCCACCAGCGCCCCCAGAATGGCTCACCTTGCCACCCAGGTACCAACTCTCTGTCATGACTCTGTGTAGCCATAACAGACTACTTGGTGAGGAGTTGGGCTATCTAAGCCCGAATCGCGTCTCTAGTTTTGATCTCGCTTCTTTATGAACAAAACAGATCCGCGCCGACAAGACACCTCTCCACACGCTTGTGAAACAGCACCCAACCTTAAGCAAGAAATATTATGATTATCATGTCGCACCTAACGAATGCGACACCCAGCTCTGTTTGAAGGATCTCTTTTGATTAAGACAAATCATTTACTCCACTTTAATCAACGTTTCATAATCTTCTCACCGCCAGTCAGGACAGAGTCACGCGCATGTTTCAACATGCCAATGCCGGCCTTTTCATTATTTGCTACTACTTTGACGGGATCTTATTTTAGATCCTAGGGTCCCCAGCCGAAGCCAATTTCCCTATTCACCTACTTTCAAACACACTTACACCTTTCCAGCTACTACTTCTACCTACTTCAACAGTTGCTCATGTGCCTGGGTAGGTCCGCCAAAACCAGAAACTCTTTCTTGTGAACCTTAAGTTCATATAAGACCGCTTACGCGGTCACTCTGGGGCCCGTACAGGACGGACCCAAGCATATCGACTTTTGTTCTACAGTTGCCCCACTTGGGGATGACCACAGCCACCACGTGAACTCCCGAAGGAGACCTCACCATTAATCAATTCATGCACTGGTAAGCACATGGGGCCAACTAATTCCCGTGGTACCAGATAGGACTCTAGTCAGCCTCGGAAATCTACTTCCGAACAATTCCTATTAATTTCTATTTAACACAGATAAGGTATTGGTACCCTTAGAACCTTGTATTGCTGTGCAACTTAATGGCGATGTACATGACACAGCGACAACAAGGACAAACTGCCTCAAGCCAGACCAGTAAGGTTATAACCACTGATCACTTTAGCCCAAGACAGACTGTTTTTAATTTAGCCATGTCTGTTAGCCTTTTAGTAACTGAAAGTTGCTCGGTTGATACCACGAGGAGGTAGACTTATGCACTTGTGTGACATCACTTATCAACCCCTATACGGGTACAATGTAAGACTGACTCCCATTAATTTTTCCTTGCGAACATATTTGTGGAACATACTTAACCCCAATCTCCAGCCACTAACAGGGCTGCCATACAAAGTTTAACTTTTTTTAATCGCTCCCACAGCTTCCAGGGTGCTCGTAAAGAGGTCAAATGTAAGACCGAGCCCAATTAATTTTACTTCCTAAACATTTTTGTAGAGCATACTTACCCCCTGTCTCCAGCCCCTAAAAGGGTTGCCATATAAAATTTGAAACAAAAAGTTAGGGTAAAACCCCTACAGCTTCCCCGCAGTTGCCCATAGAGAAATAAAATGTTTTGCAGGCCCCCATTAGCTTTCCCTCCCAAACATATTTCTAGAACATACTTATTCCCTATCTGCATCACCTAAGGGAGTTGCCATAAAACATTTAAAAAACAAATGATGTAAAAACGCCCATAACTTCCCCAGTAACGGCCTTAGAGAAATAAAGTGCAGAGCCAACCCTAATTAGTTTTCCTTCCCAAACATATTCCTCGAACATACTGACCCCCTATCTCCATGGCCTAAGGGGGCTCCCATACAAAGTTTGGGAAATTGTAATAAATCCCCCTCTACAGCTTACAGGGTACCCGGGGATAGGTCAAATGCAGGACTGGCCGCCACTCAGTTTTCCTTGCAAATATTTTTCTAGAATATACTTACTCACTATTTCCACTCACTAAGGGGGTTGCCATACAAAATTTTAAAAAGTTAGGGTTAAAACAATATTTTTTAAACTGGTTTGAAGGGTTATTTAAAGCTTCAAATAAACAAAAATACCGATTTTTAGTTAAAGTTAATTTTGTCAGTTATTTTTTAGTAATATTTAACTTTGTTATTTTTTTCTGATAGGGATAGGGGACTAACATATTTCCGTTTAATGGGTTTCTATGGGAGTGAAGTTCAAAATTAAATCATTTTCACAACATTTTGTAGGAGCCAGCCAGCAGGCCGGGCGGACAGATAGAGAATGTTTAAACAGCTCAGAGGGTTATTTTTAAAGTAGATGGTGGAAGACTTTTTATTTTTAAGGTTATAAACATCAATTAACCCACCTTATATAAAATTTTTCACATTTAATTTAAATTTTATAAATGAAATTTTTATTTATATAAAAAATTAATCTTGTCGTATGTGTTCATCTTAAAATATTTTTATATCTAAAAACTAATAAAATACATTTTTTACATCTACCAAGTAAAGGTTTATTAAACAGTTCATACTTAAAGCTTAAATTATGCGTGGCATAACCGTAACGCCGTAGCTATAACCATTAAAATTGCAATTGGTTTCTAATTGCACTTCAATTGTATTCAATTTGTTTTTAGTTTGATTTTAGTTAGTTTTGGCTATGGCGTTACGCTTATGTCTCATATAATATAACCTTTGAGTTAAAATTTGAAATGCAAGCCACTTGGTTTAAACTAATAACCAAAACTACTCTGAATGATCTTATACATTTTATATTAAACAAAATTTTATGCAAATCTTTGGAGCCATTGTTGGCATTTTTAAATTATATTTATTTATTTATTTATTATTTTGTTTGATAATCAAAACGATTCAATTTAAGTAAGAGCGATATATTCGGCTGCACCGAATCGTATACACCTTTCACAACGTAAAACAGTTTTTACCCTAATTTTTTTAAAATTTTGTGTGGCAACCTCCTAAGGGGATCGCGATTAAGGGGTAAGTATGCGCTTTGCAAGGAAAAATGAATTGGGATCAGTCCTACATTTGACCTATACACGGGAACCCTAAAAACTTTAGGTGGGGATTTATTACAACTTCCCAATTTTTGTATGGGAGCCCCCTTAGACAACGGAGATAGAGGGTAAGTATGTTTTAGGAATATGTTTGGGGGGGAGGAGAAACTAATGGGGTTGGTCGTACACTTTATTTCTCTAAGGCCGACTCAGGGGAAGTTATGGGCTTTTTTTACATTATTTTTGTACTCTTTGTATTACAACCCCCTTAGATGTTGGAGATAGGGGAAAAGTATGTTCCAGGAATATATTTGGTGGAAAAACTGATGGGGGTCAGGGAAATTGTAAAAATTTTTACCCAAATTTTTTTAAACTTTGTATGGCAACCCTGTTAGGGGGTGAAGATAGGATGTAAGTATTTTGCACAAAAATTTTCATAAGGAAAAGTTAATGGGAATCTGTTTTGCATTGCACCCGTGTAGGGGCAACTCCGGGCAGTTGTATGGGTTTTTATGTACAAATTTTATAGAAATAAACAGAGGTAGTCTTGGTGTTTGGCTTATATATCTGTCAGTTATGGGGCAATTTTTGATAGTCTGATACCACTGACGGGTCTATGCGACATCGGGGTGTTTCAAAAAGTTGATTTAAAATTTCCTCTCTTGAGCTGGATCCGCGCCTGATAGAAATAGAATTAAAGAAAGAACAAATGGAATGAAAAACTCATATATACCCTATTTCTTATGTGAAGTGTATAAAAAATGACAACAAAACAAAACCGCTCGCTGAATTGTCATTGAAAAATTTAAATAAATTTTTAATCAAAATCATTAATTTTGGAAACAATGACAAATAGCGCATGCGTGTCCACGCCAAAAATGTTTAAAGACAAGTAAGTATTTTGGACAATAATTAAAAAAATAATTTATGTACTTATGTTTGTGATTACACGCACATACAAATGAACAATTTTGCCTTGAGGCGGCTGTTTAAATTTAGAAGTTAACACACAAAAACAACAACAGCAACAAACATAAACACGTTAAAAATTGTTGTTCCAACTACATATTAAAAACATTCTAAAAATAAAAAAAATCTTTATAAAGAATAGCATAAAATATCAAGAACCTAAATTAAATTTCCAGTAAAATAATAAAAACTTTAAAAATAAGAAGAGGAAATTAAGATTTAAATGGCTAAAAATAAAACTGATTAATTAATGAAGAATCTGAAAATCAAAAAACCTGAAACCTGGAAATGTTTTAAATGAGTCGAGTTTTACAGGTACTTTAACGTTTTAATTGCGTTGATTTTTTGACTTTACTTTTACAAGCGCCGCGCCATTTAAGGAACTTTAACCAAATTATAAATCAGTTGTTTAAAAGAAGTTACAGTGTAACCAATAATAACTGAAACAAATTTTATAAAAGATATTCACAAACATCTCTACAAAAGTTAAAATTTTGTAGAAGGACTACAGGCTCGAAATGGGGCCTCAGTCCAAATATAGTTCAATGGCTATACGGAAGCGTAATGAGGCCAATACTAACCGACGCTTCGGTGGTGTGGTAGATATCAATGGACAAAACGTTTAACGTTGCCTCGGAATAAGCGAAGCATTTTGGACTACTCCGACAAAGGCTTTGGAGATGCTTTGGGTATTCAGCCTATTGAAATCCAAGTATGCTACGAGGCGGAACTTGTATCAAAACACCTTCAGGCGACAAGGGAATGGGCTGATGGGGGCTTAAGCTTAATCATAAACACATTTTTGAGACACTGGAGGGCTATACGGACACAGTAAAGTTATCCAATCGCATACCTCTAGTGAAGTTAAAGGCAAGTTGCACTGCGCTGATAACAGTTCTGCAGTCCTGGTTGGACGGAACTCTGGGGCAATCCCCCGAAGGGAAGTGTTGTTTTACGGATGGCTCTATTTAGAGGAAAAAATGGGTCTGGGCAACCTTGTCGAACACCCGGGGACCGAGATTTACTTCCGCCTATCTGACCACAATGCTGTCCAGCAAGCGGAGGTTTTGGCAATCACGAAATGTCTGTCCTGGCTCAGGGCATACACAAACCCAACGGATGTAAGCATCTGTACAGATCGCCAAGCGTCTATAAGAAAAATTATGTCTGTGAACACCAGATATGGGACGGTGTTGCAGTGCAAGAGGATGATAGATAACTACTCCCAGTATGGAAAAGTTCGCATGATATGGTTGCCTGGTCATCACGACTGGGGGGGGGGGGGGGGGGGGTTTGAAATGAATGGACAAATGTTCTGACGATTAGAGCTACGGGACAGAGAGAAGTTGATCTGGTGAACCCGGAGCCTTTTACAACGACGCAAGCAGAGTTGAAAAATGCCTACAGAGCGTAATGAAACAATGAAAGACAGTTGAGAGATTGACGAGAATTTCCTGGAGCAACCCAAATTAGGTCAGAAGCAGGAGCGTTCTTAAACTTGGAAAGCCTTAACTTAGCAAGATGATGTGTGTGCTTATGAGCACACCCCCATTGGATTGGAATTGCGGAGTAATTAAAGGGCGTTCAGGGAGATCCCCGAAGCAATTGAGCATTTCCTGCATCTCTGCCCGGCTTTTGCACGAGCAAGAGCCTAATGTTTTGCCAGATGTGGCTCACTTCGAAAGTATATAAAGGGAGGTATTGAGGGAATTCGTTCGCATTACCGAATTTCTGTGAACTTCTCCGCCGATCACCGCCTTAGGTGATTGTCCTCACCTAACCTAATCTCTGCCATGTCCTATTTAACTTACTTGTTATCTAGAAATGCAAACGGAATTTATTTTTTGTAAGCTAGAATTAAGTTTATTGAAATGTACTTTTATGTCTTAAAACAAAAGAACGAAATATACAAAGCACATAAAAACATTTTGATGGGTTTTTTAAAACTTTACTGTTAAACAAAAATTCCCCAAAAAACGATACAAAATAAAAAAAGGGGAAACCAAAATGATGTAAAAAATGTTTAAATAAAGTAGAAGGGCATTGATTTTTTGTCAAATCAAAACAAACCAGAATGGGTAACCGGTAACAAAAGGTGACAATAAGCACTCGAAAGCTTATCTGTTAGATTTTTTTTAAGTTTAATATAAACAATTTAAAAAATGTTTTAAAAAAGGGTTATAAAAAATATATGCTCTTGAAAGGAAAATATGCAAAAATAAGCAAAAATATGTCCTAACAATTTGATTGCAAAATTTGGCAAAAGTTTTGAAACTGATGATAATAATAATTAAAAAGAATAATTAAAGAAAAAAAAAACTTACAAAAGGTTAACACTCGAAGGATTTAATATTAAAAACTCCAAAAATATTTTGCTAACGAATTTTACAAAAAAATATGCTTTTGGAGGCAATTATGTCAAAATATGCTGTTATATGCAAAATATGCAAAAATATGCCGTAACAAATCGATGCCAAAATGTTGCAAAAGTTTAAAAACAAATATATGTATTTTGACACATTTTTATTTGCCCTGATTCTAAGCTTACCAGCTACCATGTTAAATTTCCCAACAATTTTAATACTTCTGAAAAACGTTTATTCTCCTTTTTGGAAAATTTTAAAAAAATTAAAAAAAAAATTTTTTTGGGAAAACCTTTTTAAAAATAAAAAAGAAATTGCTAAAACGGTCTAGCTTGCCTTTAGTTTTTGTTTTAGGTATAATCCAAGGCACATTCAATAATTAAAATTTAAGGCGAATTCAAAAAATTCGCCCTCTGCATTTCCTTTTTGTGTTTAAATAGTAGAATGTCAGAAAAATTAAAAATTCCGTATAAAATTAATTTTTATTTCGTATAAATGTCAAATTGATTTTATTCAGCTGGGTTCTTAATACCTATTACCTGGTTAAATGTGCCTTAGGTATAATAAACAAAAATATTTTTTTCGATTTTAAAAGAATTACCCATAAATAAATTTAAAATTTACAGGGGAAACCCCAAAGTTATTTATAAACACACTTTTCTTATTTTAAAAATGCTAAAAAAATTTAAAAATATGAACTTTAAAGCTTTTAAAATTACTTGGTAGGTATAACAAGTTTCATTTAAATAATGAATTCATCTTTTAAATGTCTGCTTACCACTGTTAGCACCGGTTAAAGCAGCAATAACAACCACAATGTTTGTAGGTCAATTACATGCAACAATAAACTTCCACTGGATTTGTTTAAACTTTTTGCATATTTTGTTTCCACTTTTTGTTTTTGTTTTATTAACTGTTACAATAACATTGTTGTTGTTATTATTAATAAATATGTAATTAACTGCTTTGATTTAAATAAAAGCAGCGTTTTTTAAACACTGCTTAGAAGACAATTCATTTCAAAAAAAAAAAAAACACCAAAAGGCCGACTGACTTTTATTGTTTAACCTTAATTCATAATTTTATTACTCTTTTTTTCTAAACTTTGAACTGGCCACTGGTTTTTACACTTTGATTTTTAAATGACAAATCTTTTCTGTTATTATTTGTCTTACAAAAATTTATTCTCTGTGAATCTATCTCACGTTAACATTTATACACCTGTAGATTCTAACACGCTTTTAATAAAAAAAAAAAAATAACGCGCGCTTTTTAAATAAAGTCATGCGATCCACAGCAAACCACTATCAACCTCTCGTTACCACTTTCAATAAAAGACTAAATACTTGACTGTCGAATAAAAACTAACTGAATTTGTTTACAAACCACCTCTACAACAACCACCAAAACATCATACGCAACCTCTATAAAACTGACGAGATCATAAAAAAACTAAAATAATCGTTATGATCATACACTCACAAAAAAAATTTACGGATTATTATTTTCTAAAAACTGACCCAAGGCGAATTCATTGACCAGGTGGAGTTACGAGCACTGCTGATCAACTGTTTTCTTGCATAAATCAAGACTGGGTTGTCAAATATGTTTATGTTTACATATCTTTTTTGACACATCAGCCAACGAAAGACACAACACGAGGAAGCTGTACCGACTGCAACTAAATTGTAGTATTCCGCCATGACAACCCCCAGACTGGTAGACCCGTGCATTTACCACTGATCTACCGGGGTACCGGGGTGTAACTGCCAGTTAAAAAAAAGCAGCGGAAAATTCTGCGGGTTAGATAAAAAGGTCTCAAACAGGCAAGGCTGGCGATATGAAACGTGAGCCATCCTTCAATTAGACGTCCCTTCGGGCATATGCCTCTGAGTCCCGCCCAACCAGGATCGCTGATCTGGTATTAGCTCAGTGCAGTCAGCCTTTACCTTTACTAGAGTTATATGATTAGACAATTTTACTGTGTTCGTATAACTCTCCAGTATCTCCAAAATGTGTTGATAGTTAACTCAAGGCCCCCTTTAATCCATTTCCCTGTCGCCTTAAGTTTTTCGCGGTTTTTAATAGGCTGGATACTTAAAATCGTCCCCAAAGCCTAGGTTGGAGTAGTTATAATTGCCCTGCTTAACCCAAGGCAACATGTATGTTGTAGGGTCGTATGTTGCATTTTTTCTCCATTGCTGCCAACCATACCGTCGAAGCGTAGGTTGGTATCGGTCTAATTACGCTAATTTATAGCCAGCTTATCATCTTTGGACTATGAGCCCATTTTAAGCCTACTAGATAGCAACCAACATCGGTGGGTCTTCACTGCCCATTTCTCCAAGTGTTGCTTTCAATTAAATTTCCGATCCAGGATTACTCCCAGGTACTTGACTCTCTCGGCTATCATAAACGTCCTACCCGAAGCAACGAGGCTTGTTTTCTTGTTAAAAAAAGAAATTAATGATTTTTCAATATAGTGTGTCACTTCCCGTAGAGCTGTTTCCACAGATTTTTATTACTCAAAATTCAACCTGTCCGCATAACTTCTCTTGAGGGGTTTTGGTATAAATACCACCCTGGCTTACCGCCGTTCGAAAAAGGTGTATGCAAACGTTACGCAAATAAAGGTGTTTTCGCACGATATGTATTTTACACATGACTTTTCACTTTTGCAATCCACATGTAATTGCGTATGTCTGTCAAAATTGTTATTTTATAGGCGGTTTATAATTTTTGCTTTCACACGTACGTATGTAATTACATCTGACATAACATCTAAACCAAAATAAACAACTACTTTTCCTTGTTGTTATTCTAAAAACAGTTGATGACACATGCTTTGTCAGATGAAAATAGAACACGCTCTAATTACAAATTTGTCATATGACTTTAACATATGCAATGTTAAAACGCGTTCAGACGGCAGATATCAATTTCGCACTGCAAAATTTGACAAGTCATGTGTAAAATACATATCGTGCGAAAGCACCTTAAGTCATTACTAAGCCAATCTCTTTCTGTAAGAAAGCCGGAAAGATGCCATCTGTTCATGCTGCTTTAAGCGGGGAGAAGCTTCTAATTGGGAAAATTTGTTATGAAAGAAACGTGTATCAACCTTGAGTTAGAAAAACCAAAAATACAAAACAAAACATCATGTAAAATAAAAAACTATTTTTTAACGTATTAAAGCTAAAATATTTAAAAGAATATGTATTTTAAAACTATGCATATACTAAGAAGAATCACAATAATTTCTTTAAGTGCATAGAAGTAACAAGTTTAAACAATTTTTTTTATTTTTGTTTTAGCCAACAACAACAACAATCTACTTGTTTTTAAGCTACTTAATTGACTTGTATTAACTAGTATTTTATTAACGTGTTAGTGTTGGTTTTTGCTAAAACTAACGTCATTATGTTTGTTTGTTTGCATTCTTCATTAGTCTCTGCTAATGAAGATCATTATGATAACAACACAGCTTCCAGCCATAGCTGCCAGATAAGTTTGGTTTTATATCAATAAATTGTAGAAAAAAAACTTTTTTAAATCGTCAACCCTAAAATTTGATTTTTTTTTTATAATTTTTTACCTTTTTTCTCTTTCAAAAAATGTACCAGCATGAGACAGTGTGTTACAAAACTTATAATTGGAAACCGTGTGGGTCTATCTGCTGGAAAATACGTAGAAGATTGAAAAAAAATTATTACAGGAAATAAAAAATATAAATAAAATCTCAATCAAAACTTTAACTTAATGAAAATCTTTAATTCAAGTAATGAGCTGTTAATAAGAGCGTTCCCAGATAAATAAGAGATTTTATTTGGCCGGCATAACTGGAGTAAATGGTTAACAGTTTAGTTTAACATTCATATACCGATACGGGCCTTGTTGTTTATATGGGCAATTCCATGGTTACGGGTGTGATCATTTTGCTCACATTTTTTCATACAACTCAATAAGAAAAAATTTTGATTTGATAAAGGGCAACGATTTCCAAGGATGGTATGTTTTTAGTCGATTAATAGTAAGTTAACACTGCAAGATGTATGTGACGGGTGTGAATTTACATATGCATATGATTTTAGGAGAATTTTGACTTTAAGATCAAACTGTTTTAAATATTTCTAAGAACTGGTTTATTTTTTTATTTTTTGGTAGTTTAAAATGGTTTATTATTAAAAAAAAAATGAAATGTGACGGGTGTGACATTTTAATCAAAACGAAAAAAAGATATAAATATTTTCTAATGGACATTTAAAACTCTTGCAAAATAAATTAACATAAAATGTGAAAACATTTATTTATATTTCGAACATATTCGTTTTTTTTAGAAGTAAATTTACCGATTTTCCCCCTATTTTAAGCCGTTTTACGTGGAATTGACCATATGAAATTTGGCTTTTTTTGGCATGCAAACATATCAAATGTGCGCGATTAATTAAACCAACTTCAATATTAGGAGATGTTAAAACTTAATTGTAAATATTGAAATCAAAATAACTTTTTAACTACTCCACAGATTTGTTTGAAACTTAAAACAATGGAAGAGGAGTAGTTAAGCTTTAAGAATTACGTTTAACAAATAATAATATTTAAATTGAGACGTGGAATGAAAAAGTATTTGCTTATATCAAAGAAATAGTTTTATGTGTCCGAGCTTAAAAAAATTAATGCAAAATCTAGCAATTACTCCGCTACTTCGTAAGCTCAGTTTTAAATATAAATTAAAACAAAGAAGTAATTACAAAAACGTAATTTAGGCACAAAAAAGTAAAAAGTTTGCTTAATTTTTTACATAATCATAGTCCAGAGTCTCCAATTTTCTTTCTTTAAAATATGAAGAATAAAAGTATTAAGAATAAAATGATTAAAAAGTACTTTATTTCTCTTAATTTCATATATAGAATCGAAATTTCAAAACAATGCAAGAAACTACAAGAAATATGAAAAAGTACTTTTTGCCCACTTTGCCGACTTCTAGCCGCAATCGGGGCCAACAGATGATATCTTTTTTATATTTCTAAAATCAAAATTGCGAATAAATGCCGAAATGATAAAAAAATTTCAATAAAGGACTTCGTACCTCAATCTGAATAAATAATAAAATATAATAATTGTATACATCTGGGGTCATCATAACCTCAATGCATGCAGAAAAGCACCAAAAATGTGAAAAAAGTACTTTTGGAACACTAATAGACTTTCGATTTCAATGTTGGCCAAAAATCGTTATTTTATATTTAAAGTCTTAATTATTTCAAAAAATTAAAAAAGTACCAAAATGTGTGCCTTTATCGGTGCAAATAAAAGTACGGATATTAATATTTTACCTTTTTTCTAGGTTTCAGAGGCTAAAAACTATAAAAAGTACCAAGAAAAATTCTAATTTTTAAAGGACTTATTTTCCATTGTGTTGCTGAATTGGCGGCAAGTAGCTTGTTTAGGCTCAGTGGGTCAGGCAGGTTTAGATGGACACGCCGGCATTCTAGGAAGAGTCGGAGATGGTCGACTTCTGCGGCGGTCAGGTGTGATGATTATATGGCAGAGAAATTCGACTTTTGTATCCTGCCCCGGGTAGCATTTTTGTATAGGAATGCATGGAAGGGATCCTAGATGCTGTATGAAGGGTGTGTGGTCCTAAATGATGGTTTGAAGATGAAGGTGGGCACCGGTGCTTGTGTCTAAATAAAGGACACGGTAGTAGGATAATGACTTTTCTTAATACTTAGGTTTTAATCAAATTTTTTCTTATAGTTAATAAAAATAAATTTTTTATGTCATTATACTCAACACAAGAACGTCTGTATCCATAAGAGTTGATATCGTGAGTTAAAAAAAATCACTGTGATCGCAAATTTACATTTCATAACATACCAAAATTTTTCAGTATTTAATACACTTAATATGAATCTAGATACACTTTTAAAAAAAGAAGAACAAAAATATTACACATTTCTAGCTTCCATTTTAAATTAAATTGTTCCAACAACAATTGCCAATGCATCACAACTGCTATAAAATATCAATCAGTCATTCAAAGTTCTGCCACCCAGTTTTTATTAACTTTATTTTTAAATATTTAATGTAAACAAATGTTTTCCAACATTTTTTTTTTCCATTATTCTATATTTACAAAAATCTAAGTGCTAAATTCGTTTTAATATATTTAAATTAGAAATTTTTTAAGAAAAAGCTAAAACGCTAAATTGACTACATTGTAATCAAACTCAACTTAGGACTCTCTCAAATATATCCCAAAAATTAAAAATGGCGCCGAATTAATAAGAAGAAAACAACAACACAAATATGTTGGGGCTATTTTTCTTGTTCAATTGGGATAATTTCTCATTACGAATAACGATTTTTTAAAAGTAAAAATCCCCTCCCAAATTTTTTTGTTGTTGCTTCTGACATAAAAATTAATTTTAAGGGGATCACATTCTCATTATTTTTTTGTCTAATTTTTTTTGAGCAGTTTTTTTGGAGAGCAGACAAAGCATTAAAAATTAATTTAATAATAAAATCTATTTTAGTTTTCTACATTTTTATGAAATAATTATGCAACTAATTTTTGGTAACATTTACGGAACTTTTTGAAAAAGCAGGATTCTTATGGCCCTTCTCAAAATCGTCCAAGACCATGGAAATTCCCGACGAGGTTTGTTTTATACCCATGCCGACATGTTTTTTGGTAATCGGTGGCGGCGCTGTGGTGGGTAAGATAAAGGTGGCATTATTTAGGCGTCGATAGAGTAGTGACCTTAGTTTGTAAATTGTAAATAAAGCCATATACACGCAACAGGAGAGCAATATAACACACACGACAGTTAAACTGGCATCAGCTGGCATACTCCAATCAATTACATGGTAAATGTAGGGTTGGCCCTTCCTTTAAAGAGTTATAGAAAAGACAGCAACAAATAAAATTGTAAATAAAAAAAAAAACTTTGTTGTGTTTACACTTATGCTTAATAGTAAATAAGATTTCTCCTCTCTCTCAATACTTACTTGTTGTGGCCGCCACTTAATTGATAGATGACGGAGAAGAATGCATAGATTAGGGCAAAGCAAACGGGCAGAAACATGTGTAAAAGTCTTAAAGGATGAGCCACAATCAGCAGATCGATAAACATGCAAATTGAATTGAAGGCGTGTTTTAATATATTTGTAGCGCTTAACGAACCTTCCTTGGCTGTAATTATGATATCATGAATGGAATAAAAACAAATTTTACATTACTGCTGCTCAAGTAACAATTAATAATTTACCATCATATAAAATGCTCCAATAGATAATTGTTATTACAATTGAAGCCGACAATGTTGTTGTATGCATGCCCCAGTAAATGCGAAAAGGACTTTTTAAAGATTCCAAATTTAAAAGTTTATCTGAAAGCAGAATTGTTTACTTTTATTTAAAAAAAAAAACTTAATTTTACACTTACCCGCATACTCGGGGTGAAAATTGCAAATTGTTACCAATATGGCTGCGTATACATTTGTTATCATGCACAGCATGATGCCCCAACTGGTCATGTAAATGAAATACAACCAGAAATTTGAAGACTCATCAGGATCTACCATAGTCTCAATGACAACGACCGTAAAAAATATGGCCAAAAGCCAGCGATAAATTAAATAAATAATACTTTTGGTGCGATTTTGCCACTAGAAATAGAAAAATGAGATTTTTTAATGAAAAAAATTAAATGTTGAATAGAAGTACAGGTTGTCTGGTGGCAGATTTATATTTTCAAACATAATAATTGACAAAAAGTTTTATAAAGAGCATTGAACGATAGAATGGAAATGCAGATTTTATTTTTTGAAAAGTATGTTGAGTTGAACACACTGTTCAAAACAGAGCCTTGATTTCTCGACAAATTTCTTTCTTTGAAGCTACAAAAGATAGAGGATTGCCATTATAAACCCTCTCTTTGAGTTAGCCCCATAAAAAAATCTATGGGATTTAGATTAGGTGACCTCGGTGGCCATGGGATGTCCTTGAAGCGACGGTTTGGGGCAAATTTTCCCAAAGCAAATTCATCGAAGTTCTGGTTGTGTGTGCAGTCGCCCCATGCTTTTGAAACCACTTGTATGAAGAGTACGAAGGATGAGCTACCAGGTTTGGCTAAAAGAGTTCCGTAATCATGCGTCGATAATTTTCACTGTTGATATTCGTCGACTTGCCTCGAGATTTTTAGAAAAAAAATAGTCCAATTATCTTATACGTGGATAGGGTGCGCCAAAACGGCACTTTTGCTTATTGACGTGGCCGTTTAAGTGACAATAAGCCTAGTCGCCTCGTCCAAATGGTATTTATAGTGCCAACATGCTCCAACATCGTTAAAAGAATGTTTGGATAAATCAAAGTTTCTTTGTTTTAGGTCTTGAAAGATATTAATTTTAAAAGAATGGAACTTTCGATCCATTTTTAAAATTTCATGATAATCGCTCTTAAAAGTCCAAGTTAGGCTGATCTTTTCCGTATTAAAAGTTATGGAATTTCATGTAAACTGCTTTCAACTAGTTCAATGTTTTCGGGAGTCATTGAGAATCGACTTGGCCCTGGCCGTGGGACATTCATAACCGAATTAGTTTCGCGGAGTCTTTGCATCTCCGAATTAATTAAATTTACACTCGGTCCATCATTTTAAACAACATTTTCGGCTAACAATTAGGTACAAATTATTACTCCTAAAAAATGTCTCCACAGCGAACGCGTGATGCTCACTCGACCACTGCGACATCGTGACTGGAAAATCCGCACAATCGATAACTCCAAAGGCGCCACCCTTCCTCCTCACCGTTTATTACTTTTTGAAAATATCTTATTTAAAAATATTAATTTGCCACCAGATACCCTGTATTAAAAGATGCAATTACAGCTGACGCATCAGCAGGTACTTTCCCTACAACAAAAAGTGCTTCTGCTTATTCTCTCCCTCTCTCTCTCTCTATATTTTGCCTTATGTATTTTTTTTAAATTCATTTTAAAGAAAACAATTTTTCGAAAAATTATTTTTTAAGGATAATTTTCTAGGAGCCACTTCATTTACTTGGCTGTGAAGCGATTTAAGCAAACGGTGGCTACGTTGTGGCAATGACGTACAATTTGTATTTGTTGATCTTCATTACCCAAAGAAAATTAATTATGAAGAAGACCTTATGATATCGGACATCTCTTGCTTAAAGAAAAGTTGTATATAAAGTTAACTGCCAGTAAGCTCATATAAAACGTATGTCGTAAGTCAGGCATCGGGTTTACCAACTGACTGCTAAGTTGAAAATGGCGTCTAATGCAATACGTCCCCGTCAACGCAACGTGCCAAAATTTTATTTAAAAGTACTACAAGTAGATTGAAAGCTTCCAGCTGTTGTATAACCCTAATTTTATTTGCATTTCTGAGTTGTCTAACTAATTCAAGCATTTTTTGCTCCAACCTTTTACGTAATCCACGTACTTAGACTAACCTTCTTTGGCCAACGGAACCAACTCGTATACGTTATCTAAGTGTTGTAGCACTTTAAACTACGTGACCTTTGACACAAGTTACCAACAAGTGTAACAGTGGCAATGGCCTAATTTTTCAATCGTTAAACACTTGCTGCATCTTTAATAATGTTGATTTAACAAAACAACTTAGTTAATAAAAGAAAACAATAATACTAGAGGTTGTTCTCAAATATTTATTTTATTTTAAATTATTTATTTATAAAAATTCTTTCAGTTCAAAATATGTTTCTTCCAGTTTTTGCTTTTCAAGGTTATGAGAAATAAACAAAATCAAAAAAGAACTTTTTGAGGTGTAAACGTTTTACAGGCTTTGTTTACACTGGACAAACATTTGACAAAATAAACGTGACCAAACGTGACCATTGAAATGTATCGACTGGTTTCTATCAAAAAGAAGCCTAAAATATAAATTAATATTTTTTAACACTTTTTGAAAATACTTGCTCTAAGTCAATATATCATATGGAATTAAATTTATTAGAAGAATATTTATTACGTCTATTTTATTAAGTATTTACTCAGCTTATATGCCCTGAATTTAAGAGTTATGATTTAATTCACTATTTGTTCATATTGATCATTATCTTATGTATATTAGTAATCACAATATACAAGGTGTCATTCTTTGAAGTCATTCTTCAAACTTCGATTCTATTTTTTGATTATGTTCAATTGAACCTTTTGAATTTTATTGGTCGAGTCGAAAAGGATGATATCGGCCAAATGGGTGCCGTCACAATTAATTGCTTTACGGGCTCGTTTTATAGAATTTTTTATCACTTCAGTGAGAACTTTGGGTGACAGATTTTCATACTCGTTTCGATAGTTGTCTTTGAGGGCTTTCAGACTCTCGGGCTTGTTGACGTAAACACGGGACTTCAAAAAACCCAAAAAAAAAAAATCTGGAACGGTTAAATCGGGCGATTTTGCGGGCCAGTGTAAATCGCCAAAACGAGAGATGAGGTGACCCGGCAACGCTGCCTTCAGAACATCGGTTTTTGCTCGCGCACTGAGTGCCATTTCTCCGTCCTCTTAAGACCACATGTCCTCCAGTCCTCCAGTTCGTTTAATTGCGGCAGAAAAATATTAGCTAACATAGCGCGCACCGTCTACTGTTGTCGTTTGACCCAGCGGCGTCCTCGCAAAAAAGGCCCGATGACTCCTGCAGCGTGAACAGTGCACCAATTCAGTCACTTTGAGCGGGTGTGACGGCTCCTCGTGCATCACTAGTGGATTTTCGGTGCCCCAGAAGCGATAGCTTCGCTTTTTCACGTACCCGTTGAGGTGGAAATGAGCCTCATCGCTCATTATGATTTTGGTAAAAAATCGTCCACTTCGGCCTCGAGATTGAGGATGGCTTGGGCGTAGCTTACATACGTTTGAAGATCGAAATGCAGCAGCTGATGCACAGACAGGACTTTGTACGGGAACATGCGTAGGTCTTTGACCGAAATTCGCCTTAGGCACGACTGATGGCTCATTGCGAGGCACGGGGTCTGGTCGAAGTTTCTGGTGACAGCTCGTCATCCTGGCCAACAACGGCGATATTCTCGGCAGAACTGGCGCCCCGGGGCAGCTTCTCGTGCGGTCCCACATTCTTTAAGGTTGGTGGCCAAACGGCGCAGTGTTGGTGCAGTCGTTGCCGCACAACCGGGGAATTGGTGACAGAATTCGCACTGCGCCAACACCACAGACGAATTGTTACGCAAAGCAAGAGACACGATTATTCCGCGATCTCAGGGAGTATATCGCTCCATGGCTTGTTTACTTGTATTCTATATCTGTCTTGTTTTTAAATGTCAAAACAGATTTGACATTGACCGCCATTTGCAAACATTAGAGCATCTTCCAAAAGGGTGATTTCTTTTGGCCCACCTTGTAGCAGAAGGCCTAAGGAAAAGTATCTTTTAGGAAGTTGAATATAAAAAACAAGACTAAAACGTTAAAGAGGGAAACAAAAAACAATCACGTCCTCAGAATTGGCAGACATATACGGATGGTTTTAAGGGAAGGATTGGTTTTGGACAAGATTTTTTTAAAATTATCCGGGGTAGTTTGAATTTAATTTAGACCAGCCATAGGTAACCTTTACCATTATACTTGCAATGGCATTTGTGCTGTTCAGGCTTCCTAAAAAAACCTACTCACATTGTTTATTCCCCATTGTTGTTAGTGTAGTTTAGACAACAAGCAATAACACCAACACCTTTTTTGAGTCTCAACCAAAACTGATTAATGTTGTTTGATTCTCTACAATGTGTGTGCACATGTAAAAAACATAAGAGAACACATAAACGCGCCGCGCCCAGCTTTTGCCTATAACGAATTTGAAATAGCAATAGGCAACCAACATCTTGACATTTGCCATGGGATATGTGCTGGTCAGGCTTTTTACGAAAAGTATTCTTATTGCCAGACCATATACTCACATTAGGGAAATTGAGTAAAGAACGAGCGTTCATTGCTCTTTTCAAAGGCAAATGGACCTTTTGCTTTGCCTGCTCGTCTGCACTCTCATTCTCCTTAATACCCCTGTGCTCCCTAACACAGTAGTTCTACACTTGCCTCTCTGTACACAATTCACCAATGTATTTCCCTTTACGCCTGAGAAATTGAGGAGCAAAAAAGGTTTGTGGAGATTGTCTTAGTCGCCCCCTGACTAAATAAATATATTTATCCGAGAATGCTTTGTCTAAAAGGACAAGGCAAGATCGGTGGCCGATTTGGTTGCTGCAATCCCCGTCTGATATACACTGCAGTAGTTAGAAAGTTTAAAGGACTCCCTGATTCCCGGCAGAAAACTGCAGCTCTAACCCACCCACCAATTCCGCCTCAGACCCGCCTGTAAAGCAGCTACAGTTCCTTTGGTTGGGGCGAAGGTCGGGGTAGCGTGAAGCTCAGTTTTGGGATAATTGATATATTCTACGCTCCCATTAACCTTGCCATGACCATTTGGCATGCGAGTAAAATGTCAAGTCAGCAGCAGACCTTCTTGAAATACCCTCTGCGATCATTTAAATTTAGTTTCAAATCCAAGATTATATCCAGCGCCTCCATAGGGGTGCCATTCTACCAGAGCTGGTGTTTCAAAAATTAGTGAGTTAACATTAACGACAACCGGTTCCAGTATACAGCAAGCTGCCCAATCGATTTATTGAAAACGAATTTTATGGCAACTTTATTTCTAGCAAAGGCCTTGTTTACTAATCTCCTCGTCAGTTACATTTAATTCCAATTGATTACTTTTAATTTCTTTCATTTCTCTGTAAGGTTCTAGTATTTATAAGTTTTCTTACCTTTTTAGATTTAGTGTTAAACAAAGGTTATATTTGGTGTAGAAACGCATCACTTTAGGATGTCTTACGGATCCTTAATCCTACCCACCTACGATCTTAAGGGGCAGCCCATTAAAATAAACTTATCCAAGACGACTGAGAATTTACTGAAAGCAGTTTGGGTACCATAGCACTTTCTTAAAGTTGTTTAAGTGGAAAGCGTTTTTTGTAGGTTTGCGGATCAATGTTCAAACCGATTAGGGGTGTTGGACATTTTGGAAAGGAGGTTCAATCAATTGCAAAAAAATTCTGTGTAAACAACCAAATTCTTAGAAATCATATTTGATAGATTAACAAAGTTTGTGAAGTTAAAATTTTAAAGTATGTAGAGTAGTTTCTGTAACCTATAATTTGTAAATAATGATAACATCACCCTGACCCATTTATTTTGTGGGTTATTATATGTTGGGGTTTTACTGCGTGCAACATTCTTACTTTGTTTTAAACATTGTAATTTAAAACACATGTTTAGTGGTTTTGGGGATTTAATTAGATATGGTTTGATTGCCTTAAGAATTTCAATGAAACTTTTTTGTTATAATTTATTTCGTTGTTAAAAATGTTTTAAACTATTTAATTTATAAAGTTTTTTTTAGTAACTCTTACTATTAAAATAACATACAAGGTGGGCGAAAAGAAATCACCCTATTGGAAGATGCTCATATTTTTGCAAATGGCGGCTAATATCAAATCAGTTTTGACATTTGTGAACTAGACAAATGTAGAATACAAGTGAACAAGCTTGGAGCAATAAACTCACCTAAAAAGCGGAATAATCGTGTTTAGGATGAAGTGTCGCTTTTTCGACCAAAATCATAATGAGCGATGAGGCTAATTTCCACCTCAGCGGGTACGTGATTCAGCAAAACTATCGCTTTTGGGGCACCTAAAATCCACGAGTGATGCACGAGAAGCCATTACACCCGCTCAAAGTGACTGAATAGTGCGCTGTTTACGCTGGAGGAGTCATCGGGCCATTTTTTTTTTCGAGAATGCCGCTGGTCAAACGAGCAAAGTGGACAGTGCGCGCTATAGAGCCATGTTAGGCGGATTTTTTTACCGCAATTAAACCCATTTGGACCGGAGGGCATGTGGTACCAACAGGACGGAGCAACGGCATACATTGCGCGAGCCACAACCAATATTCTGAAGGCGGCGCCCCCGGGTCGCCTCATTTCTCGTTTTGGCGAATTACATTGGCCGCAATATCGCCCGATTTAACCGTTCCAGATTTTTTTGTGGGTTTTTTTTTAAATTCAGTGTTTACGTGAGCAAGCCCGAGATCCTGAAAGCCCTCAAGGACAACACTCGGCACGAGTGCGAGAATCTGTCGCTGGAAGTTCTCCCCAAAGTGTCGAACCCGTATAGCAATTAATTGTGACGGCGCCCATTTGGCCGATATCATCTTCTCGACTTGGCCACCAAAATTCAGAAAACAGGATCAAAATTTTTTATTAGAAAAAAATGAGAGCCAAACAATATTGGATGACTTCTTTTGGCCCACCTTGTACTTACCCATCAAACCAAAAGTTTCGATTTTGTTAAGAATTCGTTACGACTAGTCGAAAAAGTAGTCGAAATATTACCGATATCGTTAAGATTTTTATTAAGAGGGTGTACCCGACTTCATAGCGGTATGTCGGTATGAATTCATAACGAAATTCAGTTACGAAACCGTAACGATACTTTGGTACGAAATCGTAATGATATGAAGGTACGAAATCGTCTTTTTTGCTTCATTTATTATAGAATTTGGCAAATAAGTTGCTACTTTTCAATATTTTTATGTGAAATCTGTCGCCTGTTGTTAGTACAATATGATGCCACTTATTTGTTATTTCGCTGATTTCATAGAAATACAAGTATTTGTTACATTTTCTTTGTTTTTCGTAATTTCCTTGTTTGAATTTATTCTATTTGTTTAAAAATGTCGAACATAGTTTTTCACAGTTTTACTCTTATAAAACAAAATTTTTTTTTTAAGTAAAAAAATATTTTTTTTTAGACAAACTATCGAAAAGTCATAGCAAATTCGTAACGATAGGTCAGACTTTAGAAAAGTTCGAAACATTTGGTTTGCTGGGTATGAATGCACATATATACATATGTTTGTATGCATCTAATCAAACTCTGATAGCAATTTCACCTTAAACTAAATTTTTTAACATACATATTTTGATGATTTTGATAATTTTTTAAAGAATCTAACAGCTGGTTTCAAAAACTAAAATTCTCACAACGATCGTTTAAGAGTTTGAATGTAAAATATTTTTTTTTAAAGAAAATTTTTTAAGGAAATTTATAGGTACGTGGTTAATAGACTTTATTAACTTGTCATAAAACTAATATTTGCCGAATTTTCCTGAAGTATTCTAAAATGTAGCAGGACATATGCTTAGGCTACAATTTCAATGGAAACCTGGCCAGACAGACGGACAGTGTTAATCATTTCAGAAGATAATATTAAATCGAAGAGTTTATTATAAAATGGCTGCTGAACTTCTAGTTTTGGGTGCATAACAAATGGTGTTTTGGCGCGGGTTATAAAATTCTAATGAGAAAAGCAAAATGGCGTTGCCACTGTTTCAGTTTGATAAGAGCTGTAACAACGTATAAATTTTATTGTTGTTTTCTTTACTAAATTTTCTTGCAATTTAAAAGTGCTAAATATTTGTTTGTATTTGAAAATAAAAATCCTTCTTACTTGCGACTTAACAAAATCATCTGGTGGTGTATGTTCGAAACCACATTTTTCTCGATGAAATTCTTTTTTGACTGAATGAACAAGATTCTTTAATGTCTTCATATTTCCAAAAGAAAATTTACTCCAAGACTTTTAAAACAGTTTGCAGATTAAAACAAATCGAATTTTTAATTTTCCAGCAATATTTCTGTTGACTTGGCAACGTGAAAATTATAAGAAATTCTTTTTAACAGCACTCGTTTTATTTTATTTTAAAATTTATTTATTCTCCTTTTTTTTACAATAAAATTAATATTAATATTATTTTATTTATTAAATATTGTACACATTAATTTCACTTGATTTTATTAATTTTATTATTTAAAATATCGAGAAAAGAAACAAAACGAGATGAGCTTTAAAATTTGATATTTTTTACCCGCGATGTTTGGTTGATTTAACTTAACTAACTGTGGCAAAAATTACTTTATCAAAATTCTTTACATGTTTGTATGTATTAACAAATTCTTTAAAAACACAAGCGTGTGTACATACATACATACAAATGTGTATTATGTATATAAATATATTAAAAATGTTTTAAATAAAATTTGTTTATTTTAGAAAATTTTAAGCTAAGTTTACACTGGGTAAAAATATGGTAAAAGGAACGTGTATCAGTTTCTAATTAAAAAAATTAATAAATAATTAAAAATCAATGTTCTTATTAAATAAAATAAACATGTAATGTAAAACAATTCTTTTTACTTTTTGGTGTAAACCAAGCTTTATTAAGCTTAATTAAAATTTTATTAAAACTATAAGGAAAATGATGTTAAGGTTTAAACAACTAAATACAATTAACTTAATTATGTGTCAATAAAGTTTTTACTAATATTTTTGTTTATAATTTTTATGGCGATAAACACATTTTGACATAAAAGAAATGTTGTTCCCAATAGGTGGCAGCTATTAAAAATGTTTTAATTGATGCTCAAACTAAACCCACACAATGGGGTGACCAGACAGCTTTTAATGAACGTTGCACAAAACGTTTTAATTTAAAAACCCCAAACAATAGAATCGAAAAAATACAATACAAAGCAAAGACACCAATAAATGTCACTATACCTTGCAACGGCATTGTCCAATCCAATATGGGATAAACGTAATGATTTCCATATCTTCAGTTTAAGGTTGTTTGTAAGGGGAGCAAAACAAAAATAGAAAATAAACAGTAATTAAATAAATATTATAATTGTGCTTTAAATTTACCGTAATTTACAGATTCTAAATAGAAGTGGATACTTACTCGTCCGTCCCACCACAGAGAAAATAAATCACCGTAAAGAAACAGAAAACGATGGGCAACAGCATTGCATAGAGGGTGTGCAATAGTCGTACCGGAAATGCAACAATCAAAAAATCTACCAGCATGAAAACCGAATTGAGACAGTGTGTTACAAAACTTATAATTGGAAATCGTGTGGGTCTATCTGCTGGAAAATACGTAAGAGAGTGAAAAAAATTATTACAGAAAATAAAAAATATTAATTAAATCCTAAAAATTTAATTTAATGATAATCTTTAATTTAAATAATGAGCTGTTAATAGAGCGTTCCCAGATAAATAGGAGATTTTAATTTGGCGGCATAACTGCAGTTAAGGGTTAACAATTTAGTTTAACATTCATATACCGATACGGGCCTGGTTGTATATATGGGCAATTCCATGGTAACGGTAGTGATTTCTTATAACTCAATAAGAAAAAAATTTTAATTAAAAAAAATGCTACGATTTCCAAGGATGATATGTTTTTAGTCGATTAAAAGTAAGTTAACACTGAAAGAAGTATGTGACGGGTGTGAACTTACATATACGATTTTAGAAGAATTTTAGATCGAACTGTTTTAAATATTTCTAAGAACTGGTTAATTTTTTTATTTTTACAGTAGTTTAAAGTGTTTTTATTTCTTATTTGGTTTATTATTTCTACAAAAATCTGTTTTGCTTAAGGAAAAACCTTATATAAAATAGGACGGGTGTGACATTTTAATCAAAACGTACAAAACAAGACCCAATTATTTATTAATGGATACTCTTGCAAAATAAATTAAAATAAAATATGAAGCCATTTATTTATTATTTATATATCGAACATTTTCGTTTTCTTTAGAAGTTAATTTATCGATTTTTTTTAATAAAGAAAAAATCGATTTCCGCCTATTTTAAGCCGTTTTACTTGGAAATGACTATATGAAATTTGGCTTTTTGCTAACTGGGAATTTTTTTTATAAAAATATTATTTCGGGCATGCAAACACATCAAATGTGCATGACTAATTAAGCCAATCTCAATATTAGAAGATGTTAAAACTTAATTTTAAATATTAAAATCACAATAACTTTTGAACTATTCCACCGATTTATTTGAAACTTTAAACTTTTAAAGAGCAGCAGTTGAGCTTTTAGAATTAAGTTTTACAAATAAAAATGTTAAAATTGAGATGTGGACTGAAAAAGGATTAGTTTATAGACTCAAGTGAAATTCTACCTGTTCTCCCTTACCCAACATATCCCTAACTACTACTATCTCTATATATATTTTTAGTTTATAAATAATCCCATTCTTCCATACTTACGCATTTTCCCATGCAAAAATGTCCAATATATAGTTGTTATAACCAGGGCTAATGGTAAGGAAACATCAAATAGCAGCCAATAGCATTTAACTAGTAACGCACTCTTTCTCTGTTTATTCTGCCCGCCATCATTTTGCTGCGTTCGCAAATTGTCCAAATCAAAATACCAACGTGTTACTAGAATGGCAGCTGATAGTTGTGTTAGAAGACATAAAATAATTCCCCAATTTGTCAGGAAAATAAAATATTTGCCATCGCAAAACTGCAATATCAAACAGGTTACAAAGACAATTGTAAAAAACATTGCCCATATCCAGCGATATAAAAGATATAATAAGCTTTTTTCGCCATTTTGCCACTAGAATCGGGAAAAAATAAAATACAACATTAGTAAAATAATAAATTAAATTAATTAATAAGTTTAATGACAAATCAACAAGTAGAACATATACAATAAAATTCAATATAATTGGGTCAGGCGTTAACAAAATTAATTTTAGAAATTTTTGAATTAGTTTTATGTGTCCGAGCTTTAAAAAATTAATGCAAAATCTAGCAATTAACCCGCTACTTCGTAAGCGCAGTTTTAAATATAAATTAAAACAAAGAAGTAACTACAAAAACGTAATTTAAGCAAAGTAAAGTCTTAATTATTTTAAAAATTTAAAAAAGTACCAAAAATATGTACCTTTATAGGTGCAAATAAAAGTACCGTATAAATATTTTACCTTGTTTAGGCATCGGGGCTTAAAACTCAAAAAAGTACCAAGAAATATTTCAAATTTTTTAATGACCTTAATTTGCATTATGTTGCTGGAATGGCGACAAGGAGCTTGTTTATGCTCAGTGGGTCAGGTATGCTTAGGGCAGATTTAGATAAACATGCCAGCATTTTAGGTGGGGTCGGGGATGGTCGATTCCTGCGGTGGTCAGGTGTAGTGGACTATATGGTAGCGAAACCTGACTTTGGGGTTCTGTCCCAGCATGGTCTTAACTGATGGTTTGAAGATGAAGGCGAGCACCGGGGCTGTTGTCTATATAATGGACACGGGAGAAGGGATGTCATACAGACTTCCGGACGAGTGCAGGCGTTTTCCAGGCTGAAATTCTGGTGCTTAAAAGGGCCATGGAATTGATAGGGAAGAACGCGGATGGAAGAGGGGACGTGACAATCAACGTTGATAGTCAGGGCGCGCTTAAGGCTCTAGAGGGACATTGTGTCTGGTTTAGACTTAGGGACGACTGTAGGCGCGCTCTTAGGGTGATCATGGCGAAACGTACGGCTGGGCCTTGTTGGGTTTCGGATCATTGTGATGTTTCCGGCAATGATACTGCCGATGAACTGGCAAGGAGGAAATCGGTCCGGGAAATTGGACTTGGTTGTGAGCCGGTGAGGTCACTATAGAGTTTCTATTGTGGGCTGATAGCGACTTGGGTATTGCAGAAGGTAGGCCAAACCTGTAGGGTCAAGGCTGGTTGCGGGATCTCCAGACTTATATGGCCAAAGCTAGACTGGATGGACACTGACCTGCTGCTCAAAGTGAGCAAGGTGGGGGGAGGGGTGAGGGGCTGAAGTGCATTATTGGACTCTCACAGAGCACTGAGATGTGAGATATCTGACGGTAGAACACCTGGTCTGCCCCTTACCCTGGCTGCAGATCCGCCGGCAGAGGTGGTTGGGAGGGCGCTTCTTAGATGATGTTGGTGAGTTCTCTGGCTTAGAGCTGAGGAACATCATAAGATTCATTAAGGGACTTGGGTGGATTGGTAGATAGCTGGTTTAGCGCCTAAGATAACGGACTTTTTTTTACTTTTTGAAAACAGCATTCTTGCTCCCTTTTCTCATTTCTTGTCTTCCCTTTTTCTTTTCTCGACTCTTCTGATGGGATTTACAATGGGTCTGGAGGTAGCTGGGTAAAGGTGGCGAGTTGTAAGCCACCACCCTTCATAACCTAATCTTGCCAAAAGTACCTAAAATGTACCAAAATATAATTTTTACTCTTTATTCTTCCTTTTCTGAGCAAAGATCGCCAGCAAGACGTACTCCTCCATAGGTACATATACGGCTTTCAAATAAAGCTCAGTTTCGGGATTATGTAGACCATTTTGCAACTCAGTGAGTTGTCAAGTCGACTCCCATAGCGTCTTATTTAGTTATTTTTTTGCCTTCGCAAATAATAATTCTTTATTTATTTATCAGATGTATTTAGGTTAGTGCTGCTACAAAAGCATCAAACTTTAAATTTATCCACTTCAAACAAAATTAAATTGAAAAGAAAATTCTGATACGATATGATTTTTCATTTAGTTTTTAAAAAAAAATTTTAAAGTTTTCAAAAGTCAAACAACCATTATTTAACTTATAAATGTAGTTTTAGATTTTGTTAAAACCAAATTAAATAAACAATTAAAATTATGCTCAAATTCATGCAATAAAACTAATGGGTCTTGTTTTACAGACACATGTTCCATAGAGAATATGAAATTTCAAAAAATAAAAACCCAATGAATGGGAACTGACTGTCTGCTTTATTCATATCCGCAATTGCTGCATAAACATAAATTCAATAAAAAATTCATTGATATTTTTTTCCTCAATAAAATAAAATACAATTAAGAAAAAAAATGACTAAAAGCAACATAATTTTCGCTGTTCGTGTAATTAGTAAATTTATTTCTATGTTAATGGATTTGCAGTAGACACAATTGGTATGTTTTTTTATAATAAATTATTATCTCAAGTAGATATTTATTTACTTGAACTTGACCAACCATACATTATTACCCCGAATTGCAATTGTAAATATTTATTGCATTTCATATAAGACAACACTTGGTAATGGAATTAAAAAAAGAAATTGAAGGAGATTGATTATTTTTAAAATCACTTCTGCTAATTTTTGTTCAAATATTTTTTTTAGAAATAATATAGACTTAGAGCAGTGAGATAAAATGCAAAATATATGGAAGTAATTTTTACATATAAAATTAATAATAATTTTTTAAAAGAAATTTAGCGAAATTGTAGCCCTTGAACTAACCACCCCCCAAGGTATGCTATACTTTTAATACCGTTAGGGGAGTTTTTGCCTCATTGGTGTTGCTTGCAATGCATAAATGGTGAAAATTTAACATCTTCCTTAAATTAAAGTGATCTAATCATAATCAGGTTTCTTAAGTCGAAGCATGTCTATCCATCGGTCCGGATAGGTGTCCATGTAAACCTTGTATTTACAGTACAGGGGGCAAATTACGGCATTTGATTCGAATCGAAATTCGAGTTGTCAATGATTTTAATAAGGGAATTCTAATAGAAATTGTAAAATTTCGATTCGAATCGAATGCCGTAGGTTACACTTTTAAGCCCACACCATATACTAAACACGAAAATTATGCGTTTGTGCGGGTGGTATTAATGCCAAAAAAATAGTCTTGGACCCACCCTTAGTTATACCGATCAGATAAGAATCACTTAATCTGTCTGGCTGGGTATCCATGTATTTTTGAGCTCAAAGTACAGGTCACATTTTAAAGATATTGAAGATATTGTTATGATGCGTCCAAAATTAACTTAAGACCTCATACTTATCCTACTCCTGGATATCATATTTAAGTGAATTTTGTCATGATAAGCCTAAAATTTACTGTCTATTTCCCAGCCACCTAATTCCAATGATGAACCTCATGATTTTTTCCAGTTAACACCTTAAAACACTGCTTGGTTCTGCGTGGAATCTTAAACCCAACCTATTGAACCTATAGTACTCCCTGGCAGTGACAGACGACATGCTTTACCTTCCCCAATTCCCTCTTATCCTTACATATTCTACAAGCTGGGCCAAAAGAAATCACCCTATTGGAAGATGCTCTTATTTTTGCAAATGGCGGCCAATGTCAAATCTGTTTTGACATTTGTGAACTAGACAGATGTAGAATACAAGTGAACAAGCCATGGATCGTTACACTCCCCAAGAACGCAGAATAATCGTGTCTATTTTTTTGCTTAACAATTCGTCTGTGGTGTTGGCGCAGCACGAATTTCGTCACCGATTCCCCGAACGTCTGGCAACGAGGGCGAAAACACGTTTGGCCATCTACCTTGAAGATTATGGGAACACATCAGACGCTGCAAAGAGTGGCCGGCCCCGGAGTGCCCGTTCTGCCGAGAATATCACCGCTGTTGGCGAGGATGTCGAGCTGCCGCCAGAAACATCGACCAGACGCCGTGCCTTGCAATTAGCCATCAGCCGGTCGTCCCTTAGGCAAATTTTGATCAAAAGCCTGCGCATGTTCCCTTACAAAGTCCAGTCCATGCGTCAGCTGCTGCCTGTCGACCGCCAAACGTGTGTAACCTAAGACCAAGTGATCCTCAATCTCGAGGCCGAATTGGACGATTTTTCGACTAAAATCATAATGAGCGATGAAGCTCATTTCCACCTCCGCGGGTACGAGAACAAGCAAAGCTATCGCTCCTGGGGCACCGAAAATCTACGATTGATGCAAGAGGAGCCATTTCACCCGCTCAAAGTGACTGCATGGTGCGCTGTTCACGCTAGAGGAGTTATCAGACAATTTTTTGGAGGACGCCGCTGGTCAAATGACAACAGTAGAGGGTGCGCGCTATAGGGTCATGTAAGCCGATTGTTTTTCTGCCGCAATTGAACGAATCAGGACTGTAGGACATGTGGTTCCAACAGGACGGAGCAACGGCACACCCTGCATAAGCCCCAACCGATATTCTGAAGGCGGCGTTTTCGGGTGGCCTCATCTCGCGTTTTGGCGATCTAAAGATCGCCCGATTTAACTGTTCCAGACTTTTTGTGGGGTTCGTGTAAGTTCCGTGTTTACTTGAACAAGCAAGAGACCTAGGAAGCCCTCAAGGACAACATTCGACATGAGTGCTAAAATCTGTCCCCCGAAGTTCTCGCCGAAGTGATGAAAAATGCCAAAAACCTAGCCCGTATATCAGTCAATTTTGACAGCGCCTATTTGGTCGATATCATTTTCTCGACTCGACCAATAAAATTCTAAAGGTTCAAGTAGATATAATCAAAAAACAAAATCGAAGTTTTTCATTTAGAAAAAAAAAAATGAGAGCCAAACAACATCTGATGACTTCTGCTGGCCCACCTTGTACCTATATAATGATTCAGAGTACCACGATTCGATCTGCTTGTCCTAGCCCTCAACTGAACAGTGTCCTTGTAAGAATATAATATTAACGGGCTTCACCGACTACAACTTTGTTTTTTATATTTGATTTGGTATTAAACAATTTTGTTCTACGACATGAAGTGTTGTTGTTGTTGTTTTAAAAATACCTGTGATCGATAAAATTGATCCTGATGATCATGATCGAAACCAAAGTTCTTTAAACTAAATTCACTGCACAAATTATTGCAACAATTATTAGTTAATTGCATATTTTTAAAATTATATGTTTTTAAGCACTTTGTATTTATTTATAATTTTTTTTTAGTTAAAAAACTTAATTTTTTAACCGTAAATGTTTAGTTAAAAAAACAATTAAAGTTTAATTAAGCTTAACGGAGCTGCGACATTTTCTTTCTCTGCAGTTTTTGGCAAATTTATTTTTTCGTTAAAATTTTAAAATATTTTTTTTTTTAAAGAATTTTAACAAGAATCGTTGTGTTAAGGCGTCCGTAACGTTTTAAAGTTTCGCCAGTCTATATTTGAATGACTTTAATTTTGTATTGACATTTTTTATATGTAATTGATCATTTTAATAAATTTTTATGTCCATCTGTCTGTCCATTTTGTTGTCCATTTACTCGCACTAGAAATGTATCAAATATCATCATCATCATCGTCGTTAGTTTAATTTAATTAAAAAGTCATATTTAAACAAACTGGTAGTTTTAATAAATATTTTTTTGGGCTAGGTTGTAGTGTTTTTGTCACTTGACACCAGACAATTGCATTTTTATTGGGCACATTACGGTTTCAACTGCCCACAAGGCGTTTGAGAATACAACACTGTCGTTTGTTTTTATGCATTTGTTGTTTTTATTATTTTTTTTGGAAAATTTAAAAAAAAAATAAACTTTATTTTTTTTTTGAATTTTTGCAATATTTGGATATATGTATGTACGTATGTGTGTGGGTGCAGTCCCTAACAGTGATGAGGAAGTTAAAAAATGTGCAAATCTTTTTAATACATTTTTATTAATTTCACTGACAAAATATTTGTTTTTTACTTTTAGTAACATATGTATGTATACCCAAACCACTTTTTAACTTTGATATCACTTCCAAACGGCGGTAACTTCTACCACATTCATACAGGAAAAACATTTTGAAATCCACTTACACAACGGGATGGCAAACCCCTAGAGACAACGGGAGAGGAGATTGATAAGGGTTATAAAATTAGCCAAGACACTTAGGAGCCTTATTTATACAGTGGAATTGTCTGACCGTTTACTCAAACTAAAAGTCAAGGCTAACAAAACCATGGTGTTACCAGACCGACCAGTTGTGGTTGAGTAAGACTCTGGGACAGTTACCTGAGTGAAAGTGTGTCTTAACGAATCCTTCTAGGGCGGACAAAAGAACGGAACTGGGCATTTTTCCGACTCCCACTCAAAAACAGTTCTAGGAGCAGATGTCCAAGCAATCATGGAAAGTTTTTCCTGGTTCATGGCACGTACAGGTCTGACGGATAGTCAATTTTACCAAACCTTGTGTGAAAGCCCCCTTAGGCGATGAAGATAGGTCATAAGTATATTCTAGGAATATGTTTGGGAGGGCAAACAAATGGGAGTCGGTCGTAAACTTTTTTTCTCTAAGGCTAACTCTGGGGAAGTTATTGGCATTTCTACATCATTTTTATAAATTTTGTATGGCAACCCTCTTAGGTGATGGAGATAGGGGGTAAAGATGTTTCAGAAATATTTTTGGGAGGAAAAATTAATGGGGGTCTGTGATACATTTTATTCCTTCAAGGGGCGACTTCGGAAAAGTTGTAGGAGTTTTTATTGTTTCTTTTTCAATTTTGTATGGCAACTATGTACGTTAGGGGCTGGAGATATAGGGTTAGTATGTTCCACCAAAAATGTATGGGAGGAAAAATTAATTGGTGTTGGTCTTGCATTTTACCTTTCTAGGAGCACCCTGGAAGCTGTGGGAGCGATTTAAAAAAATTTAAACTTTGTATGGCAAAAAAAAAATGCGGAGATTGGGGGTTGTAACTATGCTCCACAAAAATGTTTGTTGGGAAAAATAAGTGGGCGTCGGTCTTACATTGCACATTGTACAGGGCAACCCAGGGGTGGTTGTAGAGGTTTTTATGTAAAAATTTTAGAGAAATAAACATAGGTAGTCTTGATTTTTGGCTCATATCTCGGTCAGTTATCGGGCCATTTTGCTGAACTTCAACAGCTATTTGCTCGAAGGTATTTCTGGTAGTTTGATACTACCTAAGGGTCTGTGCAACATCGGGGGGCTTCAAAAATTGACTACAAACATAAAACGGACAGACGGGCATAGCTAAATCGTCTATCCTATCTATACGGACCAAGAAGATATATACTTTATGGAGTCGTAGACGGATATTAAAGAAACTACAAACGGAATGACAAACTTGTATATATATACCCTTATCAGTTATGTGAAAGGTATAATTAAAAAATTCTTTGCGTATAAACCCATAAAAATCGGTCTAGTATTAGCTATAGGTTTCATTATTTTACTATTAAGCAACAATGAATGCGTCCTATGTATATAAATTAACAACACACAGGCATTGGCAACACTGGTTTATTACTTAAAAAAAATTAAGACAAAAAAATTTTATTTCTTTGAGATTCGTTTTAATTAAAGATCTGTAAATGTTATTGAATATAATTTGATTACAATAATAGGGTCTTCAATTATTAATAATCAAATAAAGTCATTCATTTTGCATTTATGTATTATAATTGAAGTTGCATTAATTGAACACTCTACGGATATGTTAGGCATGTATGTTTTGCCGTCTGAAGTGTTCATGTAAATCTTGTAACCAAGGTGCTTAAAATTTTGAAAGATAAAAATTTACACAAATAAGTTTTTAGACATAGGGGTTTAGTTTTCCTTATCAGAGGTCCAAGTCAAACGGCTTCAAGTCGGCTTTCCGCCGCCGCCGATTAATTTTGTTTGCCAACAGCCGCCCCAAGTGATATGGTTGGGCTTGAAAGTAAGTTTGGTGAAGGGCATATAAGATTCGACACATTCGAATATAGCACTTTCGGTTATTGTACTTAAGAGCTATGTCACTTCTGATTTGATTTTGAAATAATCATTTATGACGCGGTAAATAATTTATTTAGTAATCACATACCCGGTGGCATATCTGAGCGACATCTTTATTAATTAATCATACTAAGCAGGGCACACTCAACCAGCCCAGCTGATTAAAATAAATTTAACATTTTCACGTTGTAAATATTCAATTTTGTATGAAATTTAAAATTTTTCTGATATTCCACCTTTCAAACACAAAAAGGAAATGCAGAGGGCCAATTTTTTGAATTCGCCTGGCTGTTTCCTTGTTTAGTGTACCCTGATACTAAAAGAAATACTATTAAAGCGAAATTTTAACGAAACTATGGCCAATAATACCATTGATCAGCAATAACACAAACAAAGAGAGCTATGCAAGATACACTAAACCAGGTAATATGAAGGCGAAATCAAAAATTCGACCACTGCATTTTCTTTTTGTGTTGGAACGTGGAAATGTCAAAAAAAATTTTAAATATCATACAAAATTAAATATATGTAAAAGTAAATGTCAAATTTGTTATAGGCAGCTGGGCTATTGATATTACCTGTATATGTGTATCCTAGAGCAATGCATGACAATGTCCAAAGCTAATTCATGGACCAGTTGACATTAACAGCAGATCTGATCTACTGTTTTTTTGTATAAATCGAGGCTGTTGTCAAAGCAATTTATTTCTAAATATATTTTTTGAGACATCAAAAGCCACAACAAACACGAAAATTTTTTTTCGCCGCAATTTAGTTTTTGAAAAATCTCCACCACCTTATTATTTAATTCGCCTTGGCAATGCCATTGTAATGTCAAGGTACTTAAAACGGTTTTAACTTAGCAACATTGGAAAATAATACTACGCAGAGGACTGATAGACAGAAACAACTTAAGTCATCTAATAATTATTTTTAAAAACTACTTGAAAAAGTCATTTGTATATGATACCAAAGAAAAGCCAACGACTGTCACCAATGATTTAACAAATAAACGCTGCCATGTCATGATGAATCATTACTGCATTCGTCACCGAGTATATTCATGAAGATACAATTGCACACTTGTTGCTATGATTTTCACAAGCATCAATACAAACATGTCAATTACAATGATGACATTTATGACTTTTATTGTCTTGAAAAATTAACAAACAAATATGTAATTGAGAAAAAAGCAGTAACAAGTGTAATATGGAAAATTATGCAAATTATTTTTTTGTGCAATTAAATTGTTTAATTGATGCATGTACAAGTATTTACATAAATCAGATTTTTTTTTGAGCAGACAATTGTAGAGATATTAGTTTTCTTGAAAAAAACCATGGGATTTTAAACTGAATGACAGTGGTTCTACTACAAATCAAAGAACAGAGAAGGGAAATGTTTGTGGCATAACAAATTACAATTAGATTGTCTCAATAGGTTTGTTTCTAATTTGTTAAAATTTTTTTTTTATAAAAAAAAAACAATAAGAGTGTCATAATGGTGGCATTACAAAAGCTGTCCTTACTTGAGCAGCTGCCCATAAATGTCAGAAACTCTTACATTCTCTATTTTCTCTTTTTAATTCGCAATTGTCAAACTTAATATATAAAAAATCACCTACAATAATTATACCATGGTGCCAATTATAACGTGTTGTAAGATAACGGGTGTAATTGTTGTTGGGTTCCTGCACATAATCGACACATTAATCTAATCCTTAATATCCCACTGTCCAGAAATCTATACATTCTGACAGTAAGGGCAGGACATACGCAAAGAAGGTGAAAACCATCTTCTTTCTTTTTCTTTTCCCACAGCTGTCGCAGTAATCGTTAGAAGGAAGTTCAGACTTGTTAATACAGGGTGTCTGGCGGCAAATTTACATTTTTAAATTCGATTATTTCAAAAATTAATAAGCAGTGCGGAGAGAGGTTAATGCCGTTGGAATTTTCGATTGTGGATTTGTCAGTGACGATGTCGCAGTGGTCGAGTGAGCAAGGTGCGTTAGCTTAAGAGAAATGATTCTTACGTATTCGCTCGTCGACAATTTTGTTCAAAGTTCGGTATTCGACTGGACCGGTATACGTGATGGACCGAGTGTAAATTTAATTCGTTTGTGGGTGCAAAGATTCCGAGCAACTACTTCAGCTATAAATGTCCCACGGCCAAGGCAAAGTCGATCTCCAAGGACTCCAGAAAACATTGAACTGGTTAAAACCAGTTTACGTGAAAATGCGCGACTTTCAATACGAAAAATAGCAGCCTCACTGGGACTTCGAAGAGCTATTATTCATAAAAATTTAAAAAAGGATCTGAAGTCCCATCCTTTCAAAATTCAAATCGTTAAAAAACTGAAAGAAAGTGACTTTGATTTACGCAAAATTTTTGTGAAACGATTTTGAAGCGATTTTGCACTATAAATTATATTTTTTGGAGCGATGAGGCTTATTTTCACCTAAACGGCCACGTGAACAAGCAAAACTGCCGTTACTGGTCTCCAAAAACCCGCAACTGCCTGGTGTGCCTTATCCACGCATTAGGGACCAGGCGACGAATGTCAACGGTGAAAACTATCGCCGCATGATTACGCGATTCTTTTTGGCAAACCAGCGAGCTCATCCCTTGTACTCTTTACACACGTGGTTTCAACACGATAGGGCGACTGCACACACAGCCAAAGCTTCAAAGAATTTGCTTCGGAAAAATTTTCCCTAAAAACTGATCAGTCGCTTTGAGGACATCCTAAGGCCAAGGTGACCCGATCTAACTTCCATGAATTTTCATGGGAATACCTCACCGAAAGGGGTTATAATGACGATTCCCAATCTCTTATGGCTTTAAAGGAAAATATTCGTCAAGAAATCAGCTCAATTGAACCCAGTTTACTGGAGTGTGTGGCACCGAACAGACGAAAGATATCTGGATGACATACTCTTTAAAAAATAAAAGCCGCATTTCCATTCTATCGTTCAATGCTCAATGTGTCAATTATTACGTTTTTTATTTAAGTTCGAAAATATAAATCTGCCACCAGACACCCTGTATGCTTATTTATCACCCAGTGAGCTGTTAGGACTGATATATAACGTTACGGGCAATCAGTTGCAAGAGAACTACACAATTTTAATAACTCTACACATTTCCAGGTTACGCCATGTGTTCTCTTAGTCACTTCATGGAAGTGTCTGAACTCTTAATAGATCCTATCGAAATCGCCACTGATTCCGCATAAGAAATATGTCAAACCGAGGGCAAATTACGGCATTCGATAGAAAATAAAATTAAAAAATTCTTACCGGCATTTTTTAAAGAAAAGCATAGACAATCCGATCGATTAAATAAGATTTTGATTTTTGAGATCCCAGTTAAACTTTTTATAAAAGCACTGTCGCCCTGTACAAAAATGGATATTACAAATGGAAAAAAATTGACTCATAATGCAATAACAAGTTTTAGTTACTTTAGTCTTGTAAATATGTATATCGAATTGGTAATGTAATTGGCAACCATTTTTTTCGAAAATACTTTATTTTTATTCTCTACGCAACACTGTTGCCAACTTTTTTCGCAAAAATATAGCTAAATTACAGTAAAAAAAACGCTAAAAAATAGCTAAAATTAAAAATTGTTAAAGTTTTTAGCTATAAATAGCCAAAATGTCGTTTTTTAAACTTTCTGGCCACACTTTTGCATCTTGTATTGTATCTTGTTATTTTGCAATAGTTTAAACAATCGAAACAGTTTCAATCTCTTCTTTATATTAAAAAAAAAAAAACAAAGTAGTGTGGCATCTGAAAGAATTTGATTTATTCGAAAATAATAATTTTTACGAAATTCTGGTCACGAAAGAAATAAAACACTTAAAAAATAATGTATGTATGTATATAATTTAATTATTATTGAAGGTTTATTGAGGGCTAATTTGACATATTTCTATGGAATAATTGTCAAATAAGCCATAAATAAATATATCACAGTTATTATGAATACAGGCGTCAGTGTTTTAAACATTTGAAAAAAAATTAAATTAAAAGACTCTAGTCCTTGGCAGGAAAAATTTAGTTAAATTTGTTAACTATCTGTAATATAATTCATAATAAAAAGGAAAAACAATGTTAGATATTATACCTAGTTTGTTTGATTAAATATCTGAAGTCAATCTTCTACATCTGAATTTTCATAGGTCAAATTGGTACCCACTTTAAGTAGTATTGATATCGGTACTTCGTAGTTCCATCAGTTATTAATTTTTACTTGTAAAATACACTTACACCACTTAAATTAAAACTGATATGCATAAACATGCAAGCCTAGATACATAATGGTTTCAAGAATACGTACATATGTAAGTGTATGTTTAAAAATACCGTTATTCGAGTTTTATCTAGCAACATTTATTTAAAAGATGTACTTGTAATACCGCTTATTTGCTATGAAAACTTTTAGGATTCCTAGTGCCAAGCTCAGTATATCAAAAAAGCAAGGCACAAAAACACCTTGTCTGTGAATTAACCTTCCTTTAGCTGGAGGTCCATACCATACGTTCTATGCGCTGTGCGTTCTCTCCGACTCTCACAAAAGTAAAATCAGTGTAGTTGTATGTGGCAAGAAACATAACAAATTGCATAGAACGCATCGGCGCAAGTAACGGATAAAGTAGGTTTACTTTCTACTTTTTACGTTACGCCGCATGCGAAATGAGAAAATGAGAGATGGTTTTGTTATCCAGTGAAGACAAATTTTAAATGCTATCAAAAAACATGTGTGTGTGGTAGATTATATTTTTGGTATATTTTGTGTTAAAAACAGTATGTTATGAAAGAAAATGCTTTTATTATAAATTTTGCAAATAATTTTAAGAATAAATTTCCTTAAAAATAAGTTTTCAACACAAATATTTTGTAGCCAAGGTTAGGTTAGGTTAGGTTACGAAGGGTAGTGGCGATTTCGCCACCTCCACTCGGAGGCCCTTAGGCCCATTGTGAATCCCTTCAGAAGAGTTTAGAAGAAAAGAAAAATAGTACGTCAAAAGATTCATAGATAAGAGAAAAAGGATAAAGAAGTAAGAATACCGTCCGCACGATGTCTAAGAAAGTCAGTAGTCCTAGGCTCTGGGTCACCTAGCTGCCCAGCCACCCAACCTCCTTAATGAAGCCTATGATGCTCCCCAGCCCATTGCCAGGAACCTCACCAAGTCCATTCAAGAAGCGTCCCCCAAGCCACCTCTGTCGGCGAATCTGCAGCCCAGGGCAGTGGCAGAGAAGATGTTCCACCGTCTCTAACTCCTCCTCGTCCCCGCATACCCTGCAGAAATCTGGAGAGTTCCTGTCCCATTTACTTGTCCTGTATCTCACATCGCAGTGCCCTGTGAGAGTCCCAATAATGCGCCTCAGAAACCCCCTGCTCTCCTTGAGCAGCAGGTCAGTGCCCATCCTGTCCAGCCTGGGCCATAAAAGCCTGGAGATCCTGCAATCGGCCCTGTCCCTCCAGGTTTGGCCCACCCTGTCCGTTATCCACGTCCCTATCAGTCCATAACAGAAACTCAGTGGTGGCCTCACCGGCTCACAACCAAGTTCAATATTCCGGGCCGCTCCCCTCCTTGCCAACTCATCGGCAATCTCGTTCCCGGAAATGTCAAAATGACCCGGAACCCAGCAGAGCCTTACCCTGCGTGTACCCATAATCGCTCTAAAAGCACGTCTGCAGTCGCCTACGAGTCTAGACCTGACAAAATGTCCCTCTAGAGCCTTAAGCGCGCCCTGACTATCAACGTATATTGTTACGTCACCACTCCCACTCGCGTCCTCCCCTATCAATTCCGCGGCCTTCATCACCGCCAGAATTTCAGCCTGGAAGATGCTGATTGTAGCCAAAGTTAATATTGGTTTTATCGACTACTTTTATATTTTAAGTGTCATCTCTGTTGTGTTTTTATTTATGTAAGTGTAATGAAAAAAATCTGATTTCTCCTCTCTTCACTTTTCGCACAAAACGTATTGCATGTAACTTGGCAAAAACAAACGTATAAAACGTACAGAAATATGATACGCATAGAACGGAGCCACGCATATAACCTCCAGCTTTTGGATAAAGCTATAACAATGTTGACTAGTAATAACGTTTAGGTAAAATTGAAACTGGACTTTAAAAAATCGCTAGATTTTCCGCTAATAGCTAAATCAGATATTTTATAGCAATGTGTATAGAAAAATCGCTAGATTTGACGAGAAAATAGCTAAATTGGCAACAGTGCTACGCAATTAAATGTTTAAAGGGATGCCAGATATTTTTTATGTGGGCAGCAGAGCTATAGTAATCAATATTCCTTATTACTTATTTTTAAGTCAAGGTCACCTTCTTTTTAATAGAAATACAAAATAAACACACGGTTATATGGCAAGTTTGTAGACAATTAAAAGTTTTAATTATACTAAAAAAAAATTCCTTTCGGAATAATAATAATACTTTACTGAAGCTCTTTAATTAGGGAAAGTAAATGACGTTAATCACTTTTATTTTTAAATTTTTAATAAAAAAAATACACTTTATTGGCTGAGAAAATGAACATCTTGTAGCAAGAAAAAGAAAAAAAATAAATGAAAAGAAAAATAAATTTTAAAACTCCTCCCCCAAACAAAAAGTATTGATTGTTTTCTAAACATTTAATTGAGCAATGCGGAAGTACATACTTTCTTCTTCTTTTTTGTCTTTCATACAAACACTTCGTAAATATTTATTATAAAATGCAATTAAATAAAATCAATTAAATTTTTAATTAAAACAAGAAAATGTGTAAATGTTTTGACATGTAAAAATTTTTGAATTGCACATGTTTTACTATCAGATTAGGAACTTAATAAGAAACCATAAACACATGTGTCGCCAAAAAGATAAATAAATATTCGCTGAATAAGAATCAAGACAACAAGTCAATCGATTACACTTAGTTATTGTTGATTTTTGTTTATTTTTATAATTAAGTAATCATTATCTAAATAATAAAGGCAAATTAGATAAGATTGCAAAAAACAATAATGATTTTTGCTTTAAAATTTTGGCAAAAAAATTTAGTATCAGTTAAGCGGCAATTGGCCACGTGTAAACTTGAAAAAATACTGTAGGTTGTGATCTGGTCAATAGTAAAGGTACAAATTTTCATTAAATAATAAGAAAAATGTAAAAAGTGCAAAGTAAAAGAAAAAAAAATATATTAAACAAAAGTTTAAATAAAATATTTGACAGCAGTGAATCTTAATGCTTAGTCTCTATTACCCATCTATTTAAACAAAACATACACAGGACGCCAGCAGAGCAATGGTGCTGATTTCTTCTTATGTTTGTAGGTAGGGAACACGTGCTGGTGTCTATGGCGTACTATTCAATGTCATTTGTTATTGTTTTTAAAATCATACAGAAAATAGCATGCTATGGCGAACATACAAGGTGGGCCAAAAGAAGTTATCCGTTGGTCTTTTGCTCTAATTTTTTTCTAAATGAAAAACTTCGACTCTGTTTTTGAATATATTTAGTTAAACCTTTAGAATTTTATTGGTCATGTCGAGAAGATGGTATCGCCCAAATAGGCACCATCACAATTGTTTGATATACGGGCTCGTCTTTCACTTCGGCGAGAACTGTGGGCGAGAATCTCGCACTCGTGTCGAATGTTGTCCTTGAAGGCTTTATGGGTCTCGGGCTTGTTCACGTAAACACGACTCTTCAAAAAATCCCACAAAAAAAGACTGAAGCGGTTATATCGGGTGATCTTGCGCGCCAATGTAAATCGCCAAAACGAGAGATGAGGCGACCGGGGAACGCCACCTTTAGAATTAGTTGTGGCTCGCGCAGTGTGTTTCGTTGCTCCGTCCTGTTGGAACCACACGTCTTCCAGTCCTAATTAGTTCAATTGTGCCAGAAAAAACTGGGCTAACATGGCCCTATAGCGCGCACCGTCCACTGTTGTCGTTTGACCAGCGGCGTCCTCGAAATAAATGGCCCGATGACTCCTCCAGAGTAAACAGCGCACCATTCAGTCACTTTGAGCGGGTGTAATGGCTCCCCGTGCATCACTCGTGGATTTTCAGTGCCCCAGAAGCGATAGTTTTGCTTATTCACGAACCCGCTGAGGTGGAAACGAGCCTTATTGCTTATTATGTATTTTGTCGAAAAATTGTCCGCTTCGGTCTTGAGATTGAGGATAGATTGGGCTAAATTACACGCGTTTGGCGGTCGACAGGCAGCAGCTGATGTACGGACTGGACTTTGTACGGGAACATGCCTGAGTCTTTGCCCATAGTTCACTTTAGGGATGACCGGCAGATGGGTGATTGCGAGGAATGGCGTCTGGTCGATGTTTCTGGCGACAGCTCGACATCCACGCCAACAGCGGCAATATTCTCGGCGCTCCGGGGCCGGCCACTCTTGGCAGCGTCTCGTGTGTTTCCATACTCTACCAGGTTGGTGGCCAAACGGAACGATTTTCAACCGAATGGTGTTCTCTGAATCAAGAGATTGGCAACATTTTAATAGTTTTGGTAAATTGGTTTTAAATTCAGTAAAACTGTGAATTCGATGAGATCGAGAATTTTACTCGGAATCGATTTACAGAACATGGGGAGAAAGGCAATAGTTTATAACGCTCTAGATATGCCGCTTGGGTGCCAGAAAAATGTTTTTAAAGCCCATTTTCTAAACAAATTATTTTTTTTTGGCAACAAAGGTCATCCCTACCTCGACCAAACTTTACGAATATTAAGCTCCGATAATCTATTTTATCAACTGCCAGACTTCCAGGGCTGCACCAAAGATCGCGTTATTTCAAGAATAATTTGCTTTAACTAATTTCACTAACTGGTTTAAAAAAATAGTTAGAGTTGGGACCTTCTTATATTAGGGAAACGATACATATATAAGTAAATGTTCCTTTTACTATTCAAAGAAGCAAGGGACCATATTTGCTTCGACTAGGTAAAATCCGGAAGAAAGCTACGGGAGGCCTGAATGCTTTCTATACATAAAGGAAACCCATGGGTAAAATCTGGAGCTTTTATCTCAGGGTGGCAAGCTAGTAAGCTGGGTAAGCTTAGGTTAGGTTGAACTGGCTGGCCTTAAAGATCCTCCATAGATCATTTGGGTCCTAAGTTTTACCAGACAAAATGAAACGATAACCAGTCTTACTAATTCGTTGTAATGAAATCCAGAGTGTTCTACGCCCTCTTGGCAAAAGGAACTAGCCTTATCTTATCAAATCCTCCAGGCCTTGAAACAAATAAGATCCTAAAGAGTTGGCTCTGGAGCTAAAGAGCACTGAACAGTGACAGAATATGCTCAACAGTCTCTCTATTTGCCGGTTCATCACAGAACCTGCAGTCCTCGCTGGGCAGTCGGCCTGCTTTTTTGCCCTGAATCGCTTGTTATCCTCTCTACAAGAAGTCTACAATCGCTTATATGCAGACAGAAGAAACGAGGATCCCTAATTTTTAGAAGAATCTACACGAAGTATAATAACCGAGACCTCCAGACTCTGACCTTTACCGCAGAGTCTATTTCTTAAGGATTTTGTTTGAATGCCCTCAATATATCCTCCACGTCCAATTAGGGTCTTCCATCGTTAAAGATGTCTTTTACACAAGGCGGACGAGGTTATTGCTTTAAAATAATTTATGGGAATTAAACATTTTCAAAAGAAAAAATGGGTCATATAAAAAACGAAAAAATCCCGGGAAATCAAATTTCAGAATCCCAAAAAAAACTAGTCCCGCTTGGCATTCCTAAACGAGACCAAAAACATTTTTACTTTAAGAGTTAACAGAATTTAAACGGGCGAACAGAAGGATGGACGTTACTAAATCGGAAGTCGACACGGAAATGAGTGGTTTTGGGGGGCGTAAAATTTTTGAAAAACAATTTTTGATTCAAATCACAACTTTTTGAGGGGAGGGCCAAAACGATTTCCACTTTTAAAAATAACGGACCCCCTAATGAACATACATGGAATATATGGATTTATACTTTGAACTAATATGGAATTCATTAAATAATTCTTATTATTATTATTGCAGATGCAAAATAATGAACCCAGTTGGTTGTATCGATTATATCATCCTTTGGCCAAAGAATTTCAAAAAGATAAATTCAGTTTAAACCATGAACCAGTTGATGATTTTCTTAAATCACAAGTAAGTTGCAATCTGCCGTCTTATAATAAACTTAAATACCTTTTTCTAAAATTTAAAATTTTATTACAGTGGCAAACAACACAGAAATCCTTTTTTTGGTTACTTTATCGTTGGGGCTTAGCCATATGCTTTTCCATAGGAGTTCTTAGTAGTTTGGTAAATTTATGGCATCAGGGGCGTTGGTTTATATATTTAACCGATTGGGGTTTCTTTTTGTGTATGTTTGTCAGTGTCTTTGGTGCTGTACTGGCGACTATTTATTTTTTCAGACCTAATAAATTTGGTAAGTATGTAGTTAAACATTAATTATTGTTTAAGATTATTAATTAATCTCTAATAATCTAATCTTTTATTTAGCTGCTAATAGTAGGGTCATAAAGTTTTATTGGTTGTCCTACTGGAGTACTTTGGTGATTGCTCCACTCATAACTTTTATATATTGGACTTTTATTCAACCCAGTGTTAGTAAGTATTTGTTAAAATCAGTGTTGCCAGAATTTTGGTAACCAAATATGGCTAAAATTCTAAAAAAAAAATTGCTGAAAATAGTTTAAAAATGGCCAAATCGTTTAACAAACGATTTTGTTTTAATATAATTTGAGGCCGTGTCTTGCATATTAGCTACATCTCTGACTAGCACAGAAAATATGGGAGCAGATATCAAGTTAAAATTATTTAACTAAAACCCATATTTATAAAAATTAGAGTAGGTTTATTAAGGGTTTGTTAGAAAAGCAGTCCATAGACATCTGTCTGTTAAGCGTTTTTCTGGCGGTGATGAAGGCCACTGAATTGATAGGGAAGGATGCGGATGGGAGAGGGGACGTTATAATCTACGTTGATAGTCAGGGCGCGCTTAAGGCTAGAGGGGCATTATGTCAGGTCTAGACACGTGGGCGACTGCAGACGTGCTCTTAGGGCGATCATGGTGACACGCACGGTTAGACTCTGTTGGGTTCCGGGTCATTGTGACGTTTCCGGCAATGAGATTGCTGATGGACTGACAAGAGATCGGCCCGGGATATTGGACTTGGTTGTGAGCCGGTAAGGCCACCACTGAGTTTTTATTATGGGCTGATAGGGACTTGGAACATGGACAAGGTGGGCCGAAACTGGAGTGACAGGGCTGATTGCAGGATCTCTAGACTTTTATGGCCCAGGCTGGACGGAATGGGCACTGACCTGCTGCTTAATGAGAGCAAAATGGGTTCTGAGGTGCGTTATTGGGACTCTCACAGGGCACTGTGATGTGAGATATATGACGAACAAATGGCACAGGAATTCTTCAGATTTCTGCAGGGTGTGCGGGGATGAGTAGCACAAAGGGACCGAATTAAGCGGAGCTGTATCTTTTCCTTCAACGGCGAGGATGAGGAGGAGATAGAGACGGTAGAGCATCTTGTCTGTCACTGCCCTGGGCTGCATATTCGCCGACAGAGATGGTTTGGAGGGCGCTTCCTAGATGGACTTGGCGAGGTCGCTGGCTGGGCAGATAGGTGATTCAGCGCCTATGACTACTGACTTCCATGGACATCTTGCGGACGGCACTATTCCTTTCTTTTGCTTTTGCCCATGGAATGCTTTTCTTTACTTTTATTTTTCTCCTCTTGACTCTTCTGAAGGGATTCACAATGGGCCTGAGGGCCTCTGTCTGTCACTGCCCTGGGCTGCATATTCGCCGGCAGAGATGGTTTGGAGGGCGCTTCCTTGATGGACTTGGCGAGGTCGCTGGCTGGGCAGATAGGTGATTCAGCGCCTATGACTACTGACTTCCATGGACATCTTGCGGACGGCACTATTCCTTTCTTTTGCTTTTGCCCATGGAATGCTTTTCTTTACTGGCATTTTTCTCCTCTTGACTCTTTTGAAGGGATTCACAATGGGCCTGAGGGCCTCCGATTTGGACTCGCCACTACCCTTGGTAACCTAACCCAGCCTAATCATAACTTCCCAGTTCTCAAGTCTTTAAAAATTAACAAGGCTTTGAATGAATTGAATTATTTTTTTTTTACATAAATTTTATTCTGGCACTGGCTAAACAAATAATAAATATTTGTTTTTAAGATTTGAATACTTATTGTTAGTTCACAGAAATGAAGATTTAATAATAAAATAAAAATGGAAAAAAGGCATTTATAATTCACTAACCTTTTCTCTTTACAGGCGATATTGTCAGTGCTTCGGATTTATATAATTTATGGGCTCATGGTTTCAATTCCATATTAATGATTTTAGATCATATGCTAGTGGCATTTCCATCACGTCTATTACATTGCATTTACCCCATACTGTTGGGACTGATTTACGTCATATTTACTGCCATCTACTATTTGGCGGGAGGTGTGGACTTGTAAGTACTAAAACTTTAAAAAAAAAAAAATTAAAAAACATGTTTGAAAGAAAGTCCGTTCCATAAACATTAAATAAATAAATTTTAAAATTTTTTGTAATCTTTAATACTTTTCCTAAGACTTTGATCAAATTTTTACACTAAACTATAATTTTATTTAACCTTTTTCTATTTACAGCTTTGGCAACCATTATATATATGAAATTTTGGATTGGTCCAAGCCAGGATTATCTTTTATATCAATTTTTGGTTGTTTAATAATTATTTTGTTATCCAGTTTCCTATTATTTTGTTTATACAAACTAAGAAAAACTATTTATTGTAAGTGTAATAATTCAAAGTTAACAATAGTCAAAGCTTAATTTATAAAAAAAACGAAAACAAAAAATATTTTTCTTTAACTTTTTTATTTATTTTTTTTTAATTTTTGTTACTTTTAAGGTAAGTAAATTAAGCCATTTTATTCATGACGGCCATTTGTAAGGATTGAATTTGATTGGACCATTTGTCAATGGCATTGTAACGCGAACCAGTGCTACTCTCCTTATCTAATTGTAGCACCTGATTGACTTGGTCAATTCGCCCCTGTATGGTGCTTAAATGAAAGAAAGTTTCAAAGAATTATCCTTTTTTTCTAAATGTAATCAAAACTTACTTGTCCAATATACAGGAGACCAATAGGCTTTCTACTTCGGCTGGCTCGATATTAAGAGCATTCGCTATAAATGGTATTGCAATATTTTTGTAGGGCCTTATCAATTTAATCAACACTTGTGTCCGTATATTGCGTAGCAAGTCTTCAATGTGTTCTCGAATAAATGGGTCAGCCATTATATTGCTTCGATTGTGTCTTAAAATCGACTCGAATTCGTTAATATCGTTGTTTTGATAGGACACAACCAAATTGGTCATGGCCAAAATTTCCGGATCATTTTTATATGGTTTGGCTTCTTGCGAGTCAAAAGGATTAATGCCAGACTTCATTAACCTGTTAAACAATTTTAAGGGACAAACATACTTAGTATGTAGAAAACATTTTCAAAAGGGCATATTAAAGAGTAGTTCTAAATTAATAAAAAAATAATGATGCCATGCATATTTATAAAAAGTTTGTTTTTAGAGAATATTCTTACGCCCTTCTTGTTTTTTTCCTTTTAACCCTTTCAGACCTGAACATTGTTTTATGTATAAATTTGTTAAAATCGCCAATATCAAATTAGCTCTTTCATATTTAGGCTAAATTTTGCCTATATAAATATTTTCAATAGTCCTTTTTTGTGAACAGGACATCGCACAATTGTGTTATCTCGGTCATAACATGTAAAATATATTCCCAATGAGCTTAAACATTTTTGTTCAACATTTTATTTTCTTACATGTTTTTTTCAACTTAAAAATATCAAGGTACTTCATAGCAAAAGAAAATTATTAAGAAATAATGTAAGTAATTTGATTAAGTTTTAAATAAATAAAAATAAATGCAAAACATATAAAAAAAAAAACAAAAAATTCAATATAATTTTATATCATTGAAAATGTACTAATATAACTTATTAAATAAGTTTAAATGAGATCAACATTTCGTGTGATATTTCTGAAAGCAGTCTTTGTTTTTTGCTAAGCAAAGCGTTACATTACATTTTTGGCATCATCCTCTAGATCGACTGCCACAATTATTGCGACATACTCTTGGTGGATCATCAGAAAATTCAGGCCAATGATCGTAGCGATCAAATCGAATGTCATCAGGTGCATCATGTGGACGGTATTTCGTGCCATAAAAATCTTTAGAAAGCTGAAATGTTTCGACATTTTCAGGAACTTCTGAAGAGGCAGCTAATACTGTACCTATCTCCATTTTGAACGTCAATAAAGACTTTATTTTACGTCTAGGTAGTCCCAGTACCTTGCATTCTTTTCTATACTCCATCCACGAATTATAGATCGCTAGATCGAGAAAGTGGAAAAATGCTTTGACAGGCCATTTCTTAGTTTTCATTTTAATCCTGTAATACTCTAGCATTTGGTCACACAAATCAACCCCGCCCATAAAAGCGTTATAGTTTTTAATAGCTGCGGGCACTTGAACAGGACAACGACGCTTAAGATTTTTGTTCCACCTTTCGATTTCACCAACAGGATCTCTGCCACACATATTTGAGGCAACTATAACACCTTTTGTGTGCTTCCACTTAACAACAACTATGTGTTCATTTACATATTGGCAAATATCACCCCGGCTCATATCTTTATCCAAAGGGAATTTAATACTCTTAGGGATTCTGTTGGTCAGGATTGTACCTACTGCTAGATAACCCATATGATGTAACGAGTTTAAAAGAGGAATTGTTGTAAAAAACCTATCGAAATATATATGGCTATTCTTTGGCAAATTTTTAATAAGTCTTATTACTATAGACGGCCCATGTCCAAGACCACAATCTTGAAATGTTCCAGCTCCCTGAAAAACTTCAAAGTCAACCACGATACCATCAGAAGTTGCGCACACTAGATTTTTTAATCCAACGGGTCGTGGCTTTGACCTGATAACTTGTCGAGCAGGACACCTCCCCGTAAACGGAATCATTTGTTCGTCAATGGAATAATTTGTGATCTCAGTTGCTAATTCGTTGCAGCGTTTTCTAACCATGTCAATGACTGTTTGAATTCTCCATAGTTTATTTGCTAAGTCTGGTTGGGAATAGTCTGTAAAATGTATATCCGATCTGAGTTGTAGAAATTTATCACGGGACATGGAGTTATACACAGTAGGAATTTTACTGTCATGGGACCAGTACATCCTTATGGCCGGATAACCAAGGCATCCCATTACGATGGCACATCCGTAGAACCGTTTAATGTCTGAAGCTACATAGCGCACTTCTTGGCCACGCTTACTCATTACATACATTTTAGTGTACTTAACAACGTCTTCATAATGGGTTTCTGGAAAATATTTGTTTAGATATTCTAGCGGAGTCTTGATGATGATTTCCTGATGACAACCGAATGATGTTGGAAGCTCGATATTCGGAAATGCAACACTTTTCCATATATTCCGTCTAATGCGTTCGTTATACTGGTAAGTCGATGGTTGATCTACTATAGCTGGTTCGCCAGAGGAATTTGATTGCTCAGTCGATCTATTGGGTTGTACACTAGAAGATTCGTCCATATTAACATTTTCATCGCTTTCATTGGTATCTTCATCTTCTGCGTTTACATCCAAAGGTATCCAAGTTTCGTCAGCTACATTATCGTCGTCGCTGAAGTCAGCATCAGATTCGTCCAATATCCCTAATACAGCTTCAACATCATCATCGTTGTTTAGATCAAAAAATTTACCTATAAAATTACATGGTAGCACAAATGTGAGCATACGATAAAATGTTACGTTGTGCCTAACTAACACAATTGTGATATCTGTATTTCTTTTCATTAAAAATAATTGTTACTATGCAAAAATTTAGCGTTGAGCAGTCGAATTATTACATACATTCGCTGTACAGTTAGCAAAAATTAGATTTAAGATTTTTGTTTGAAAATATTTAACAACAACACTTACCACTTGGACGCATGTCTTTACAACTTGGATGGCACAATCAAACTAAGACAAATGTTCATGTTTTTTCAAGATTTTTTTTACTGTTTTGCTTTTCTTATAGCAAAGCACACAACGCACAATCACTGCTTTCAGGTTAATAAACGAAAAGTAAGTTCTTCATAAAGTTTGAGGCACATTAAGGCAGACCTCACAATCGGTTAAGCTAGGTCTGAAAGGGTTAACTGCTTGATTGATTTTTAATTTTTTTTTCTTTCTGTCTTAAAGTTTTTAAAACTTATTTTTTTAAAAAATTAAGATAAATATGCATTTGCGTTCACCCTTTACCCAAAAAAAAAAAACAAAAATAATTTTTAATCTTAAGGATTATATAAATTTAACATTTCAGCTTAACAGATTTTAGAGAAGAAAACATAAGCGTACTTACATATTTGCCAATACCAAATATTTTAGACATGTCGTTCGACGTGGCGAACCCGATTCATCGTAATTTTTAAATGCCTCAAAGAAATCTGTATGAGCCTTTTCAAATTCACCTTCACGCAAATGCATTTTACCGCCGCATTCTCTAATTACACCCATAATCAGAGGATGTGGTATGGCCGACTTAATATGTAGCGATTGCTCATACAGAGCCTTTAATTTTTTGTTGTTCTTTTGCACTGTGTACATTTGAATTTCCAAGGCATAGATTTCCAAGAGTTGTGTTCCTTTCTTTAAATCATCTTCACCATCATCAGTCTGACAGGATGAGTGAAGTTGTTTAAGAATTTTTTGCAATTTACCAAATTCGCTTCGATCAAAATAGAGCTTGCCCAATTTGGTATTGGTCTTAAACCATAGTCGATCATTTTTTGCATCCTTTAAAGCTTCCAAAGTGGTTTCGTAGAAATTTTGCAGCAATTCCATCTTTTTTAGCAAAATTTATTTGAACGTTAATAATTAATCTAAAACACATTTAAAACAAACACTTACATTTTTGGAAGTGGATATATAATCCAATATAGAATTGATGGATTTTTCTGAATGATTCCGAGTAACGGCGCTCTTAATATAAGTCAGCAGTTGTTGATATCTCACCATCATTTCGCCGTAATTATTCTAAAAAAAAATTATTATTTTTTACTAAACTGGTTATAAAAAAAAACTTCTTAAAACTTCTTTACCAATTTAAAATTAATTTTTATCATTTGCTTAAGGGCCTTGAAGCCCCATTCCCCCTTTTCACCATTTTCCAGATCAAGAACTTTTTGAAATGATGCTAATGCCGCCTTTGGATCGTCTTCTTTCAAAGATTTGCTATTGTAATATTGATTTTCTAAATCAACATCCGGCTCGGAGTTACTATCTTCAGAATATTCCTGCAAAATTTTGCATCAAAAGAATATTTATAGTCGCTTTCTGGACAAGTTTTTGCCTAAGCCGTCTTTGTCAACAAGCTGAGAAATATACTTAATATGAATCCTTACCAAGCCATAATCCTCATCATCTTCACACATAAAATCATCATCGTTGTCTGACATTTTTTTATTAAGTCTTAGATATCTTTTTGTTATAAAAATAACTTTTTTAAATTTAATAATAAAATGATGTGAAGAAAGCCGACAAACAAGAATTTTTAATTGTCAAAGCACATAATTGCCAGAATTTTCGTTGTTATCAAGAAGCGTTGCCGTTTTGTAATTTTTACCAAAATTGGTTACTTTTTACAAAGTGTATGTAGTATTACTCTACATATTAAGTCTCATAGATTATGCTAGTAATCATTAAGATATTTGCATTTCACAGAGAGTTTAAGCCCATGTTCTAAAAAATTTTGGTAGGTTTTTAAGGGGCTTATATAGACATTGTCTATGGGGTAATTGTTAAATAAGCCCTTAATAAACTTAATATAATTATTATGAATATGAGCGTAATTTTTTTTTTTACATATATTGTTGCAGTTTAAATTTTTTTATATGGTTTTCGGACATTTGTTCACAGGTTTGTTGTGCAGGTTTCCGGTATATCAGCGGTAAGTGGGTTTGATTCCCACCAGAGACTCTTGTAAGCCTGCTTCATTCATTTGTTCTATCTTTCTTTCATATCCTTCTCTAAATTTCTTCTTTTCTTCTATCTCAACTTATTCTATCTGCCTCTCCAGGTAACGCAAATGGACCGAATTAATCGGACCCAAGGAAGCTTTATACTTTCCTTTAACGGTTGCCTGTTCTACCTAACCTAACCTTACCTAATTTTTCCAAATAATAATCTGTTGATTTTTGAATTATTTGTTTTTTTTACGTTTTGTTAACATTTATTTTGAGATTTCCAGCCGCCAATAAAACCATAACTGTGAGAAAAATGCTATAAATCTTAAAATAAACATTGATTGGACATGAACAAGTTTTACATCATATTTATACGATGGAATATTCTTAGTAGATCTTAATTTTAGCCCGTGGGACCGCTGCATGAAAGTCGCATATTGAAGAAAGGATCAATGTAAGTGCGTATTTTAAGTGGACTTTCAGGCTTTGATAAAAAGTGCGTTTTATTTACATTGTTAATTTATTTATAATAAAAGGAACAAATTATCTGACTCTCTTTTTTCAAGTCTTCAAAAATATTATTCTAATTTTATTTTTCAAAAAGTAATTTTTAAATCAATGATATAGATTTTATATTTTGAATATTTCTTAACAAGTATTTTTTATAAAGAAGTAGAAATAGTTGCTACATATACTCCCCCACCAGAGAGTTAATTATTAAACTCTCGAAAATCTTACTCTTTTTGGAATTCTCGACCTAATTCTTAGGGATCTTCGATTCTCATTTATAGGGAGACTTGTTATGTTTCGCTGAATCGTAACGTTTTTTGGGTCTTCATATACTTCATCATTAAACATGAACGCCGGCTTTAGCCGATCAATAGATACCGCCTTACTGCATCCGTTGACGTCTAATGTAAAAACTTTGCTTGTTCTATTTAAAACACGATAAGGACCATCGTAGGGCTGTTGCAGTGGTTTTTTTACTGTATCGTTTCGTACAAAAACGTGGGTACAATCGTTTAATCCTTTGTGAACAAAAACAGTTTTGTTAGATTTGTGTTTAATATAAACTGGTTTAAGCATATTCATTTTTGTTTTAAGATTTTGAATAAAATCACTGCTCGGTGCTAATTCAGTGGAATCTTGAAGTATGTCACATGGTAACCGAATAGATGATCCGTATACCAACTCAGCAGGTGTTGCATTAGTATCTTCTCGAATACTTGATCGCAAGCCCATTAGGACAGTCGGAAGTACTTGTAACCAGTTCTTATCATTATGACACATTATTGATGCTTTCAGAGAGCGATGCCATCGTTCTATCATACCATTAGATGACGGGTGATAAGCAGTCGTTCGAATTCGTTTACAACCAAAAATAAGTGTGAGCTCTTTGAAAAGCTGAGATTCAAACTGACGACCTTGGTCAGTTGAAATTTTAGATGGAACTCCAAAACGAGATATCCATCCTTTATATAAAGCATCTGCGACTTTTTGAGCCGTTATGTCTTCCAATGGGATAGCTTCAGGCCACCTTGTAAACCTATCAATGCACGTTAGCAAGTATCTATAACCATCGGCATACGGAAGTGGTCCTACCAAGTCTATATTTATGTGAGAAAACCTCTCAGAAGTCACAGGATACGTACCAATATCACTATGTGTGTGTCGAGTAACTTTAGAACGTTGACACTCTATACATTCTCGAGTCCAGCGCTTGATATCTTTCTTCATACTTGGCCAAACAAAACGATCTTGTATCTGTTTTGTAGTTACCTTTATGCCACCGTGTGACAAACTGTGAACTGAGTTAAAAACCGCCTTGCGAAGAACCAACGGGACAAAAGGCCTTGCCTTAGATGTTGAAATATCACAAAAAACGGGTGGTTTGTCTTGAGAAAGTACTAAAGACTTCAATATAAGTGATGTTGTTCTATCACCTAAAATGCATTTCAGTTCTGGATCAGCTTCTTGAGCTTTGCCCAATTCTTCATAATCAACAGATGAAGGGACATCAATTGAATATATACGAGATAGTGTATCAGCAGTTGTGTTTAAATGACCGCTAATGTGTCGGATATCAGTCGAAAACTGTGATATGAAATCAAGTTGACGAAACTGCCGGGGAGAAGCCTTCTCGGGATTTTGCTTAAATGCAAATGTCAACGGTTTGTGGTCTGTAAATATAATAAAATGACGGCCTTCAAGCACATGCCTAAAGTATTTGATCACGGTATAAACAGCCAAAAGTTCTCTATCATATGTGCTATATTTTTTCTGGGTTTCCGTTAACTTTCTTGAGAAAAAACTTAGAGGAAGCCATCCTTCATTTGTTTGCTGTTGAAGAACACCACCAATAGCACTGTCAGATGCATCAACCATTACGCATATTGCTTTCTCATCCTGTGGGTGAGCAAGGAGGGCAGCGTTTGCTAAATCTTCTTTACATTTGTTAAAAGCATTTTCAGTTTCTTGAGACCAAACAATTGGAGTTTTGTCATTTTTCTTGTTTCCCTTTTGGTGCTCAAGAAGCGGAATTTGTGTTTCGGCAGCGTGATTTATAAACCTCCGATAAAAGTTTATCATAGCTAGAAAGCGTCTTAATTCTCTTACATTGTTTGGCTTTGGGAAATTCTTAATAGCATTCACTTTATCAGGAAGAGGACGAATTCCATCTTTGCTTACCAAATGACCAAGGAATTGTATTTCTGTTTTACCAAAATGACACTTTGCCAAATTAATAACTACTCCAAACTCGTTCAATCGCTGGAATAATAATTCAAGATGATGCAAATGCTCTTCTTCCGACTTGGAAGCAACCAAGATATCGTCTAGGTAACTAAAACAAAAGTCTAAGCCACGTAGAACTTCATGCATAAATCTTTGAAACGTCTGGCCAGCATTACATAATCCGAACGTCATGTAATGGAATTCAAAGAGTCCAAATGGTGTAATAATGGCTGTTTTTGGGATGTCTTCTGCAGCAACAGGAATTTGATTGTATGCACGAACCAAATCAATTGTAGAAAAGATTGTTTTACCATTTAATCCGAACCCAAAATCGTGAATATGTGGCAGCGGGTATTTATCCGGAATTGTTACAGCATTCAATCGCCTATAATCTCCACACGGACGCCACTGACCATTTTTCTTTGGTACCATATGTAGAGGGCTAGCCCAATTACTTTTAGATGGGCAGCACAGACCTTGCTTCATCATAAATTCAAACTCACGCTTCGCGATTTCTAACTGTGCAGGAGAAAGGCGTCTGGCTTTCGAACTTACTGGCTGTCCCTTGGTTTCAATAACATGCTGCACATTATGCTTTCGTTTGGCTGAAATTGTAGAAGGGTTAGTTATATCTGGAAAACGTGCAATTATATCGTGATATAATATTTTGTTGCTTAAGGTTTTAATTTCCACATGATTAGCTTTTTTAACAAAAAAATTTGTATGTAGTCCAGTGGAGTTGTCAATCAATTTTTTCTTTTTCAAATCCACCAGCAAACCATAATGCTGCAAGAAGTCAGCACCGATTATAGGGTTATTAACATCTGCGATAATAAACTTCCATGGAAAGCTTCTTCGTAAACCAAGTGTTGGGGATAAAACGGAATCACCATATGTGTTAATAGGTGTTCCATTCGCGGCAAAAAGTTTGTATTTATCTGGACTTTTTTTGAGATTTTGGTTTGACAGGGGTATAGCTGAAATGTCAGCTCCCGTGTCAACCAAAAAACTTTTTTTAAGATGGCAATCAAAAATAAATAGACGATTCGTTTCTCGGATTAGGCCACTAGCAACGTCTAGTGACCTCCTAAGGAGTTTTCCGACTGTGAGGCATTAAAAAAACATGGTTTACGACAACAGTGAGCGTTGTTTCCAAATTTTTTGTGATAATAACATATCTGTTGTGACGTGCTACGGGATCTTCTCGATTTATTACGGGAGTGAGACCGTGACGAGCGATGATGTTGATTCATTTGCAAATTTTTTACGATGTTGGCAAGCTCAGTTATTTGCTGGCGTAGTTCGTTCGTTTCTTTGGACATTTGGATTGAACTTATATTGTTTGTAGATATATTTGAAATATCACCAATTTTGTCAGCCATAACCGCCAAATTATCGATCGTCTCAGAAGAAGTGGCTAAAATAGCTTGAGTTTGCGAAGGCAAACGTTGAAGCCACATAGTTCGAAGAAACTCTTCTTTTACACCTCCATTCGCGAGACTTCGCATTTCGCGAAGAAGAAAGCTTGGCTTTTTCTCACCTATTGGCATTTCGTTCAATAATGTTTTTATGCGTTTTTCCTCAGAAATTGAGAATTGCTCAATAAGTCGATTTTTTATCTTTGTGTAAGCGTTATCTGGACGTTCCAGAACAATGTCACTTACTTGAGAAAGTACCTCAGGATCCAATTCTGGCAAAATTGCAAAATATTTTGCGTTTTCATTTATAATGTTATGATTTTCGAATTGTGCCTCTAACTGAGCAAACCAAATTGCAGGATTTTCCTTCCAAAAACGTGGGACACGAAGAGTAACAGCATTTGTAGTTGCAATACGCTCTGCTGCGTTTTCCTGAGATGTATTTCTTGGCATCGTACAAGATTTTCCTTATTACCAAAGGTATTTGTGTAAATGCGTGGATAGTTGGGGTCACCAATTATAATAAAAGGAACAAATTATCTGACTCTCTTTTTTCAAGTCTTCAAAAATATTATTCTAATTTTATTTTTCAAAAAGTAATTTTTAAATCAATGATATAGATTTTATATTTTGAATATTTCTTAACAAGTATTTTTTATAAAGAAGTAGAAATAGTTGCTACATATTTAATACACATTATCACAGTTACCCAAAATATATGCAAGAACTGTGTGCCGGCTTTCATAACCTAAATGTGTCTTGGCAGCCCTTTAACTCTATCATACACAACAACAAAAAATATTTACGTTTCAAAGACATGTGGCATCTCTCAACAAGTAAACGTCACTGCCGTAGCAAAGTTAGAAAAATTTATATTTTCCAATTGGATATTAATTTTCTTATAATTTATTTCTGTGCAAAAATTTCATGTGTAAAGTTTGATTTCTTTAACGTGATTTATGTAAATTTTAAGAATATCATAAAGTTTGTTAAAAGTAATAGGCATTTTAATTGTAAAACAGAAGAAAAAATATGCCTGTTCGAAAACTTCGTCATGAAACTCGAGAAGTGAATTGTTGCATGAAATATGTATTGTTTGCATGCAATACATTGTTATGGGTAAGCTTCATTGGTTGTATTATCTTAAGATTTTAATTTACATACATGTTTGTTTAATCTTAAAAATGCGAATAGGCAAATAAATTGTAATATCATATAAGGTAAATTTGGCTGTAACAAACTATTTGGCTGCAATACTTGAAGGATTTTATATTACACAGGGTGACCCAAGTACATATGTATATCTCTTTATTTGTATCGCTTACCGGCTGCAATAATGTCACAAAATATTTTTTTGTAAGAGCATTGGTGTATTCCTAAACGCAGTTTTCTTTGCATCACGGAATTTAAAATTATTCTTGACAGCAAAGCTAAAGATTTTGATAACATCTTCTGCTCCAAAACAAGTGTGTATCCATATTAATGCCTCAAAAAAAACATTTGTAAAATTCTACGGGGTATGTAATGGGAAGAAGTTGAAATTTCGTGATGCAAAACAAACTTCGTTTAGCAATACCGCCCATATTCTGGTTTATCTTTTAAATCTTAAATTCGAAACAAAAAGTAATGCTCTCACATTTGTATGGTTAAGAATTTGTTGACATGTACTTGATGAGGTAATACAATATGTGAATAGGTTGGGTAAGGTTAGGTAGAACAGGCAGCCGTTGGAGGAAAGGATGGAGCTCACTTGGGTCCGCTTTATTTGGTGTCTTTGTGTTACCTGGAGGGGCAAATAGAATTGGTTGAAATGAAAGGAATAAAGAATTTTAGAGAAGGATAAAAAAGAAAGAACAGAAGAATGAAGCAGACCACCAGGGGGAGGGAATCGAACCCACAACTCCCAGACTAGTAGACTTGTGCACTTACCACTGATCTACCGGGGCACCCTGTGGATAGTTATAAAAATCATTGAATAATTCTCGATACTAAATTGTCTTTTGAGCGTCACATTAATTCCATTTCTGTAAAAGTCTGGGGCTCTCTACGTAGAATTTACCGACCTAACCTCTCATGTCGCAAATTCTTTATGACCCTGAGATTGTAACTGGCACTAAAGGCGCAAACCATACTCGATGGAGGCGTCTTGTCAACCCAATTGCTAGATTTGTTTTTCCTGTTCCTTGTCGGAACAACAAACAATTAACCCAAATATTCTTTATCGTTTGAATGTGTCATGAAGCAAATAAAAGGCCACGGGACAAGTTGTGGAAATAGTCTTCTGGAGGCGCCAAACGGCAACGTTGTTTTTTTTTATCGGCGTCATATTTAATGTATATTTAATGTAACCGACTTTAACTGATAAAATAATTTTTTTCAGACGAGTGGTCTAATTATACTTGCAACCGGCATTTGGGCGTGGAATGAAAAAGACACCTTTAGTAATTTGAATAAACTAACTCTGCTGGTATTGGATCCGGCTTTTGTATTAATATGCATTGGAAGTTGTGCATTTTTAATTGGTTTTACAGGGAGCGTTGGTGCTCTGCGTGAAAACACATGTCTATTAGGAACGGTAAGTTTTGACTATTTTAAATTTAATGTTGAATTATGTTTTTAAAGTAAATAATTTTTGCTTTCTAGTTTATTATACTTGTGTGTATTTTGCTGATAGTTGAAGTATGTTTTGGTATAATGTATCTTGTACTTAAAGATAAGGGATGGGTAAGTGTTGGGTTTTTGTGTTAATTTTTTTGTCATTAACTCATCTTTTAATGGTACAATTGTTTGCTGCAGATAAAAGATCAAGCCACTGAAGGTTTACGGGCCTTCATTATCCACTATCGTGAAGATCCCGATCAACAAAATCTTATAGATTGGATACAAGAAGATTGGCTGCAGTGTTGCGGCATTGATGGTCCTAAAGATTGGGATAGCAATAATTATTTTAATTGCTCGTCATATGCCATTGGTAGTCGGGAAGCATGTGGCGTACCATTTTCTTGTTGTCGCCGCCAATCACATGAACTGATAAGGAACAAGCAATGTGGTTATGATGTACGCAAAGAAGGTTATGTAAGTATAAATTTTTGAATTTCTACTTTTATAATTGAATACCTACTGCAGTATAATATAATAATTGTATAATATAATAATTGTTTTATTGTATAACGAAAACAAAAAATCAGTTGTTTTTTTAAACTTTTTCAACCGTTTTATTTACCATCTTTATTAAAACTTCTTTCAAGCACGAGTTTAAAAATCTTAAATTTTTTTAAACAAATTTTATAGTATCAATGATTAAATACTAATGTTTTAATATATATTTTGTCCTTCTTTATTTTTCTTCAAATGGGCTTTCTAACTTATTAAATTATTATTGAAAAACTACTTGATATAATTTAAAAATCTAGCCCGTCGATAGACATATTTATGAACGCGGCTGTTTACGAGCTGGTGAAGAGTATTTGGAGACACATATTGTGTCTGTATGGATTTATATTATGCTTACAATATTTTGGCAGGTTACTAAAAAGAAAATATTTATAAACAAAAATTTGGTTTTTATTAATTAGTATTTAAAATGAGTTTTATTATTATTCCGCAAGAAAACAAAACTAAAAAAAATTAAAGTGTAAAAAATTAAAAAAAAAGAGTTTTATATACTCTAAAATATTGTGCCAATGTTTAACTCATTTTAAATACAATGGCATTACAGCAAAAACTTATAATTTACAATATGTATTTAAAAACTGTACAAAAACAAATTCATTGAGGAGCGAAACCGATATGGAGGGTTACCGTTAAAATTAAATTTATTCGAATCATCCTGTTGTGTTAACCGAGTCTATTTTAATTCAAATAGTGTGTTCTAAAACGACAAATTCGGCTTAAAACTGAGTAGGATTGTATTCGGCACAGTTTATTACAAATTAAAGAAGGTTACCATGTAACTCGATTAACGCGTTTAATTTTTTTTTATATAAAAACCAAACGAAGTTTTAAAAATGCAAAGCTTAAGCGATTAATATGGCAAACTATAAGTTTTTGCTGGAATAAAAAATTAATTTCATTTCCTTTTTTAATATTTGATTTCGTTTTTTTCGGTTTGAATTTGTAAAATACTTCAGCTATGCAGCAGGGAACACTAATACAGGTAGTGTTAGGAACCCAGCTGATTATGAATTCGTCTTGAAATTTTGTAAAAGTGATTGTCAGATTTATTAAATTTGTTTTAAATTTAAAATTTTTTGACATTTACTTTCTTAAACGCAAAAAGGAAATGCAGAGGACGAATTTTTTAAATTCGCCTTGATACTACCTGTATTAGTGTACCCTGGATATGCAGCCTTAAATTTACAAAAAAAAAAAATACAATCAAGTAAAAATACCTCCCTTTAATAACTTACAACTTCCTAAAATCAAATTTGTCTTGTTTTTTATTTTTTATTTATCTACGCCGAATATTAGGGGGAAAATCTGTCCGCTTAATTTTTTTTAAACATAACTTCCACGAATATTATTCTGTTTTCACAAAGCATTGCGTATGTGTAAAATTTTATACCACTAACCACTATGCTGAATGTAAATGTGGTTGGTCCGGTTTTTAACATGCCCAAAACTAATGCCTCGGAATAAGAATTTTTGTCCTTAATGCTTTGAATTTTACTCTTGAAAAATTTTGCAAAAAAAATTCATATAAAAAAAAAATAAATTATTTGCCCCATTTGCCATTTTTAACAAATATGTACCTCCCACTTAAAATAAAGTACGCCATATTAGAAAAAAAAATTTAAATTAAGCGTATGTTAGGTTATGTTAAAAGATGAGACCTTAAAGAAGGTCCTCCCAGCAAGAGGAAAATATCTTTGAAATTTCGATGAGTACCTAAATCTAGACCATTAGCTAGAAAAAGATAAATACATATTTTGATTTCAAACTAGATTTTTTTCAAAAATGTCCCATGCAGCAGATCAATAAACATCCAAAGAACTAACAGCAGCTGATTATGGTTCTTAAAGAGGTAACGGGGTTTCTTTTTACGTGACAGCAATTTGTAGTCCAAAAATTTTTCGAATTTTTTTTTTTATTTTATTTATTTTTTTTCTCTTCTTAATTTTATGGTTTATTTTTTGTTATTCTTTTTATTTAAAGAGTTTCGAAATTTCGAAAATTATTTACGAAAAAGGCTGTGTGCAGGCTGGTGAAGAATGGATGGAAAGAAATCTGATTATAATAACTACCAGTGCTATTATAACAATTTTCTTTCAGGTTTGTTTATTTTTTATATTTTTAAGTTTTTATTTACTTTTAAATTTAATTTAATTTAAAAAGAAAAATATTTTATTTTCATATAAAAATCTAATAAATATTTTTTTTCTTTTACTTCATTTACTTCATATATATTTTCTTTAGATATTGTTTATAATTTTTACCCAAAATCTACGTGCTGAAATAAACTCACAAAAATCTAAATGGCACTGACAATTGTCGTCAGCCCCTTAAGAAGGGCTAGCTGCTGTTTAAGCGGGTAAAAGCTGAACAACAAAAAATTCGAAAATAATTGAGAAACGAATTTTATAAATTTTAAAGTCATCAGCTAAATGGTTCTATAACATCATGACTTTAAATAACCGAACAAAATGGAGTTTGCCTGTTATAAATGTATGTATGTAAGCTTAATTTATATATATTAATATATCAAAAGGTTCAAAAATTTTTACATTTTATACATAAGTTGCCAATTTTGATAGTCTATTTTTAAAACTGATGTGTAAACTTTTAATACTCTTATCTCTGCGTACCTTTCAACTTTGTTATACTCTCTAGCTCTAATTATTTTTTTACACGCATTTTTCACATTACATAATTATAAGCGACGTCGTAAAGTATGCAAAATTATTTTCTTCACAATTATTAAAAAAAGAAATTCTTACCAGCATTAGGCGTCAACTCGCATGACCGGGGCGACCAATCGACTGGACCATTTCGTGAAATAACACGTTCTCCAAACATTGGTTTTCAATAAATTGATTGTGACATTCGCTGTGTGGCTTGTAGTGCCGTCCTGTTGGAGCCACATGTCCTCCAAGTCCATATCATCCAACTGGGGCCAAAAATATTCGGTTTTCATTGAACGGTAGCGATTCCCATTCACAGTAACGTGCCGGTTTTGATCATCACGGAAGAAGTACGGGCCAATGACGCCGCCGGCCCAAAGTCGGGATACAATGATAACTCATGAAGTACCTGTGGATTGCTGCCTGACCAATAACGCATATTATGTTTATTGACGAAGCCATTCAGCCAGAAATAAGCCTAATCGCTGAAAATGATGTTTCGATTAAAATCCGAATCATTTTTAAGTTGTTGCTTAGCCCAATTCACGAACATATGACGCTTCTGGTGGTCAAGCGGCTTCAGTTCTTGCGTCAATTTTATCTTGTAAGGATGTAGGCTAAGATACTTTCGCAAAATTCGACACAACGATGTCACAGAGATGCCCAACTTTGGAGTACTGTTCCTGTGGATTCAAAATTTTCCTCTAGACGATCAATTGTTGATCTGCTAGGACGATTATTACGACCATAAATTTGACGTAGCGCTCCTAACGTTGAGGCCTATGACTTCAAATTTCGGTAGTAAATTTTTATATTTTCGTCTCGGTGTTGGCTCGTATATCTTCTCATCATGAAATGGCAAACCTTACTAAACAGAAATGACAAAAGAGCAGCAAGAAATATGGCGTCGTCTTCTGTCCCTGTAGCTCTACTTTTGTAGCGTCCCTGTTGAAAAACCCTTTAGGTTTAAAATCATAAAATTTAAATTATCTTCTGAATTTTGAAGTATTTAACAAATGATGAGTGGGAGCAGTTAGATGTTCTTTAAAAAACTCTATTATTTTGTCTCCCTTTCCTCTTTTTTTACTCCTGGATTTTTTTTATTTGATTCGTCGCAGCAAGTAATAATTTCATTACAAGTTGAGGGTTGGGATCCAAAGGTGATTGAATTAGAAAAGTTGTCCGATAATTGGCTTTCTTCCACCATTCCGTTTTCTGTTTCTTCAAAATCTTTGAGAAATCAAATACATCTAGTTTCACCACTTGGAAACCACGTTCTCCCGGAGAAGCTACTGTAAAGGTACTTCCTGGGATTCTTCTGCAGATAGATTGCGAGATTAGGCCAATGCTGGATTGAGAATTTTCAACTTGAAACGATTCTTCTAGAATATCTTCTATTGATTTGTCTTGGCAAGTATTTGTTGAAGACACATTTGCAGGAATTGTTTGAGTATTGGCAATCGTGGACAACATACGCGATTTTCATGGTATGCCATGAAGAGGACTGTCCCGTGAAATTTTCAGCATAATTGTTTATGATCCACGTTGAAGTCTCCATAGTCATCACCTGTTCCAAATACGTCGTGGACCGCTCGCTGTTTAACAGTTGAGTTACTAAAGCTTTTAATGAATACTTGCCTAACTCTTTCTTTTGAGTCCATCAACATGTGTAGATATCTCTTTGCTTTGTATTCTTTTATTTCCAACTAAAGACAAATCAAAGTCTCTAATGTCGTAGTTACATGGAAAAGAAAGACCTTCGTTCAAATAATGAGTAACATCGAAAGAAGCGAAATATGAGTAATTTCATTCGTCATTTCTAGATCTTAATCTACTTTCTTCTTCTTCCGATTCTTCTTCTTCGTCCACTTCTACTGACTATTCCATTTTTTCTTTTTCTTTTTGTTCTTTTCCTTTTAAAGAATTGATTCTATCTTTTCCTTTTGAATAACTGCTTCTATTGTCTGAGTGTTCGGCATTATCGGCGTTTCAGAATCGCTTAATACTAGTTCCTGATGGACTAAAAGAATCTCTTCGTTTTCCAAGAAACCTTGAGATTCTTCACTAGAAATTATTGGCGATCTGATAGTTACCTTCCTTGGAGGACTTAACTTCGGAATTACTTTTATTTGAATTATCTGGTGAATAACAATATGACCAAACGGACGAAATTTTATCTCATTAACCTGTTTTCTATCAAAAGTGTTATGGGGATAATTTAAAACCGTATCCTTCTTTATTGAGGCCCAAATTATGTCAAATGTTATTGGTAATACCTTTGTGATGTCGCTTATAATCGTTCTGATGTCATCTTCTATTTCGGCAGATGTAAAAACTGTATCTTCATTGGACTTGGGGGGTGTTGCCAATAAGGCGTGAGAAGACATCAGCTGCACCAAATTCATGTGTGAAATGTATTGTAGATTGAAGTCGTACATCATTAGAGTGAGGGCCCGTACAAACTACATGGATCCACATTGCCAACATGGACGCCTTGGTTTTTGACATTGGTCAAAATTATTATTTTCTCGGACAATAATTGATCGGCTCGATCAATCCCTGCCATATTTCATCTTCATCTTTTGAACTTTTCTATTGGAAACTTTAGTAAGACATGGATGATGTGCCGTAGTTATAGACAAAACATTGCGTTTGTCTCTCTATTCTGTGACGTAGGCATTCCCTGTTCTTCTCCAAATTATTTCACCTTTTTCAGTTTTTTACTGGTTATGTATTTAGAATTAGGCTTGTTCTGCCTTTACTTGAAAAACATCTTTATAACTTTCATACCATGTAGCAAAAATCTGGTTTTAATCTGGTTTGTAGGTAAACTCACGTATTTTTTTTGGATAAAATATCCATCAATGCTTCAGGCGCTGTAGTGTTCACAGATGGTATTGATGGTCCACTGTAACTAGAAGCAGTCCAACTTTGAGTTGCATTTATAAGCCTCTCAATTAGTTGGTGTTGTTTTTCAATGGCTTCTTGTTATCGTGCCAGGAGTTGTCCAATTACTTGTTCTAAAGAAGTCATTGTGTTTGTTAGAATATACCAATCCAAAACAAAAAAAAAAAAAAAATTCAAGTTTAATCCTCGCCGCCAGTTGTCACGGTTTTATTAACCAAGGTAACCTTGGGTTGTGTTGTCGTAAATGAGGTGGAACTAATTGTCTGCCATAATTTTTTTAAAAAGTCTTCTCTTGAGGTGTTTTCAAAATTTTCTGAGGATTGAAAAATAATGTGCGCATTTACAGCACTGACATCCAAACTTCTATAAAATATTCCAAATGACCAGCGGCGTGTACGTCGGTATGCAATGGCAACGACTTGCCTGTATTTGTGTGCTTACGCCAACAACAAAAAAACTAACAATTAATACGGCAACTTTAAATAAATAAACCTTTTGTTAAATTTTAAAGGTAAGAGAGCTTCCATTTAGCTTAAAATATACTTGTAATAACGAAAATGTATTTATCTCTACTTTAACATCTTGACTTAAGCCTACCAGACATATGTATATAATAATGGGTGGGCCTCAATACAAATTTTCAAACTAAATAGCGTTCTTAATATTTTTTGCATTGTGCAGGTGTTTCTAAATCTCCTGTGGGAACATTAGTTGTTTATTATGCAATATATAATATTTACTTTTATGGGAATTATGGGATGCATATGCCGCTTATATGTGCATTTATATGCATAATAATAAAATCTTTTCTAAGGTTCTCATTTTAAATAAAACTTTTTAACTGTTGTGAAACGTATAAAAAAAAGGTTGAAAAAGAAAATAATTCATTTCTCGACTCTCGAAACAATTAACTCAAGTTATGAATCATAATTTTTTAAGTGTACAATTAAATGATTTTGCATACTTTACCACATTTTAAAAACGAACAAAAACTATTAAGGCTTTATATGTATAAATCTAACTTTATATTGCAAATAACTATTTTAAAATAAAAACGAAATCATTTTCCTTTAAATTAACATTTTGCATTATATTCTTGAAATGCAGCTGTGATAAAGAAATCTTTGTTTCCATAATTAATAAAAAAAAGATAAAAACAACATTAAGAAATCTAAAAAAAAATAATTAATATTAAAAATTATAATAAATTAGAAAAATACAAATAAAAACCTAAGATTGTTTGAAACCAATCAATAGTGGTCACAAGATGAATATAAAAAAATAAATCTTGTCATTAATAATTTTAACAAATCCTGTACATGTAAGTCCCCTAACAAAAAAAATAATAAAAAATAATTAAAATAAATCTTTAAAAAAAGTCAATAATTTTACTTAATATATATATATATATACATAATTCCATTTTTTAATTCGCAATTGCCAAATTATTTTTTTTTTAACATTAAAGTTATATAATAAAGTCTATTAACAAGGTGGCATCGCTAAGTTAACAAATACAACAGTGCAAAAATAACAGACATTTTGTTTTTGCTTAACATGTTTGATAAAAAACAACACTAACAATTACTAGCGAATACAAAATGTAAATAAATTACTTACAAAAACAAAAGCAACAAATAATACCATTGTTTTTCAAGGTCATCCATCTTGTTTCATAGAAATGATGCACTTGTTTAAGAAAAGATGGTAATTTAATACTCAAAAAATGTTAAAGAAAATGGTTGGTTGTAAAAAGTAAATTAAAAAAATTTATAAAAGTATACTCTTGATTACAAAAACCTTAAACAAATTTATTTTATAATGAATAATAATAAAAACAAAATAAGGTAAACTAATAATTTTTCTAAAAAATTATTGTAATTGTTTTATGCTCTTTAATAAATTGACTGGTCTTAAAATTCCTATTGGAAAATATTTTTTTTATGTGATTCCAAATCTTAAGTTAAAATAAATCTTACCTTTTTTATTGTATATGTTTATTTTTATTTTATATTTCCAGTCTTTAATTATTGATTAGGTATAAAAATAGTTTATAAAAATACTTAAATAGGTACTTAAGTATATATTTGTGTAATAAAATAATAAAGTTCAATTAAAAAAATGTTCATTAATAAAACAAACAAAAAAAAACAAGTGTTTTATTTAAAAATAAACATTGTGCAACAACAAATTTAAAAAGGTCCATTTAGGGCTTTTGGCAATAATTCCAGTGCTTTTAAAAAATCTAACTTTGTCTATATTAAACAATAAATATTTGTTTTAAATACTTGTGAGTGAATATTTTCAAGATAGTAAAGCTATAATGTTTTTAAAGAAAAAATTTCTTCAAACAGGCGAAATTTTATTACAATTCGCAGGTTGTTGCAGATCAAAAAATTATTAAAAAAATCTTGCTTAAATCGTCTGTTGCTAAAATTAAAAAAATTATATAATTTCCTTATTCTGTAAGAAAGGGGCATACATATGTCTGTCTAATCGGCGTTCCAAAAATATTTAAAAATTAAAAACGTGTAATTTTTTTCTGCTTTGTAAATGCTTTATTGAGCAAATGGCGGCAAATTTAAATAAATCGTTTATTTTGGGACACCCTTAATAATTAATCAATTTAAGTTGTTAGTAACACTTAAGTGTCTGGAAAATACAAACTTATATGACGATGTTTTCTAAAAGTCTAATCGCTTTTGAAGATACAGTTCAGCGACGAAATTTGTACATAAGTTGATTACAAAAAATTATTAGAGATTAGCACATTTTCTTTTGTCACCATGAAGTATTTCAACGAACTTTTATAAGACTATAGAAGCAATGAAAAAAATATTATCAATTTGAAAAAGTAAGAACGCTGTATTCGGCTAGGCCGAAAGTTATTTACTCTTCAAATTGAAAACTTACAATTTTTTATATGAAGTTTAATTTCAATTAAATACATATAAACATCATTATCAATGGCGCAATAAGAAGGTGACCTCGTCCCTACAACAACAACTTCCTGTAAAAATTGAGAATATCTACAATCAATATATTGAATAATTAATTTGGTGGCAACGCTTTTCCAAAAGTAGTCCCGTGTATTGGCCAATTCGTTAGCGCGGTTAAACGTCTCTAGATTTCTTTTTATGGGGGCATGTAAGTCATAGGTTTATTCCTTCAAGATGTATTAGGAAAAGTACTCAAAAATTAGATTGATGGAATGGAACATGTAGTTGCGGCCGTCATATGCCGGAAATCATATTCAGCCCAAATATTACTTTTGCCGGAGAATTAATTTCCCCGGAAATAATACTTTCTTAATCTAAAAAGGTAGGAAGAATAGTGTTGCGGGAAAGATAATCTTGGAATTTTACGGTCAGCTGTTTTGCTTAAGGCTGTGCTTTGTGCAGTAAAAGCAAAAAAAATCCCGGCTAAACTTTATTTAGAATAGGAGAACGAGGGAAAAGCACGCAGGGAATTTTTATTTTTAATAAGGCTGATTAAAAAATAAAAGTCATGCCAATACCGTATTATAAAAAAATGCATTTATGCAGCTTAAAAACGCCCTTCATATACATCTATATACAGGGTGGCAGATGTATATTTTTAAACTTAAATAAAAACAATAATTGTCACAAAATTTTATTAAGATCATTGAACGATAGAATGGAAATGCGGATTTTATTTTTTAAAAAGTACTTTTATAATCCAGATGTCTTTCGTCGAGTTAGACACACTGCTCAAAACGGAGCCTTGTATTCTGCACCATACGCTGCGGTAAGCTTTGTTCAATTGAGATGAATTCTCTATGAATATTTTTCTTTCAAACCTCTCTTTAAGGTAGTCCCATTAAAAAACCCTATTGGAGTTAGATCGGTTGACCTCGGTGGCCATGGGATGTTTTCAAAGCGACTGATCAGTTTTTTTGGGAAATTTTCCCGAAGCAAATTCAACGCAGCTTTGGCTGTGTGTGCAGTTGCCCCATCCTGTTTAAACTATGTGTGTAAAGAGTAGGATAGATAAGCTGGACGGCCCCAAAATTTTTCGAAAAAAAATTGTCCAATTATCTCATGCGTGGATAAGGAACACCAAACAGTTACCCTGGGGCAATGCAATGGTTTTTGATGTTTTAATCGAGGGTTGCGGGTTCTTGGACATCAGTAACGGCATTTTTGTTGCTGATGTGGCTGTTTACGTGAAACTGAGCCTCGTCGCTCCAAAAAATGGGATTTACAGTGCGTAAACATGTTGGAGCGTTTTAAATAAATTTGTGTGTAATCAAAGTCACTTTCTTTAAGGTCTTGAACGATTTGAACTTTAAAAGGATGGAATTTCAGACCCTTTTTTACAATTTCATGAATAATCGCTCTTGCGAGTCCCAGCGAGGCTGCTCTTGTACGCATTGAAAGTCGTGGATTTTCACGTAAATTACTTTTAACCAGCTCATCGTTTTCGGGAGTCCTTGATCATCAACAGGGCCGTGGAACATTCATAGCCGAAGCTGTTGGGCGGAGTCTCTACACCCACAAACGAATTAAATTTAAACGTATTTGCCGAATACCAAACTTTGAACAAAATTTTTGACGAGCAATTACGTAAGAATCATTACTCCGTATAATCAATAATTCCAATGGCGCCATCCTCCTTTCGCACCGTTATTACATTTTAAAATAATCGTATTGAAAAATTAAAATTTGCCACCAGACACCCTGTATATATCCTTCATTGGGGCTTAAGTTTGCAGTACACGAACTGTTTAAAGCTACATGCGCATGTAGACCTAACGTAATTTCGACGTCATTATAAAGCAATTACGACTTACTTGAAGCGGATTGGCTTTATGATGACTTCAGAATTACGCCAGAACTACAAGTGTGAGTGGGTTTTTTCATTTCGTATACTTCAGGTCAATATTGTTTTGTGTCTCAAACGATATGTCGAACTACTGTCACTGCCAGTGGTAGTAGTAGTAAAGCAGCATAAAATAATTTAATTTTTATTTAAGCTTAATCGTCAGTACAAATTTTGTGGTTTTTTTTATATTAATTGTGAATTGATTACCTTGTTACATGTTACAGTTTTAAAATAGCGGCGGTTTAGTTTCTTTTTTTAATTTGTTGAAAATATAAAACAATAAAATAATTTTACAAAAAATCAAAAGATTTAAAAATATAAAAAATTTTTAAAAAAAAAAGGAAAACACTTGTCATGCAATTTTATAATCACAAATTTTTTTGGGTGGAAATAAGTGAAAATGGCGAAATCAAAGCAAAGAATAACAACAATTGCCGCCTCAGTAAAAGAGGAGTCCAAATTGGCAAAAAATAAAAACTTCAATTGCAATGATATCATTTCAATTATTGTCTCAATTATGTGTTTGAGCATAATCGGGATCATTGTTTATAGTTTATTTGTGTTTTTTACTGAAGACGCAAATCGAGTAAGTGGAAATAAGCCAGTGGGCCAACCTTTTTATCGATAATTTCATCTTTAATTATGCCTCTCAGACATTTATAAACGGCATTTGTCGTTTATATTGTGAAATATTGTGACGATGCAAAAGAAAACTTTGTTTACGCAGTCATTAAAGAAAGGCTTAGAGTAAATATTTCTTTGTTATTGCTTATATATAAGCGTATACGTAAGAGCGAATAAATCTTAAAATATATTTAAAACTTTAAGACCTTGAGCTATTAATAGACCTAAATTTTTACAGATAACGTAGTAACCTTGAAAATAAACTTTCTTTTTAGTTCAAAGACATTTCATTTAATTTATTTTTAAATATAATTTCATTCTTAAAATTTCTAATACAAATTAAAAGAATTTGAAAGGGATACAGGGTGTCTGATGGCAAATTTTTAAGATTTTGTTTAAAGTTCGGTATTTAGCGAATACGTGATGGATCGAGTTTAAGTTAAATTCGTTCGTGGGTGCAAAATTTCTGGGAAACTGCTTCGGCTATGAATGTCCCACGGCCCAGTCAATCTTCAAGGACTCCCGAAAACATATAACTGGTCGAAAGCAGTTAACGTAAAAATCCGCGACTTTCAATACGGAAAAGAGCATCCTCACTGGGGCTTTCAAGAGTGATTATTAATGAAATTGAAAAAAGGATTTGAAGTTCCATCCTTTTAATTTTAAATCGTTCAAGAACAGAAATAAAGTGACATTGATTTGCCCAAAAATTTTTGTGAAACGATGCTGGAGTGTTTTCTCACTGTAAATCCTATTTTTTGGGGCGACGAGGCTTGAAACATCAAAAACCATTGCATTGCCCCAGGGTAACTGTTTAGGTTTGCCTTATCCACGCATGAGATAATTGGACCATATTTTTTCTTAAATTCTCGAGGCCAGGCGACGAATGTCAATGGTGAAAATGATCGACCCATGATTATGGAATTCATTTTGCCAAACCTTAGATATAGCGCATCCATCGTACTCTTTACACAAGTGGTTTCAACAGCATTGGGCGACTGCAGACATAACCAGAACTTTAATGAATTTTCTTTTGGAAAATTTCCCCCAAAAACTGATCAGTCGCTTCGGGGCATCCCATAGTCATCGAGGTAGCCCAATCTAACTCCCATGGTTTTTTTATGGGAATACCTCGAAGAGAGGTTTCATAGTGACAATCTCTAATCTCTTGTGTCTTTAAAGGGAAATATTTGTCAAAAAATCAGCTCAATTGAACCAAGTGTACTGCGGCGTGTGGCGCAGTACACAAGGCTTTGTTTTGAACAGTGTGTTCGTTCAACTGGTTGGAAGGCATCTGGATGACATACTCTTTAAAAATAAAATCCGCATTTCTATTTTATCGTTCAATGAATGCTCTTTATTAAAAATTGTGTCAATTATTACGTTTTTTATTTAAGTTTGAAAAAATAAATCTGCCACCAGATACTTTGTATTTACTAAAAACTTTTTTAATAAAATTTTGTTAAATTAAAGGATTTGCTTAATCGCGACTAATGTTAAACGAAACATGATTTAAATTTTTAACAACAAAAATAGACCTTTCATATCTCTTCAATTTTAAAATGCATTATGTCAATATGTTCAATGATAAGCCCTAAAAAATATACGAGGGTCGTAAAAGAATACTTTTACAGAATAAATATATGTATTATGATAATTAATGAAATATTGCCTTAAAGTACATTGTCCTAGTATTTTTTTTTGTTAAATTTAGCTGAATAACCATTTCATCTGGCAACAACACTGAAACAACTTAAATATACATAATATCAAAATGGCGGCCTATATTAGTATGTATCAAATCACTAAAACAACAACAACAGCTTCGTTAAAAGGCTTCTAACGGCTCAATTGTTTACAAAAACACAGTGATGCCAACAATTCAGAGGCAAAAAGAGCCAACCGAGTAGTCAAAAAGAGCTAAAAGGAGCTAAATTAAAAAATTGAACATTTTTCCGTGTTAAATCTGTGAATGTATTTATTATTCAATTTGTTCTTTAGTTAAAAAAGAACAATCACTTTTAAAACGAGTAAAATTTTCTTCTTCCGGCCATAGATTTGTTTTTTATATAATATTTTGATTTATTTTATGTATGTTTCAATTGAATTTATTTTTAAAAATACGCTTGCTGGTAACTCGTAGTTTAAACAGTTTAAACCTTTGTAAACCATATATTATGTGAATTAAACTCTTAACGGTTTTCAAAGCTCTGCGGTTTCTTAGTTTATTCTTAAAAAACTTAATAGCGCTGAATGTTTTTTTCCACTTTAGCATTAAAGTAAAGATACGATAATATTTTTAAAACAAACAATGATGCACTTCGATTCCAAATTAGTCGGTTCTATCTAAATTTGTTCACTGGTACGATTTTTAATATTTTAAGCAATTTTACAGCTCTTCAATTTTATTAAAATCATCTTCAAATTCTTTTATAACATTTGTTACGCTAAATGCCGAAATTTTTTCCAACATCTTTAAATGTGTTGTAAGCTTTGCCCTAATTTCCTAAATTAGAGTTTTAATGAACTGTATTAAATTACGTTTAACGATATGTTTATCTTATTTAGTTTAAATAGAATCTTCGCATGATTTCTCAAAGTTATATCCTAGATAACAGTTGCTGTTTATTAAACAATCAAATTCTGCAGCTATATAATCCAAGTCATCTGTCGGTATAATGATTTTATTTGTCAGGCTTTGTAATAAATGAAATAAATCAGTGAATAGTTTTGTATGTTCCGTAAATGCCACAAAGACAAAACAATAGGGTAAAAACGGAAAAATTTACTATAAAATGTAAAAAGTGTCAAACGTGCCGTTTTCACAGTTGAAAAGAGTTGTGTGAGCTCCTTTAAAAAAAAAAGAGCTAAAGGGAAAATTTTCGAGTTAGAAGCAATTGAAAGGAGCTAAATCTAGCTCCAAAATAGGTAATATGGCATCACTGCAAAAATAAGCCCAAGCCAGTTGTTTTCTTCTTCTTTTGAACCGTAAAGAGCATATTGAGGACAGTTTAAACAAATCGTTAATGAAGTTTTCATAAAAATGGCCGCAAAATCACCCAAGACCATGGTTAAATAATATACAAGGTGACCTTTTAAGCACAGGTGATCTGTGTTGTGGCAGCATGAACATTTTTACAAAGCATTGTTGTAGTTGTATCTCTAATGAGGTCACCTTGTGTATTATTTCACAATGACCTAACTAATGTAAGAGATCGCACTGAAGATTATGCCGGTAATTAAGAAAAACTTGTTCCATCTTCAAAGGCATAACAAATGGCCGGGTGATATCTTCTTTGTAACACGGCACTACAAAGTGTTCTCGAAAAAAACGATCAAGAACGTTTGGTTTAATATTTTGAAAAATTCACGCATTATATTTCTTTTTGTTTTGGGTAAAAATTTAAATTCTTAAAATTGTTTAACAAAATATCTAAAGCTAATAGGATTAAGCCAAAGGAAGAAAAAAAGTGTTTTTGCCGCATGTGCTGCAACGCTTGCAATATATTTTCGTTTCAAACACTTTGCAACAAGTTTATGCAACCAGGCATGTTTGATTACTGTATTCGTGCTCAAGGCGAATTCATACAAGGTGGACGCAGGCGAAAAATTCGTACCTAAAATGTCAAACACATATATGGCATCATTAAAAAAAACACAAATTATGTGCAGAAGAAAAACGTGAATAAAATTAATTTTACAGTGTTTTTTTTTTGCACAAAGCACAAGAACGCATCATTTGGTTTTACTATTTGTTAATTAAGAACACTTTTTAAAATTTTTAGTTTAATAATCTAACCGACGCGTAATTTTCTTTAAATCAAGAAGAAGCACATAGACAAACTTTTGATACATTGCGAGGAAAATTGCACGAGCAAAAAATAGTCAGCTGATCTGTCGAGACCACCTTCTCTATGAATTCGCCTTGAATCGTGCTTATGGTTTCATTTTGTAATGCATTCTATGATGATATAAATCATTAGTTCTTTTTCGAACGTTGCCGTATTTTAGCTGGTTTTAACTGTTATTTCTTGAAAGATTAATCAACTTACAAAATATATTGCCTATAATAAACCGTTACAATTTTTTTTGTTTAATGTTTCATTTGATAATGTATTGACTCTTTTTAGGAACGCACTTTCACTATAGATCATCAAGCTGATACTTTTTTAATGGATGGCAAACCCTTTCGTTATATTGCCGGATCATTTCATTATTTTCGAGCAGTGCCCAAAGCCTGGCACAAACGTTTAAGATCAATGAAAGTGGCAGGTTTAAATGCTATCGATACGTAAGGGTATTCTAGATAAGAATATTTTAAATGTTTTTTTTCTAATATTCTTATCAAATTTAGTTACGTTGAATGGTCCCTACACAATCCACGTGATGGAGTGTACGATTGGTCGGGTATTGCTGATTTGGAACAATTTATAAAATTGGTCCAAAGAGAAGGTTTCTATATGATATTGCGACCTGGACCTTATATCGGTGCAGAAAGAGATAATGTTAGTTTATTTTTTGCTATAAAAATGTTTTTCGTGTAACAATTTATTAAAAATATAGGGTGGTTTACCACACTGGCTATTTAGTAAATATCCTGGCATACAAGTACGCACCAGTGATGTCAACTATACATGCGAAGTGGCTATGTGGTATAGTAAACTAATGCCTAAAATCCAACGTTTTCTGTATGGAAATGGTGGACCTATTATAATGGTTCAGGTGGAGAATGAATATGGAAGTTTTGCTGCTTGTGATCAAGAGTACATGAAGTGGTTAAGAAATGAAATTTTAAAATATGTAGGCGATAAGGCTATACTTTTTACCACCGACTATCCAGCTGAAGAATTACATTGTGGCAAAGTGGATGATGTTTTTGTAACTGTGGACTTTGGGGTTAATGAAAGTTAGCTAAAACTTTAAACTTAAAATAAAAGTTCTTTAACTCATATTTGTATTACAGCTTACGATCTTAAACGAGTTTGGGGAACTTTGAGAGCTGTACAACCAACTGGCCCCTTGGTTAATTCTGAATTTTATACAGGCTGGTTGACTCATTGGCAGGAAGAAAACCAAAGGCTGGATTCCCAAACAGTGGCAGATGCCTTAAAGTACATTTAGATTTAATCTTAATCTTATTTTTTTATTTAAAATTTTCAATCTCTTTCTAGTAAAACCTTGGCCTTCAATGCCAGCGTAAATTTATATATGTTTTTTGGTGGCACTAATTTTGGATTTACAGCTGGTGCCAATGATTTTGGTGAGAATAACTACATGCCCGATATTACTTCTTATGATTATGATGCCGTTTTAGATGAGTCAGGAAATATAACGACTAAATATAATTTAATACGTCAGGTTATAGGCCAACATTTTAGACTACCAAAACTGAAAGTTATAAAGGAAAACACATTTGCCTTTGGCAAAGTGGACTTAAAACCTCTTATGAATTTATTATCCAAAGAAGGTCGTGTCGCATTGGGCAAAACTGACAGCAAAATATCAGTTAAACCCAAATCATTTGAAGAACTACAACAATATTCGGGTTTAGTTTTATATGAAACTTCTTTAAATGATTTAGATATAACGAACTGTAGTTTAACGTTATATGATTTAAGAGACCGTGCTTTAATCTATGTGGATGAGGAGCTTGTGGGAATTTTATCCAGACAGGATGGCAACTTTAATTTAACCCTTAAAAACCATCAGGGTTCAAATCTACAAATATTGGTGGAAAATCAAGGTCGTATAAATTATCGTATAGCCAATAATACTAAAGGCATTATGGGAGCAGTAACATTACAAAACTCGAATGGATTAAATATTTACTTAAAAAATTGGCTACACACTAGCTATGCCTTAGATAAAATTAACATAAAAGAAATCTTACAACGCGCCTTAGAACCCCTTGTGGAATATAGCAATAATTTATTGCATGGACCCGTTGTATACTATGGAGAGTTTTGGGTTAAAAAGCCATTTCACACGTTCCTTAATCCCACTGGTTGGGGAAAGGGTGTGGCTTATGTAAACGATTTTAATTTGGGACGTTATTGGCCCTTAGCTGGACCCCAATTAACCTTGTATGTGCCACAAGAGATTTTAACTAGAGGCCGCAATACTTTAATTTTAATAGAATATCAACAAACTAATCGTATTAGCAAGGATGTCAATCCTTTTATTACTTTAGATAATAAGCCACAATTAGATTATAAGTTAAATATGGTTTGAACTAATTTTAGTTAATTTTTTGTTTTAAAATGCTAAATAGTTATATTGAAAATAAACAAAATATTATTTACTTGCGAGTTCAACCCTGATCCATAAAACACATCGGCGACAGCAGGCAACCGACTGCAATCTGTCAAAATTAAGTCTTCATACATTGAAAGCCAATACTCAAGCCGCAATTGAAACCAAATGTTAAGACTTTTCAAAAAAAGGAGTAAAAACAAGTAAGAGCGCTATATTTGGCTGTGCCGAATTTTAAATACCCTTCAGATTGGGCTATCGAAACCCCGAACTTTTTTAATTTTTAACCATTTTTTTTATTTATAAAATATTTTTATTTTTAAATAGGGCTCGGTGTTATATTTCAAACCTCTTAGGGTGACAACGGGGAAGTTGTAGTCGTTTTTGCCCATTTTTAAATTTTGTATGGCAACCCCCTTAAGGGGTGGAGATAGGGGGTAAGTGTGTTCTAGGGAAATGTTTGGTAGTGGAAACGAATGGGTTTCGGTTAAACACTTTATTTCTCTAAGACCGAATCTGAGGAAGTTATGGGCGTTTTTACATAATTTTTGTAAATTTTGTATGGCAGCCCCCTTAGGTAATGGAGCGACGAGGTAAATGTGTTCTAGGAATATGTTTGGGAGGGAAAACTAATTGGGGTCTGTGCAACATTTTATTCTTCTAAAAACGATTTCGGGGAAGTTGTAGGGGGTTTTGCCCTATTTTTTTATAATTTGTATGGCAACCCTGTTAGGGTGTGAGATAGGGGGTAAGTATGTTCCACCAAAATATTTGGGAGGAAAAATTAACTGGAATCGATTTTATATTTGACCTTTGTGGAATCACCCTGGAAGCTGTAGGGGAGGATTTTTTACAATTTCCCAAACTTTACATGGGAGCTCCTTTAGACGATGGAGATAGCAGGGGTAAGTATATTCTAGGAATATTTATGGAAAGGAAAAATTAAAGGGGGTCGGTCGTACACTTTATTCCTCTAAGGCCGACTTTGGGAAAGTTATAGGCGTTTTTACATAATTTTTGTAAATTTTTTATGGAAACCCTTTTAGGTGAAGATGATAGGGGTAAGTATGTTAAAGGGATATGTTTGGGAGGAAAACTAATGAGGGTCTTTGATACATTTTGTTCCTGTGGGGTCGACTCCAGGGAATTCGTAGAGGTTTTACCCAATTTTTGTTTTTAAATTTGTGCGGCAACCCTGAAAGGGGCTAGAGACGGGGGCTAGTATGTTCTTCAAAAATGTTTGGAAGAAAACATTAATTGGCCTTTTTAGGAGCACCCAGGAAGATGTGGGAGCGAAAAAAGAATTAAACTTTGTATGGCAACCCTGTTAGAGGGCGGAAATAGGGTGTACGTATGTTAACAAAAATGTTTGTGGGAAAAAATTAGTGGGAGTCGGCCTTACATTTCAACTCCGGGGCAGTTGTACTGATTTTTATGTACAGATTTTAGAAAAAATAGACAGAGGTAGTCTTTTGATTTTGGGCTTATATTTCGGTTAGTTATCGGGCAGTTTTGTTGGAATTTAATAGCGATTTACTCGCACAAAAATTTTTTTCTAACATTACAAACATAAGCACAAAGGCTTTATAGCCTTCTCATTTACTTATAGTCTACACGAGACAGAAGTTTGAAAATTTTTATGTTCGAAATTGTCAAAATCTCTTGCTTACACAAAGAATGACCGTGTGGAATGCAAATTTTTCTTTTACTTTTTTTTGTAGAAAATTTCGTGCCATTTTATTACCATATGGCATCCCTGCTTACACATATACTTAACGTTACAGAATTCATTTAAGTTCGTTAATTAATATTAAGGTTTTGATAAGTTAAACAGCAATTAACCTTCTTACATGAACTAATTTGTTTTAAACAATATCTAAGCAAATAAATTTAAATATATTAAATGCAAAGTTTTAGTTAAGACTAAAAAGTAATTAAAATTAAGAGATTTTTTAAAATTAAAGAGAATCTTGGAAAATATATGAAAAAAAAAATGAGAATCATAGATTTAACAGAGGCTCAACAACCAGTTGAGGTTGACACTAAGAAAAAGAAAAAAATTTTGTTCACTGACGTTGTAGCCATGGCGGTGTCTGGTATTTGTACAATTTTAATTGTCGGCATTCTTTATAGTTTGATTTGGCACTTTGTTGGAGCAGCGGACGATGTAAGCTTAACTTGATTTTGTCAATTTAAAAATAATAATAAAATTATCTATAAATATTAATTAATTGTGATTTGGTTATTAAATTGAAATTTATGAAATGTGGCTGATGGAGATGATAGATAAGATATTTTCAATGAGGAAGTGATTTACAAGTGATTACATGTGAATTAAAAAGATGGTGCACAGCTAATAACAAAAGTTAAAAAAATAAGAAATTTGGTTAAAAAAAATTAATTCAAAAAAAGAATTAAAAAAATTTTAATTTTAAAATAAATAAAAAACATGTTAAAAAAATTAAGACTCAAGTCGTTAAAGTAAAGAACATGTGGCAGGATTACGGTCAATAACAAAATACATAGTTTTGAAAATGTGAAATAAGAATTTCAAATTATTGCCTGTTTGTATAGAAACTTCCATCTTTTCCCTTGCTCACACCCAATAAAATTTTTCTCCCGAATGTACACATTATACTAAAATAACTTTGTACAAGGTTGGAAGTCGATAACTGTAATTGTTTGGAGATTTAAGCTAAGAACTATTTTTGCTTTCACGCCCACTCGTATATTTACGCCCACACTTAGCCCAATTATGCAAATGAACAACATTAACACCGGAACTAAATTTGCAGACTTCAGTCATTACAGTTATTGAGATATATACAAAGAACTATTTGCGTTATATGGGAGGTGCCACGCCCATTAATATCTTTTCGCCCATTAAAGCTCAATTATGCATATTAACATTATACATAAACGACCACAGAAAGTTTAGTGACTTAAGCTGTAACAGTCATTGGGATGGATATGGGGGATTTCATGTCAAGTGACCCAACTTTTTTTTTCGATTGGAAAGAAATTTGGACCAAGTTCCAAGTAAGTTCTTGCAGAGAGTAGTTTAGATACAATTTTTTAACACAATCGGTCAAGAACTCTCTGAGCTAGAGGGGTTCAAAATTTGACGTTTTCGGCAAATAGGTGTTTTTTCTTATACATGTAGTTTATTACCTTTTGCTTTTAACAAAATTCGTCCCAAATACTTTCGATAGCTTTTTTTTCAATCTTCCAGAAAAAAATGTTTTTAAAATTAAAAAAAATTTATTTTTATTTTTTTTTTTATAAAATAATTAGAAAAAAATTTTTTTTTTCCAAATGTGCCCATTTTTTTTTTTTTTTTTGCTCAAAAGAAAGCTTAGGTCTTTTGTTTGAAGAGCTTGGAAGTCACTTAGTGGGATGCGAGTGGGATATCTATAAAAAATAATGTTTTGTAACTCAATGTAGAGGTTTTCCAATTTTCGCGTATATTCTATTTTAATTTTTTTTCCTATTTATGTAAAATTATCTCTTAAGCAAGAAAAAAAAAAATACCGTCGGAAAGGTTAAAATATTGTGTTTCTTAGCATAAAATATTTTTTTCTTTGCTTAAGAGAAAATTTTATATTTTATTTTTTATAAATATTTTTTTCTGGAAGATTGAAAAAAAAGCTATCGAAAGTATTTGGGACGAATTTTGTTAAAAGCAAAAGGTAATAAGCTACATGTATGAGAAAAAACACCTATTTGCCGAAAACGTCAAATTTTGAACCCCTCTAGCTCAGAGAGTTCTTGACCGATCGTGTTAAAAAATTGTGTCTAAACTACTCTCTGCAAGAACTTACTTTGGTCCAAATTTCTTTCCAATCGAAAGACATCGGTTTTAAAAGTGGGGTCACTTGACATGAAATCCCCCATATATGTAAAAAACTATTTTCGTTGTATGGGAAGGGTTAGGCCTATTATTCTGGTCACGCCCAATTATACACATTAATAACGCAAACACTCAAATCAGAATTTGGAGAATAGAGTCATTACAGTTGTTGAGATATATGCAAAAAACTATTTTCATTGTATGGGAGGTGCCACGCCCACTTTTCTCTTTCTCTCAATACTCAGTTTAGTTATGCACATAAATAATAAATTGACCTGTACAAAATTTAAATGCTTTAGCTTAAAGGGTGTCTGGTGCCAGATTTACATTTTCAAACTTAAATGAAAAACGTAATAGCTACCACAAAGTTCTATTAAAAGCATTGGAAATGCGTATTTTATTTCTTAAAAAGAAACCCATTCAGATGGTTTCCGCCGAGTGAAACACACTGTTCAAAACGGAGCCTTGTGTTCTGCGCCACACGCTGCAGTAAACTTGGTTTAATTGAGGTGATTTCTCGACGAATTGTTTTCTTTAAAGAGATTAGGGATTCTTATTAGAGACCCCATAAAAAACCATGGGAGTTAAATCGGGCGACCTTGGTGCTCATGGGATGTCCCTAAAGCGACTGATCAGTTCTTGTGAAAAATTTTCCCGAAACAAATTTATCGAATCTCTGGTTGTGCGTGAGGTGCGCAGTTGTCCAGTCCTGTTGAAACCACGTGTGTGAAGAGTACGATAGATGAGCTCGAGGGTTTGGCAAAAAGAGTTCCGTAATCATGCGTCAATAATTTTCGCCATTGACATTCGTCGCCTGGCCTCGAGAATTTCCGAAAAAAGTTGGTCTCATTGTCTCATACGTGGATATGGCACACCAAACAGTTACCCTGGGGCAATGTAATCGTTTTTGATGTTTCAATCGAGGGTTTCAAGTTCCTGGAGACCAGTGACGGCAGTTTTGCTTGTTGACGTAGCCTTTTAAGTGAAAAAAAGCCTCGGCGCTTCAAAATTTTTTTTTTCAGTGCGAAGATGCTCTAACATTGCTTCACAAGAATTTTTGCGTAAATCAAAGTTACTTTCTTTCAGTTCTTGAACGATTTGAAATTTAACAGGATGGGACTTCAGATCCTTCTTTAAAATTTCATGAATAATCCCTCTTGGAAGCCCCAATGAGGCTGCTCTTTTCCGTATTGAAAGTCGAGGATTTTCACTTAAACTGCTTTCAAGCAGTTCAATGTTTTCGGGAGTCCTTGAAGATCGACTGGGCCCTGGCCGTGGGACATTCATGGCTGAAAGAGTTGTGCGGAATCTCTGCACCCGCAAACCAATTAAATTTACACTCGGTTCATCACGTATTCGCCGAATACCGAACTTTGAACAAAATTGTCGATAAGCAACTACATAATGCATTAAACACATTCAAGCTACAAGAACACACGGACACAAAAGTTGCTTGCTTAATTTGTGTCCGACTGGCTGCTACTGAAATATTTACTAGACTACCACTACAAAACAAACATATGAGCAATATGACTTTCTGTGGTGCCACCTAAAGTCTTTTTGTACTGTTTAAGCTATATTTTTTGCATCTTACCGTATTGGCAGCACTAATCTGTTAACTGTCGCGTATAAAAATAGAAATTAGTTTAATTTCGACCACGCCACAAAATTAGCATTGACAGCAACCCGTAGTTGTGTTGCATTGTAGCAATTAAAAAATTATTCTCATAAGCACACGTGTATTCTATTTTTACCTGGTTGTGTTCGGTAGCCTGTAGCGAGGAATGTATTTAATGCTTAAGAATCATTACTCTTAAAAAATGTCTCTACAGCGAACGTGTGATGCTCACTCGACAACTGCGACATCGTGACTGACAAAGCCGCACAATCGATAATTCCAACCGCGCCGCCCTACAGCCGCACCCTTTGTTACTTTTTGAATAAATTTGCCACTGTCTAAATCTTACAATTTTTAACCTAGATTACAGTTTATTTTTATCTCTACTCTTTATAAAAGGCTTATTTATAGCTTAATAAAAACTTATCAATTAATTTCATTCTCTAGACAGCAACTAAGCCCGACTTAACCATGAATCGTACATTTACTATCGATCATAAAGCAAATACTTTTCTCAAGGATGGACAACCATTTCGATATATTTCTGGATCATTTCATTACTTTCGTGCCGTACCTGAAGCCTGGCACAAACGCTTAAGAACAATGAAATCAGCTGGTTTAAATGCCATCGATACGTATGTTTAAATCAAACATTTTTAAAATTAAATTTTATTTAAATTTTTAAAACAGTTACGTTGAATGGTCTTTGCATAATCCTCATGATGGTGTTTACGATTGGAAGGGTATTGCCAATGTAGAGAGATTTATTGAGTTGGCCCAAAAGGAGAGTTTCTATGTTATATTAAGACCAGGTCCATATATATGCGCAGAAAGGGATAATGTAAGTAAGACTTTAGTTTTTTTTTTAAATTTTTTTAACTAAAGGTCGTTTGCTAATACAAAAAGAAAATTAATTTATATTGTTTTAATAAGTTTACATAAGATTAAAACATTTATTAAAAAATACTATCAATGCCAGTGTGTCTTTGGGGGACGAATGGTAATTAGGTTTTACATGCACCCAACACGAGTGCCAACAAAAAACCATTAAAAATAGTGTATAATACAAAAACAAAGGTTGATATCTTTATACCCTTCACATTAGTGATAAGTGTATATATTTATAAGTGTGTTATTCCGTTCGTAATTTCTTTAGTGGCCATCTGCGACCCCTTATAGATAGGGAAGTCAATTAAGCAATGTCTGTCTGTCCGTGTAATGGTTGAAATCAACTTTTTGAAACCCCCCGTTGTTGCATAGACCCGTTAGGGGTTTCGAACTCTCAGAAATATCAGCGAAAAAATTGCTGTCTTAATTGAGCATAATCGCCCGATAACTGACCGCGATAGAAGCCAAAAACTAAGACTACCTCTGTCTATTTCTCTAAAATTTGTACATAAAACCTTTAAAACTTCCCCAGAGTTGCCCCTACACGGGGACAATGTAAGACAGACTTCGATAAATTTTTCCTCCTACACATTTCTGTGAAACATACTCCAGCTCTAAAAGGGTTGCCATAAAGAAAATTAGTATAAAAACCTCTACAGCTTCCCCGGAGTCGCCCTTAGAAGAAAAAATGTAATAAACAATCCCTTTAATTTTCCCTTTCAAACATATCCTAAGGGGGTTGCCATACAAAACTTACAAAAATTATGTAAAACGCCCGTAGCTTCCCCAGTGTCGGCCTTTGAGAAATAAAATGTACGACCAACCCCCAGTAGTTTCCTTTCTCAAACATATTCCCAGAACATACTTGCCCCCTACCCACATTGCCTAATGGGGCTCCCATACAAAGTTTGGGATATTTTAATAAATCCCCCTACTGCTTTCTAGGTGCTCCCACAAAGGTCAAATGTAAGACCGACCTCAATTAATTTTGCCTCCCACACATTTTTTTGGAACACACTTTCCCCTATCTCCAGCTTTAACAGGGTTGCCAAACAAAATTTTTAAAGATTAGGGTAAAATCCTCTACCGCTTCCCCCGAGTCGCTCTTAGAAGAATAAAGGTATTACAACCCCAATTAGTTTTCTCTCCCAAGCATATTCGTAGAACATACTTACCCCCTACCTCCATTGCCTAAAGGGGTTGTCAAACAAAATTTACAAAAATTATGTCAAAACGCCCATAACTTCCCCAAAGTCGCCTTAATAAAAAGAAAGTGAACGACTGACCCTGACTTGTTTTCCCTCCGAAACATATTCACAGAACATACATACCCCCTATCTCCATCGGTAAAAAGAGCTCCCATTCAAAGTTTGGGAAACTGTTATAAGTTCCCCCCTACAGCTTCCAGGGTGCCCATAGATAGGTCATATAAGAACTGGGCCTAGCACATTTTTCTTTGCAAACATTTTTCAGAGCATACTTACCCGCTACTTCCATCCTCCAAAGGGGTTGCCATACAAAATTCAAAAAAATTTGGGTAAAAACCCCTACAAATGCCCTGTAGTCAGCCCAAGAGCGTTAAAATATGACACCGACCCATATTTAAAAATTAGAAATATTTCATTTAAAAAAAAGTCGCTGTTTTGAAAGTCCAATATGAAGGGCATGTAAAATTCGCCACAGCCGAATATAGCTCTTTTACTTTTTTTTAGATAAAACACAGCGAAGAAGCCCCCATACATTCTCATAAATCATGCTGGACACCACTGAATTTTATTAATATATTTTATTGCTACTTCTGCTTGTTTTTATATAGGGCGGCCTACCGCATTGGCTTTTTGGTAAATATCCCGGCATTCAGTTACGTACTAGTGATGCCAATTATATTAAAGAGGTTGCAGTGTGGTATAGCATGCTAATGCCTAGAATGCAACGTTTTTTATATGGCAATGGCGGACCGATTATAATGGTTCAAGTTGAGAATGAATATGGAGCTTTCAGTGCCTGTGATCGCAATTATTTAAATTGGTTAAGAGATGAAACTTTAAAATATGTAGAAGACAAAGCATTACTATTCACCACAGATATACCGAATGAACGCATTAAATGTGGCAAAATTGAAGGAGTATTTGCTACAACGGATTTCGGCATAGATAGAAGTAAGTAAATAAAAGTAAGAAAACAATTTTTCTTCGAATTTAATAAGTCCTTCAGATTGGTGTTGTTGTAACCAAAGTGAACCGATCCCGTTAAGTTAATGTTAATATTAAAACAAGGGGTTTGAAGGTGTGTAAGTTTGAAGTCAACAGCTGTTATAGTATTAAATATATGGGGTGTTAAAAATTGCTCTTCTGTATGGGTCCTACCATTCCCCTTGTTTCTACCCAGCTGTTTTCCCCTAAATGTACAAAACGCACTTGAATTTTTTATATCTGATTCAAGGTCGAAAGCTGTAATATTTTTAAAGGTAAAGCGTATCAAAAATTTATTAAAATTTCCTGTTTTTATGGGGCCTAGTACTCCTCTTGCTTCCTTTAATTTATTATATTTTCCACCTATATTTATAAATCCCATTAGAATTACTTAGTAGCAAGTTTGAGTAGATTTTATAAAATCTTTCGTTTGTAAAGAGTTACCACTCCTCTTGCTCCAACTTAACTTTTTTTTTACAACAAAATTATTTTGTAGCAGGTTTGAGATCGATAGCTCTAATAGCTTTCGAGATTAAGCGTTTTAAAATTTCATAAAATTGTCGGTCTATCGTTTCTACTGTCTCCTATCCTACTTTTACCTGCAAAAAGTACAAATCAAGCAAAAATTACTTAAGGTGCCTTTACATGGTAATACATGTATTACGACATGTCAGAAATAGAAACGAATAAGAAACGATCTCATTATGAAAAAGCATGATGTATTGAGTAGAAAAGAATATGGATACAAAAGTTAACAAGTTTTCGATAAATGTTTACTTTCTAAACCATTTTAGAAACTTATATATTCCTATCACATAAGATATACAACATTGGCAACACTTACAACATATATTGAAGATGTCGTCGTTTTATGCAGCAAAATAATTACAATCAAAATCAAACCAGAAATTTTTAATGTGGTTTTTGTTAAAATTGTACAACAAAGAAATTAGAATTAGATTTTGGAGAGAATTTTATAATATTTTGAGTCTACAAGTAAAGCCATATTAAGTAGTAGGTCTTAACTCGTTAGCTGTAATAATTTTTTGGTTCGCCGTCCTTAAAGTGTCTTTGCCAAATAGTGTGGAAACAGTGGCTTTAGTTAGTTATAGTATACTAGCACGTGACCCGCTACTTCGTAAGCGCAGTTTTAGAAATTTATTAAGTGAAGTTGATGTTTTGTGCCTTTATTTCTTAAGCTATTACCAAATAAGCAGTACACAGAAAAAACTTCAGAAATTTTTTTAAAACAAATAGTTTTTTAAAATAATAGACCTGTCGAACGCAATTTGAACTATGTTTCTATCTTTATTGATGTAGAAGTGACAAAAAGTACCTAAAAGGTACCAGTTGGTAATTTGTTCCCTTTTTCTACCTCTCAAGGTAACAAATTTCTAAAAAGTCCCAAAACTATATCCATATTGTGTCAAGTCAAACGCAGTTTGCATAATGTTTCTACCTTTATTGGTTCGATGCTACAAAAAGTACTTTAAAAGTACCACTACATAATTTGTACCCTTGTATATGCTTCTTATGGTCCAGAATTTTTAAAATGTTTTAAAAACATATTCATATTTTTTTGAGCCTTTCAACCGCAATTTACATTATGTTTCTACCTTTCTTGGTTTAGAAGTTACAAAAAACATTTAAAAATATTTTGTACTCTTTTTTTCTACCCCTTAAGGAACAACATATTAAAAAAAGTACCAAAAATATATTTTTAATTTTTTAGACCTGCAAAACGCAATTAAAATGAAGTTTCTACCTTTATTGGTTAAGAAATTACAATAAGTACCTAAAAAGTACCAAAATGTAATTTTTACCCTTTCTTCTATCCCCTAGGGCCTTAAGTTTTTAAAAAGTATAAAAAAATATTTATATTTTGTCAAGACTTGTCGAACGCAGTTTGAATTATGTTTCTATCTTTATTGGTTCAGATGCTACAAAAAGTACGTAAAAAGTACCACTTTATAATTTTGTACTCTTTTGTTTGCCCCTTAGGGTCTAGATTTTTAAAAAAGTTTAAAAAACATATTCATATTTTGTCCTGACCTGTCGAACGCAAACTAAACTATGTTTTTACCTTTATTAGTTAAGAAGTTACAAAAAGTACCTAAAAATTACAAATATGTAATTTGTACCCTTTTTTGTGCCTAAGGGTCCAAAATTTTTTAAAATACCGAAAACATATTCTTATTTTGTCGATACCTGTCGAACGCAATTTATATTACGTATTTATCTCTATTGGATCAAAAGTTACAAAAAGTACCAATATAGAATTTTTACCCATTTTTGAACCCTTTTTTTACCTCTCAACGTCCAAATTTTAAAAAAGTGGCAAAAACGTATTCATATTTTTTTAGTATCTGTCGATTGCATTTTGAACTATTTCTGTACCTTTACTCGTTTCGAAGTTACAAAGTGGACCTAGACACTATATCAAAATTTAGTTTTTACCCTTTTTTAGCCTTAAGGGTCTAAAATTTTCAAAAAATTTCAGATTCGGGTCTGCTTATTTTTTGAGTAAAATACGATCCTTTTAAATTTTGTTTCTATCGTTCGTAGTTAAGGAGATATTAACTTTTGGATATTTCCATATTTGGCCCATTTTAAGCCCCTTCGGGTCCAAATTTCCCAAAATCCCGTCTTAGTGGATCTAAACATAAGGAAAGGTACCTACGCGTTTGGGCTGTGCGATGATGAATCAGTCAGTCAGCAACGTTTTTCCTTTATATATATACATATATATTATATAGATTTGTGGAGAATATTTGCCTGAGAGTAGTCATAACTTATCATTACCAACTTCTTTAAGAAGTCACAGCCTAATTAAATTTCTAACCAGCTTAATTTAATTTCAGTTCATGAAATCGAAAACATTTGGAGCATTCTAAGATCAGTACAGCCAACGGGACCGCTGGTTAATTCGGAATTCTATCCGGGCTGGCTAACACATTGGCAAGAAAAAAATCAAAGACGTGATGGTCAACTTGTAGCCGATGCTTTAAAGTAATTTATTTTTATCAAGATATTGTCGGCTAAAATGCAAAAGGCTCTGAAAAAGGATTTTAAAAGTTTGAAAAATAAATAAAAAAAACATGGGATTTAATTTAGATGTTTTACCAAATTAAAATCTTATAATTTTTATGGATTAGGCCTTTTTGCATTTCAGTTGACGATATAGTAAGCCATTAAGCTTTCCATAAGTTATATGATTTTCTTATTTATTTGTAGAAAAATTTTGTCTTATAATGCCAGCGTTAATTTTTACATGTTCTTTGGTGGCACTAACTTTGGATTCACTGCGGGCGCTAATGATTTTGGCGATTACAATTATGTACCCGATATTACTTCTTACGATTATGATGCGGTCATGGATGAAGCAGGCAATATAACAAAGAAATTTGAGCTTGTACGAAATGTTATTGCCGAATATTTTGTCATACCTAAAGTGGATGTTAAAAGAGAGCAATCAATGGCCTATGGCAAAGTGGAAATGCTAGCAATTATGCATTTGCTATCATATGCGGGTCGTGTTACTTTAGGCAATGGTTCAACCCGCAAATCACTAAAGCCCCAAACCTTTGAAGAGCTGGACCAATATTCTGGTTTAGTTTTGTATGAAACTGATATAAAGGGTATGGAAATTGCATCTTCCCTGCTGACCATAAACAATTTAAGAGATCGTGCTTTAGTTTATGTGGATCAAGAACTAATGGGCATCTTATCGCGGCAAAATGGTAATTTCTCTTTAAGCCTGAAAAAGCCATCAGGCTCAAAACTGCAAATATTAGTGGAAAACCAAGGACGTATTAATTTCAATATTGCCAATGATACTAAGGGCATAATGGGCAAAGTAACTTTGCAAAATTCGAAAAGTTTAACGGAGATTAAACTAGAAACTTGGTTGAATACTGGCTTTCCTTTGGAGAAACCCCATATATTTAAAATTTTAAATAACCTTAATAAGAGCAACTATGGCTCTTCTAAATTTTTACCAGATGAAATGGGCAAATTAATTCATGGCCCTGTTGTCTATTATGGTGCATTTATTGTAACCCATCTACATCATACTTTTCTTAATCCCACAGGATGGGGCAAGGGCGTGGCTTTTGTAAACGGTTTTAATTTGGGTCGTTACTGGCCTTTGGCCGGACCTCAATTAACACTTTATGTGCCACAAGAAATTTTAAGGCCTGGACTTAATTCTTTAGTACTTATAGAATACGAACAAAATAATCGTGTTAATAAAGAACTTAATCCTTATGTTACTTTAGATGATAAACCACAATTGGACAATTAAAAATAAATGCAAATGCACAAAACATGTTAAGCAATTTTGTAAAATGTATGATTATCAGGAGCTGTTATTATTATACAAACATATATTGCTAAGCCAAATGTCGGACAAGGTAAGGTTGAATTGGCTGGTCATGAAGAATCTACATAGACCCTTCGGGTCCTTAGTGTCCACACAAAAAGAAACTATAACTTGTCTTACTAATCGTACCAACCGTAGACATTTCTTTCAGGTCTTGAGCAAATAAAATCCTAGGCAGTTTATGAACAACAGTCTCCCTATCCCCCGGTATACCGCAGAATCTACAGTCATCACTTGTCTGTCGCCCAAGCATAAACCGCTGTTCAACAATGACCTGTTATCATCCCTACTAAGAGTCTTCAACCACTTTGCAAAGACAGAAGAAACTTCGTTGCCCCTGAGTCATAAAATCCCTATATTATCCTGGAGACTTTATACGAAGTGGTTTTTACCCAGACCTCTGTTAACCTCATCCTCACCACAGAGTATATACCCCCATTGTAGTGGGAAAAATTAATACCATGTTTATACTTAGGTAGAACAGGCGGCTGCGGAAGTGATGAAGTGATAGTTGTGCAGCCCACTTGGGTCCGTTTCCTCGGTCTCTTTGTGATACCTGGGGAAGAGAAAAGAAGAAGAAAAAGATAAATTAGATTAGATCAATAGAAATAAAGATAGAGAGTTAGAAGGAAAGTTAACATGTATGGTCAGCGGTAGTCGTCCCATACTGGCCGTTGTCCCCGAACCAAATCTATCCCTGATGAAGGACGCCAGGTTGGTTATGCCAATGTTGGCGCCGTCACAATTGATTGATTTACGGGCTCATTTTATGGCATTTTTCATCACTTCGGCGAAAACTTCGGGCGACAGATTTTCGCACTCGTGTCGAATGTTGTCCTTGAGTGCTTACAGGATCTCGGGCTTGTTCACGTAAACACTGGACTTCCAAAAACCCCACAAAAAAGTCTAAAACGGTTAAATCGGTTGATCTTGAGGGCCAATGCAAATCACCAAAACGATAGATAAGCGCGACCCGGAAATACCACCTTTAGAATATCGTTTGTGGCTCGCGCAGTATCTGTCGTTGCTCCGTCCTGTTGAAATCACATGTCCTCCAGTCGTAATTCGTTCAATTGCGGCAGAAAAAACCCGGCTAACATGGCCCTATATTGCGCATCGTCCACAATTGTCGTTTGACCCGCGGCGTCCTCGAAAAAAATGGCCCGATGACTCCTCCAACATAAACAGCGCACCATGCAGTCACTTTGAGCGGCTGTAATGGCTCCTCGTAGATTTTCGGTGCCCCAGAAGCTATAGTTTTGCTTGTTTACGTACCCGATAAGATGGAAATGAGCCACCTTATCGCTCATTATGATTTTGGTCGGAAATTCGCCCACTTCGGCCTCGAGGTTGTAATGGCTTGGGCGTAGGTTACACGCGTTTGTCGGTCAACAGGCAGCACCTGATGCACGAATTGGACTTTGTACGGTAACATGACCAAAGTTCGCCTTAGGGACGACCGGCTGATAGCTAACTGCGAGGCACGGCGTCTGGTCAATGTTTCTGGCAACAGCTCGACATCCTCGCCAACAGCAGCGATATTCTCGGCAAAAAACGGGCGCTCCGGGGCCGGCCACTCTTGGCAGCGTCTAGTGTGGTCCCATGCTCTTCAAGGTTGGTACGTTTAAAACATTCAGAGTGGTCAGAGAGTAGTCAGAATTATTCCTTTTAAATGGAAATATCAAATGATGCCAAATTTGAACATGTACAAATGGTGTCAGTTAAAAGTTTTGCGGGAGTTTATTAAAGTTAATTAAATTTCCGAAAGTTTGTAATAAATTTTTTTGTAAATCTTACGACGTAAATGCGAATCTGTACCAATGTGAATTAATGTATCAGGTGGTGGGGATTCTACAACAACTTAATTGTGGTGAATAAAATTTAAATTTTTGTTGTGGTTTTCGTTGGCTCATGTGTCAAAAAAGATATGTAATAGTTAACAACTTTGACAACTCAGCTTCGATTTAGGCATTAAAGAAGTAGATCAGCTGTGCTCGTAACACCAGCTGATCAATAATTTCACCATGAGTTGTATCGTTTAGGTCACCTTCATTTTGCTAATTTTTTTTTTAAATTTAACGTTTTTTAAAAATAAAAATAATTTTTCTTTAAGTGTTTTTGAAAAAAATATTTTGCGGTTTATTAATATGCACAAGAGCTTACAAAGCAAAACAAATATACTTAAACAAAAATACTTAAAAACTACAATAACAACTATTAAGTACAAAAATAAATAAATAAACTTTAATGCCAAAATAAACAACAAAGCATCAAGGGTTTGTATGACAACAGAACGTACATACCTCGTTGACCAAGTCTCTTATTACAATCAGCGTTTGTATGAGCTTTAATATTTTAAAATATTAGTTTTCCTCGCTTTTGATCATAAGAGAACTAGTTGACATTTAGTTACTTTGTTACGCATTTTAGTTTTAAAACTTTGATGACAGCCAAAGAAATACTATAACAAAAAAGTAATATTTGCAAAAGAAGGAATTAAACGTTGAACCTCTTACAATTGCGTTATTTTCCAAAATATATTTTTAAATTGTAAAATATTCCTTAGATGGGGTTTTGTACGAGATGTATTTAACACACGACTTGTCACTTTTAAAATCCACACGTAATTGCGTAAGTCTATCAAAATTGTCATTTTACAGATGGTTTAAAGTTTTTGCTTTCACACGTACGTATGTAATTACATCTGACATAACCTCCAAACCAAAATAAACAACTTACTTTTCCTTGTTGTTGTTCTAAAAACAGCTAATGGCACATGCTTTGTCAGATGTAAATAGAACGCGTTCTAATTGAAAATTTGTCATAAGACTTTTACACATGTGTTTTTTACAATCAATGTTTCCACGCGTTTACACATGTATCATTTTTAAAAAATTTAACAGGTAACATGTAAAATACATCTCATATAAAATAACCTTAAAAGTATTAAAAACCTGCAAAAATTAAAAACAGCTAAATAAGCAAAAACAGCAAAAAAAGAACACGACAAAATAGCGAGAAAAGCAAAAAAAGCATTTTGATCTTCTCTGGTAATTGTATTATCGTTAACAAAGATATCTTCTAAAGAGTTCTAAGCTACAACAATGGCGACAGTGAAAATATTGGAAATGTCTTTTAAACATAATAAGACAACATTGTCTAAGGCGCCTTGGCCACCTGGGTAACATCCGCCAAAGAATTCATTGAACCTCAATTTATTACAAAGCAATTTGCCATTTGCGCTTTGATAATTGAAAAGCAGTTAACCTTAACACAAGTAAATTGTTTTTAGTTTTATTTATTTTTTTAAAAGCAAATTGAAAAAAAAGAACTTAGTTTCGTTAAAAATTGTAAGTTTAATTTAAATATTCTCTTTTTGAAAAAACGGTTATAAAAAGAGCCGTTATTAAGAGAGTGTTAATTGGAAGAGCAAGAAATGAGCGATATCGATGAGGAGACTCAACAACCAGTTGAGGTTGAAGCCATCAGAAAACATAAAAAAATTACCATCAGTGACGTTAAGGCCATGGTGGTGTCCATCGTTTGTGCAATTTTAATTGTCATCATTCTTTACAGCTTAATAATGCATTTTGTTGGATCAATTTTGGCGATGCAAGCTTAACTTGATTGGGAATGTTATTGAATGTGGAAGTAAATGTTTAGTAAATGTAGTATCATTCATTTAGTTTAAAATATGTAGATGTACTTACATACATACATGTACATATGTATGTACGTGCATGTATGTATGTAGATATGAATATATATTTGTAGCTTAGGAAATGCTTGTTATTTTGCAATTTGCTTATGTGCTAAGATAGGTTCACTCAACTCAGAGCAGGAACAAGCGAGAGCTTTAAAAAACCAGTTTTGTAATGAAGTGTGGCTTAAGCAAATTTTGTTCAAATAAAACATATGTTTGTTAACACTTAACAGCTTTAAAATTCTTGAAATAAAATATGTCTAATGCTTCAAACACAACTGGGACGAACGACGAATTTCGCACTACACGACGAATTCTTCTGTTGAAATTCGTTGCGTAAATTTGTCAACTGAAACACAAACTATCATTTAAACCATAATTTAAAAAAAATGTAAGCCTTTTTTTTTTTTTAAATTTTGAAGTCAAAATTCTCTAAAATTTAAATTTTAAGCTTCACAACCGTCACAGTCCTCAAGTGGTCATTGTAATAGCAATGCTATTCTTTCAGTGCCTACTTACTATTTAACGTTTCAAAACTTACCTTTCTTGGAAATCATAGCTTTTTTCTATACAAAATTTTGAGATGCTTGAGTTTTAAGCAATAATGTGAGCAAAATGGCCACACCCGTCACAATGGAACTGACCACCAACTATATTCGGCCCAAAATGGAGTATAACCCTTATGTATGGGCAGGTGCTCCAAAGTTTATTTTAGATCTACTTGATCGCGTTCACGAAAAGGCGAAGGTAGTCACCGGTGACGTTGACCGTCTCAATTTACTTGATCATCGTCGCAATGTGGAATATGTTTCACTGTTCTATCCATACTACAATGGAATGTGCTCTGAGGAATTTAGTGAAGTTGTTCCCGAAAACCGGGTCTTTGTGCGAGATACGCGTCTTGCAAGAAAAGCACATATTTTTGTGGTTGACTGGCCAGTAAATCGCACCACGCTTTAGAGGGGGAATTCGTTCTTTGGGGGCACAGTTTGTTTGAGAAACAAGCTTCCAAAGGATGTTTTTCCTGTCACAGTTAATATTGAGAAATTTAAATCAAATGTCCACAAACATTACTCCTTCTATTCTTCTTTCCATTACAAATTTTCCTGACACCAACACAATGCAATGCATTACAAGGTACATCCCCTAAGTGCTGGTTATTATTAAAAAAATCTCAGTGCTGCCAGACTGTGGTCGTTATCTTGCTGTTTTTTATATGCTAAATCTTAATAATTTGCTTTAAAATACGAGTACATATTTTTAATATGAAGCACGGATATTCCCCAAAAAAATCAACTGTTTAAGCAAAGTTGGTAGAAATTACAAACTTTTGGCTTTTTTTTCTCTAACTCTTCTAGTTTCCTAAAAAATTATTTAAAGTTATTTTTTTTAAATCCTTAAAAAATTTGACTTTTAGGTCAAAATTCGTATAGTACAGTAAAGTGTGCAACCCTTCTTTAATTTTGTATTTATAATTTTTCAAAACTTTCTATGTATGTATACTAAAAAAAATTTTTTTTTGTTTTGTTTTTATAGTTATATTTTATTTTTCACTTTTTATTTTATTACAAATAGTATTTGCTTCTTTTTATCGTATAATTTTGGTAAAAATTGTATAAATGCATTTGATTATTATATATTGTCTGATATAAATTTTAATATTAATTTTGGTTTTTCTTTACACGTATGTAGTTTAATCAGTATGGGGGTTTTCACACAAGACTAATTGTGCTGGCATAAAATCGCGGTTTGTTGGCTTTTTCGGTGAAGAGAGTGGTTTTTGGTTGGCAAAATTTTTCAACCAGCTTCAACCCCGTACAAGCAGAACAAAACTAACACACACACACTAATGAACGTGAAATAAGCAAAGAAAATACTAACACACACAAAGCTGTGTATGCGTGCACAATTTTATGCCAGCATAATTAGTCTAGTGTAAAAACGAAAGGACAAAAGTTGTGCGGATTAAAAATTAGTATAGTGTGAATCGCCCATAATAGCATATTTTTTTGTTAGTTAGTGTTTTTAAACAATGATCAGCTGTTTTTTGTTTACAGAGGAATAATGGGGTTTTAGAAATAAATAAAGAAATCAAATAAATATTTATCTGTTTTTGCCGACTGGAACACCGCTATTGTCCTCATTTGATATACATACATATGTATGTAGGTAAGTTTATTTAATGAAGAATTTTTTTTTATTTCCGGTGCGACAGTTTTTTAAAAAAGGCAAATGAAAAAAAAACGCCCGACTCAAAGCTCCCTTGTTTATTTTTTAAGGGATATTTTGCAAATAATTTTTATGTCTTTGTTTTATATATTTAATATGGATGTATAAATTTAGTTTCACATAGAAATTTATTTTTATAGTATAAATTTTATAAATAAGTAAGTAAGTAAGTGTAAATAATTATATAACTAGATATAAAATAAATGATTACAAAGACGCATCGCGACGTATTAACGAGTAAAGCATTGTTCACACCAAGCAAATATATGACAAAATTGGCAATAGTTTAACTAGTAAAATATAGGTATAAGCTAATATTTATAGGGGTTTTAAATGGTAAAGTTGGCTTTTACACATTAAATTGGTTCTTATACCAAATCTCCAGTAGACTTTAAAACCAAATTTCTAAAAACCGCATGAATATTTTCTGCCTTTATATAACAACCTCCATAAACTAATTGAGAATTATTATAAACAAACAAAAACATTAAAAAGTTTCTTTAAAAGCCCAACAAACCATTGAGCGATACACTTCCCATGAACGCAGAATAATCTTGTGTAGTTTTTTGCGTAACAATTCGTCTGTCATGTTGGCGCATTGCGAATTTCGTCGCCGATTCCCCGGTCGTCCGGCACCGACTGCGGAAACACTGCGCCGCTTGGCCACCAACCTTGAAGAGTATGGGACCGCAAGAGTCGAGCTTTCGCTCAGACTCCGTGCCTCGCAATTAGCCATCAGCCGGTCGTCCCTAAGGCGAATTTTGGCCAAAGTCCTGTGCATGTTCCCGTTCAAAAACCTTTCCATGCTGCCTGTCGACCGCCAAACTCGTGTAACCTACGCTCAAGCCATCCTTAGTTTAGAGGCCGATGTCGACGAATTTTCGGCCAAAATCATAAAGAGGGATGGAGCTCTTTTCCACCTCAGCGGGTACGTGAACAAGCAAAAACTATCGCTTCTGGGTCACCGAAAGTCTACGAGTGATGCAACAGGAGCCATAACACCCGCTCAAAGTTACTGCATGGGGCGCTGTTTACGCTTGAGGAGTTATCGGGTCATTTTTTTTTGACGACGCCGCTAGTCAAACGACAACAGTGGACGGTACGTGCTATAGGGTCGTGTTAGCCGGGTTTTTTCTGCCACAATTAAACGAACTGGAGGACATGTGGTTCCAACAGGACGGAGCCACGGCATATTGGCGATTTATATTGGTCCGCAAGATCGCCCGATTTAACCGTTCCAGACCTTTCTGCGGGGTTTTTTAATTCTCGTCTTTACGTGAACAAGACCGGGACCCTGGAAGCCCTCAAGGACAACATTCGACACGAGTGCAGAAATCTGTCGCCCGAAGTTCTCACCGATGTGATATAAAATACCATAAAACGAGCCCGTATAGCAATCAATTGTGACGGCGCCCATTTGGCCAATATCATCTTCTCGACTTAACCAAAAAGATTCTTAAGGTTCAAATATACATAATCAAAAAAAAAAAAAAAACAGAAGTTTTTCATTTAAAAAATATGAGATCCAAACTTCTTTTGGCCCACCTTGTATATTGATCAATATGGTTTGATTCTCAACAATGTGTGTGCACACTCAAGTTACAAAAGAGAGCGCCCCGTTTTTGCTTATTATTGTTTTATGCATTAAACACATTCAAGCTACAAGAACACAGGAACACACGGACACAAAAGTTGCTTGCTTAATTTGTGTCCGACTGGCTGCTCCTGAAATATTTACTAGACTACCACTACAAAATAAACATATGAGCAATATGACTTTCAGTGGTGCCACCTAAAGTCTTTTTGTATTGTTTAAGCTATATTATTTGCATCTTACCGTATTGGCAGCACTAATCTGTTAACTGTCGCGTATAAAAATAGAAATTAGTTTAATTTCGACCACGCCACAAAATTAGCATTGACAGCAACCCGTAGTCGTGTTGCATTGCAGCCATTAAAAAAATTATTCGCATAAGCACACGTGTATTCTATTTTTGACTGGTTGTGTTCGGTAGCCTGTAGCGAGGAATGTATTTAATGCTACAAAAAATACGCCCAATAGCTGATGGTCACGCCAACGTTGCCATATATTTTTTCCTTGTAAGAACTAAGCTTAAGAGATTTACAAAATATACATTAATAACTAATTATTATCATAAGAATAATGTTGCACCTTTTCAAAGGTTGATAACTCTGTTTAAAAATAAATAATTAAAATCAAACCCATAACAATTTAACAAAATTCATTACAAATTTTTCATTGGATTATGAATAATTTTAAGAAACAAAATTTTTTTAATTATAAAAAGAGAACCAAAAAAACGATAAGATTTTATAACAACATACAAATTTTTTCTCAAAAATGATTTGTAGGGTGGGGTTTCCCTGTTGTTTTAAACGAAATATTGTTTGGAATAATTCTTGCAAAAGACTTTTGGTTTTAATTACTTAATTTTTCTATTTTGTTTTGAAATAATTTAGGGTTTGAATATTTATGCAAGTTTAGTTGGCTATTTCTTTTAATAAATTAATTTGCCTTTTCTGAGGTAGTCTTTACTTCTTAAATAATCAAACTTAAAATGAAATTATTTTATTTTAAAAATAAAAATTAATTTAAAAATACTTAAGTGTCTTCTATTTTTTTTTTTTTTTTTTTTTGTTAAATTTTAGTTTTAACTAAATTTTTTTTTTTGCAATTAGTATGACTAGAGTTTTGTTTTTAGTACAAAAATTTTTGATCTTATTTTTCCTATAGTTAACAAAAGTCTTTGGTTAATTTTTTAAACCTTAAGCATAAAGTTTTTGCATTTTACTTGTGATAAGTAACTGATATTTAACTGCCTTATATTAAGTAAATAGCAAAATTTCTAACTTCTGTTTTTAATTTGTTTGTTTTACCTAAGTTGCATTGTTAAAAAATAATTTTAAATATTTACAATTTAGTTGTAATATTTAGGCAGTTGTAGTTATTCCATTATCGGGATTGCAAAATTTATCAGCCATTAGTGCTAAAACTTTTTCCAATTTTGTATGTCGATCGTCAGCAGTGGCTGTAGCACCTTTACTACCCCATAAAAATTTTATATGGAATTCAGTTCTGAAAGTAAAAAAAAAATAGTTATGAACCGATTGTCGGTAAAAATTCTGTAAAACTATTTGTCTTTCTTGTAAAAATATTCAAGCCAGTTTCGTTTTCATACAACAACATGGCATGTGCAGCTTATCAGTTTAAATGAGATTTCCGAGAGTAGGACTTTTATAAAAGATGTGGTAATTTTTGGAAAGCATTCGTTTTTAAACTCATCAGTTATTATAACTAATATTGCAGACATTTTCTAGCAAACATAAAAAGGGAAACCCTTTAAAAGAGTTTCGGCGGCCGTCATATTAAATTAAGTGCTGCCAAGCCCATGTTCAAATGACCAAACAGAACACCGGCGTAACGCTTTTTTCCATTATATGTGGCGTAAAATCACGCTTTCAAATGCGGCTATAAAAAATTTTTTTTATTTTGACAGCGCTTTTTCTTACGTTTTTACTTTGAAAAAGAAATTCTCTCAACAATATTGCCACACTTTTGTTACATTTTGTAAACAAAACCACATGTTTTGGAGAAGAAAATTAAGAACAAAAGAAAATCAAAAAAATATTTAAATATGCAGTTACATTTAAATTTAAATTTTTTAATGAAACTAATATTATTGGAAAATTAAATAATGAAGTACAAAAGCATGCCAGTTTGCAATTGCCAATATACAAGGTTTAATGTGAGTTCGTGCAGCCAACATTTCAATTATGGGCCTATTTTCTCTAAGAGGCGGGTTTCCTTGAAGTTGCGGACGTGATCTGTTTCATCTTTAAACAAGAAGATGAATGACACCTTATGAGGCCCAATCAAGGCATATCCATACAAGGTGGCCGCAAAAAAAAATTATGAGTTTTTCTCTTACTCTTTATTTTTTTTATATGGAGTTTGACACTTAACTTGAAGTTATTTTTCAATTTAAGTGTCAAACTTCATTTAAAAAAAATAAAGAGCAAGAGAACGACTCTCTTAATTTTTTTCTTGCGGCCACCTTGTATGGATATGCCTTGGGCCCAATGCTCCAATGAGAGAAAATTAAGAGAGAAAATGATTTTAAAAGAAAAACCAAAACTTGCCAGATTACCAAAAACGTTTAAAGATTCTATAAAAAATGATCAACTCCATTTTGAGTTGCGTAAACCGGGCAGATGCAAGCAATGAATGCGTTTAAGGAGAGCATTAGTTGGAAAACGCACGGGACATATGGCCGGGAATGTAAAGAAGCTCTTTTCACTACTGTGAAAAGCAAACGGTTGCTTTTTTCAATTCGTATCTTTGCTTAAGTATTTTAAATGGTCATATTTTAATCGATTTCTCAGAGTTATGGTTTCGGTAATAGGGGTTTTGAAAACCACCTCGCTGGGGTGAAGAGAGAGCTGCCATGTTGGCTTATCGAAGATGGTTACACTGCGTGCCGAACATTTTTATATCAGAAAATTGCCCCCCATGCGGCTTGGCAAGACCACACAAGTACTAATTTTCCTATTTGTTACGATTTTGGGTGAATAATAAGCACCTTGATAAAAGTTCCGAGCTAACAAAGAATACGGCCAATGTATGTATGTTTATTCCCAAATATATTTACGACAGTTTCCGAATTCCATTTAAGTAAGCTAAAACCAGATAGATGGCAATGATTTTGTTGATTTTGCAACATCACCTTAAAATGCTCTACCCAGCCACGCGAAGCTCTGTTAACGGGCTCAGCTCCAGGTAAAGTGACATTCTGTGCTATGACTCTCCAATCGGGAGTCCAATTACCAATAATCAGTAAAGGTATAAGTACTGGGGCTGGTTACTGATTCTCGTGGTAGCGGACACAGACTCTGGCCACAGGACAGAGGGTTCCAACGCAGGGTTCCCCCGTTTTTCCCCTGGCGGATAATTTTATGATTAAAGAAAATTAAAAGAAGTGTCTTATTTTTTGTAACTATATGCTTAACATCTTAAGGTAGCTCCGAAGGCATGATGAATTTACTACGTTCAAAACAATATTTCTTTTGTAACGACAATTTTATACTTAAGAATTTAAACTTTAGCTTACCTAAACGCATCACTTAACAACTCATCCAATCTCGATATTGATTCCTCCAATATCATTTTAGAATTTTTACGATACAATTTCAAATTATTTAGAAAACTCCGAGATGAATCTAAATGCGCAAAATTAATGTACATTCCAAAATCATCGGCCTTACTTTCCCACGAGGTAATACACACATTGTAAAGTGAAGATTTTTCGCTGGAGTTATTAAAATTCAAAATATCCATAACAGGTCGATCTTTAAGAAGGGCATAAAGTAAAACATGGGGAACAGTGGTGTTGGGAGCTTGTGGATTGGAGCATTCATTCATGCTAATTAAGGTGGGTCTTAGTTTGGCCTCAAACATAAAAGCATCATCGGTGTATTTTTGGCGCAGTAAATGCCAGGCTGATGAAAGTTTTTGAATCTAAAAATATAAAAAAAGAAAAGTTTATGAAATATAACAGACAAGGAAGGTAATATTATCTAGACTTACCTGTGGCATACACAAACCCAACATTATGGTAGAGAAGCCAAAAAGATTTCCCAAAGCTGTTTTAGTTTCCACAGCAACTTGTATCCATTTGCTTAAAATTTCGGCACGATCTAAATCAGTCTGACAGGTCAGAATAGTGACGGCCACCATTAGCTTCATACATTGAGTACGTTCAATTAAGTCATTTCGAAAAACTTTACCCTGGGGCAAGGTAAGCATTTCAAGGCCTGAACAATCCAAGACATTTAACTCGCAATCAGTGTCAGCTTCTGGCTCAGTGTTGGGTTCGTCTATTAGCAGCCCAATATCAATGCGCGTTATATGTTCGGCCAACATTCTGGGACCAGTTTCCAAGAGCATGATTTTAAATGTATTTAAAGCATCGCCATCTAGCGGCTTATTTTCACAGGAAGGTAATAAAAGTGTGCTAAAGTTTTCGACATCAAATTGTGAGTTCTTAAAATTTAAAGAAAACTTTTACTTAATATGAATTTCAAATACTAGAGCTTATTTCTTAGCTTACCGGCTTAAAGTCTGGTATTTCCAAAGTAAAAAGTTGATCTTCTGCAGCCTCAACATCAAATTCATTTAAGCTTTTCAAAGTTATGGAGGAAACAGATGAAGTCATGAAACGTGGATTTTTTATAATGACGCCGCGGTGCATTATAAACTCATTTACATCTCCAGGCATTGAGTCGCCCGAACCATTACCCGAATCCGAGCCACTCAACTGATAAATACCAGCCAGACCTCCCTGGCCCTGTAAAGGATATTGCTGTTCCAATCCCTCTTTGTTGCAGCGTGGCATATTGGCAATATAACCACCATTCCGATTTGGTTTTGGCGGTGGACTGGGAGGTTTTTCAGGCAGTTCGGGAATTTGACTTATTTCCAAGCTTGAAAACTTACTAGCCGAGTTTTCAACACTAAAATCCCTGGCTAAGCTTGAAGTACGATTAAGATGATTGCGAAAAGCATTTGTAGCTGGCCGTGGCAGTGAGTGTGTGGTGAATTTTATAGGATTATCCACCATATCGTTGGCTGTACAACGAGCTATAGTCTGAAAGCCATTTGTAGGTATTTTTCCATGTATATTAAGTTGTTCTAGATGAGGGTGCAATGGATTTTCGTTGGAAAAACCACAAATGCTATGGCTTTTTTCAAATTGGCTTAAACGCATAACATCACGACGAAAACCATGACCATTTGATTGATTTATCTGACTCATAGAACCACCACTTCCACTGTGATCCATTCCAATGCTTTGTATAATGCCATCAGCACTATTACCAGCCTCTGCATTCTTGATATTAGACACCACAATGGCCTGAGCTGGTGTTAGACTTTGAGAGCGTTGTTTCTTAGAGGGTAATCTGGGAGCTGTATAAAGTTTGCCCTGTGGCGGTGAAGACATGGGACTTTGTTGTTGTGTTTTAGTTTGCCCAATGGATGTAGGTAAAGATTGTTGTTGCTGCAACATGGTATTGGCAGCCATGTTGCATTGGGAGTTGGTAAATCCACCAAAACGAAATCCAGCATTTGCTGCCAAGGGAGAACTAAGAGGACTCGGTCCCTTTAAGCCAGCCAACATTTGGCTATGCAAATGATTACCCACAATCTTATGGCCATAAAATGATAGAGGATAAGTTCGATTGCAAGGATTTTGTATGCGAGCCCCTGATGCTAAGGATATGGGTTTACCTAAAAGAAGTAAAATGTAGATTATAGAAAAAAAAGGTCTTTCAATATTAAAGCTTACCAGAGCCAACATAAAAAGTTATAAGATCGGGAATGGCATCGAATGCATCTTCCTCAAACTGATATTGTATACGTTCGTAGACAGTTTCTGGTTGCACCAAAATCTAGTTTTTAAAACAAGAAAATAATTATTTTAAAGAATTCTATGCGTTAAAATTTTCCAAAAAGTTTACTCAAACCTTATTTATAACAAAATGCAAAACTGCCATTTTGGTGCGACAAGATAAAACATAATTATCCGGCTGTGATGTACAGTCTCGAATTAGAAAATCACCTTCTTGCTGAACAATCTCTTCAGCTCGCTGTCGAGGCAGAGGACCATGATACCAGGCATGTGAACGCAAATCTCTTGAATCCAAACTGAGTTCCCATTCGAGAGCTTTCTTTAATGCAATTGCCTCCTGCTGTTCATTAGCTGGCGGTAGCACTGAACCTATTAGCGACGAGGGCTGGCTAAAGGAACCCGAGTGTAGTGAATCATTATCCATGATGACGTCGTCAAATGTGTTAGGGGGGGTTTTGTTGCGAGGTTTTAGTTCTTCATAGCTGAAAGAAGAAATCGCAAAACTTATCAATTTTTTTTAACAGTATCAAAACCTACATAACGCTACCTTAAGGTAGCCAAAATCTATTTAGCCATTTTAGGCCAATGGATTTTTCTTATATCCCTGAATCACTTTTAGTAGTGGATGTTAAAGGAATATTTTTGATAGTTTGACACGAAAGCCCGGTCCCTAGGACCAGACTTGGTTTCAAAAACCTAACTACAACAGATATTTGTTTAAAGGATTTGCTGGCCATAAAAACATTTGAAATATTTAGAGAGAATGTCCGTTTAGATGATAAATTTATTAACACAAGTTTTACCATTTCTAAGTCACTTCCATAATTCTGCTTACTTTATTTACAAATTTTTTCAATAATATTTAAAAAGCCACATAACCTAACTATTTTGATTAATGCTTATAAAGAAACACAAAAAGGAAAAATTTAAGGTTTGTGTTTCACCCTCATAATTTAGGATTTTTGTGGCACAACTTGCATATATTTACTAAAGAGCTGCACGGGTATACTTGAACTTGTTGCATACTTGAGTACTTTAAAGAATGAAATCTTATTCGTAGTGCCTCTTAATAATAACTACTTTTTCTATGAACGTCATAATCGTCAACTATGTATTCGCTGTTTTTTGACAGAGTTTTTTATTTGAGGTTTCTTGCCGAAAAAAATCAAGTTGATGATGGAAGAATGTATCAGCTACGACTTAATTTGTTCTCGCAAAAGTAGTTGAGCAGGAAAAAATACAAATTTTATTTGGATGTTGGTTTATTTTTATTGGGTTTTTAATTATTTTAATTGTATGAAGGTATATGTAAACACATATGGTAAACATATGGTGGTTGTTTTTGTTACAATAACAAAACATGCAAAATATTTCTGAAAGAAATTATAATGACAACATAACCTGCAAATTCTTTTTTTAAATTACAAAATGTCACACATCGCCACACACATACAAGCAGCATATTATTTAATTGAAAAAACAAAAATGAGCCACAAAAAAATACTTATAATGCCAACAAGTATTGCCTTAAGAGCTTGTAGTTTTTTTGTAGTTTTTTCTATTTACGTCCACTGTTTTAGGTATTTCTTTTGTACCAAATTAATAAACGTTTTTATTTGACAAACTAAAGGTTAAGTTATCTTCCATTCTCTTACACTGCGAGCGAATACAAGTGCGTACCCTCTTTTACGTCAAATTTCAAAAGTTATTTGAAAACTTATTCGCTGCAGACCTCTTAATATTTACATACATAAGGAATGTATATGTGTGTGTATAGTTTTTTTATGTACAATTAAAATAAATATATGTAAGCAAAACCTATAATCTCTAAAATTTGTTTAAAAACTTTTAAAACAAAAAGGTCTTTTAGAATTAAATCCATGTTAAGCTTTTCAATATTTTAATCTATAAAGGAAAAAAAAATTCTTAGCAAACAATCTTTAAAAACTTACTGGCATTTCTATATCCTTTTAACAAAATTTTTGCTTGAATTTTTTATTAAACTTCCATTTAAATACTTTTTTCCAACAACACTTTTCATTTCACTTTGAATCTTTTCATTCAAATGTTTACATTTTATTAATTAATTAATTTTTTTTCTTTAATATCATTAGCGGCCCAGCCCAAGAAAATTTTTTTCTTAACACCCTGTCTATATGTAGTTTTCAAATACCGTTAACGCTTCCACAAAATTTTCTTATACCGTTCAAACGACTACGACTCTCCAACGTGTAATTTAAATCTGTTTTTCGTATGTTTTTCTATGTGTTAAAAAGCCGTACGAGGATTTTTTTTCATGGTTATAATTGAAGTAATGGAACAGTCTCTTTAAATTTCCTTAGACTTTCATATGTGAGAGTATAAATTCTTGTTTATGCGTATTAACTCCCTTTAAATACACGTTAAACTATTTGGCATCTCTACATACAAAGAAATTAAGGGGTGCTTTGATATAAAAATGGATTTAAAAAATTTTACTATAATAAAAAATCTTTTAAGATGGGGGATATTAATGATTTAAATATTAAAAATTAAATCAAAAAATTCAAAATATATTTAGAAACATATAACAACTTCAAGCTATTTTTTAACATGCCCCATTGTGCAATGTAATGAAATTTGACATTTTGTAAGCAAAACAGAGAGAAGAAAAGTTCACCGTCCACTGTCATGTGATCCAAGGAATGATTTATTTATTTAAAAATATTATTCTAACATGCGCTTAATCGGTTCTTCAAGATGATTAAATATTTTAGATAATTTTCCTAAAAATATTTGTTAAAACAGAGCATAACGACATAATCAAACATTTTTTCAGCAACAGGAAGTGTATTTCATTTTTTTTTATTACTCAAATCTAGTTTCTAGTCGATTGGCAGCTCTGCCAAAATTATTATAAGTTTTTTTAAAAACTTAATTTCTGAATCAGGTATCGACCTGCGACCTGTTCTTTAATAACAAGATTGCACAGTCTCCCAAACAGACGAATAGGTGGTTTTTAGACTATAAAAATTGTACTGATTTAAGCCCAGAAACATCGATGATATTGCTTCTTGTGTGGTTAGAATTAATGAGGATCTGAATAGAGTTAACCGCTGGGCTGATAACAATGGATTATGCATCAACCCCTCGAAATCTAAATGTATTCTCCTTTCGAAATCTAAGAGACCTGTTGACTCCCCACAAGTAAGAATAAATGGCCATAATATTAATTTTGTGACCTCGGCACTAAATTTGGGAGTTACGTTTAATAACAGGCTTACCTGGAGTGACCATATATCTGCTGTCGTAGGTAGAGTTTATGGTATGCTCCGTAATTTGTGGGCTGTAAAAGATTCCACACCATTTGCCATACGTATGCTCTTGGCAAAAACGTATCTTGTCCCGTCACTTTTATATGGTTGTGAAATTTATACAAATTGTGATAGCAATGATCAACGTAAACTTACAGTTGTATATAATAACATTGCACGTTATGTTTTTCAGAAAGGTAGTCGTGACCATATTTCGGTGTTCTCTTATCAGATTTATCAAATTGACTTCGCTGATCTTCTTAAATGCAAGTGCCTTATATTTCTGCATAGAATTATTACATCTCAACGGCCTACATATTTATATAATAGAATTGTGTTCGCAAGATCTAACCGTGGAAGGAAGATAATTCAACAAAAATATAAAAGCTTACTATCCCAACGACAGTTTCTGATCTTCACAGTAAGTCTTTGGAATAAGTTACCAAATTATATTCAGAGCTTAGGCAACGCTAACACGTTCAAAAGGGAGTTGTTTAAACAGTTTATGTAAAATCGTATTTATTTTTTATATTGCTACATACTGCCATAAATTATGTTTTTATTTTTTTCTTTTTTTTCCTTTTTCTCATTGTTACTTTTATGTATTTTTTTGTCATCATATTACTTTTTCTTTGCATCTTTAATGTTTGATTCAAATTTTACCTTAATCTTAGTATTAATAAGGTTGTTTAACTATTCATTTTTAAAAAAATTATTTATATTATTATTATTATTATTATAATTGTTGCTATAAATTAATTTGATTTATTAACTAGTACCTTTCATTTATAAGATATTTTATCTTGTGGTGCTAGGATCCCACCTTTAAATAAATAAATAAATAAATAAAAAAAAAAAAAAAAAAAAAAAAAAAAAAAAAAATAAATGGTCCCCCTATTCATGGGACTTTATTTTCCTCGGAAACATGTCTAGACAATCGTCAAACTCAGCATACAAAAAACCCAGTATTAAAATACCAGAATTTTTATATAGATTTTGACATTTGTCTAGGCATTAATCTGTCTCATCAAGACGTACAATAATGTCTGAGAGAACCATGTCTAGGACAGTGTTGCAATAAAAGAGGGCTCAAATCTGGGGTAATCGCAAATAAGTGAGCGTATAAAATAGCAATCGAAGCTAGAGAACTTCAGTCAGCGTATTAATTTAGCCCGAAGCCTTCTGTCGCAAAAGGGGTTTACGATGTTTTACAGAATACCAAACAAACAGTTTGTAAATGCCAAATGACTCCTTTGCATTCCAATGTTAATACTAGAAAGCTTTGTAGATATGTTGAACAGCTGTCAATAAAGTAGCGGACAATCAGAAAATCTAAGTAGAGAGTATCAGAGGGACAAAACGAAGTCATTTGGATCCTACCTTATAGCTTGCGATCAAGGCAAGGCAGATGGTTTCCAGCCGACGCCAGATTCCCAATAAATTTCGAGCGCATAGGATAGTTGAGACAATAATGGCCATCTACTGCCAGCATCATTTTTCAAGTTATAGGCAAACGTGGTTGGTTCTCCATGTATTCTTGTGATATGGGCATAGCCCTCATACAAAGGTCCTCTTGAAATAAGTAATTTGGGATATAATTGGCTCGACTAGTAGAGTATAATACTTGTTCAAATTTAAGTCGTCCTATTGACTTATGAGAATATTGACCCATTATTGACTGCTCCTTCAATACTAGACCTTTCTCCAGAAATTATGTTTACCCCATGAATACCTTACGTTTGTCTGCTTTGAAACAGAGCTTAATTCAATTTCATATAAATGTTAACAATTTTTAAAATTTTTTGGCAATTGGTCCACATGGCCTATTAGTAATATTAAGGACCTACTCCTCAAAGTTTTCTTAACATATATGATGCGATGCAGTTTTATTTTCCGGGATAACTTGGGCTTAGTCTGTCCAAGGTTATTCAAAGATCTGCTTCCGTCATTTTGAGGGCGCAAATGTTTATAACGGGTACGAGGAAAATAAGAGAGACCCGATATTCTGGCTAGAAAACAGATAACAGTACGGTTACCTTTGTATCAAGTTAGTTATAAACCAAGTGAGAATTATTAAAGGCTTGCCGTTGTTTATTAGCGTTATAGTTTAAACTTCATAAGAACTAATGGAATAAAAACAATATTCGGGTGCGCTTTAAGACCATCTGATGTAAATGGATTTAAGATACCTTTCTTTAATTATTTCACTACCCACCTGCTAATTAACTAAAATCGTTTAAATAGTTTTAAACTACATGGATAAGTTCATATAAATGTATATATATTTAACCCCTAAAATTTTGTTCAGTGTTTCAAAATACTTTCTTCTTATTTCAGTATTCTTGTTACACATTTTCAACCCTCTGTTTTGATTGTACTTTTACCGGATAAAATCATTAAATTATTCTTGTTTTTGATTGAAACCAAATTGAGAGAAAGACATTTTTTACGGCAAGAGCTATTGTGGTAAATTATTATTTAACATTTCTTTTCCCACGCATGCGCAAATCTATTGTTATTATTTATTTCTTTATTTTTTTTTTTTAAATTTGTTTACAGGCAACCAGCAGCAGCGGCTTTGATAGCATCAACAATTTGTGAAATGGGGTGTGTTCAATGTCAGAACGTGTAAAAGCAACAATAGTTCTTCGTTCTTTCTTTAAATTTTTTACTTTCTTAGTTTTGTGATTTTGATTTATTCCTTAAACATGAATAATGATTACGACTATTTAAGGTACCTTTACACGGTAATACATATATTACGATATGTCAAAAAATGTTGTGGGATAATACAAAATCTCATCATGTAAAAGCATAATGTATTGGGTAGGAGAGAATACGGATGCAAAATTTGACAAGGGTTCGGTAAATGTTTATTTTCTAAACCATTTTAGAAACTTGTGTATTCTCATCACATCAGAGGTGTGAAAGATTGGCAGCACTTACAGCATCCAATGAAGGTGGCTACACTTAATGAAACAATACACAAACAATCAAAATAAAAACAGATTTTTTTCATGTTGTTTTTGTTAATATTGTTGAACCTTAACCATATGGCGTTACCCCAAAAGGAAAGTGGCAAGAAACAACCGATTTTGATTTTACCAACCTCATCCGTGTAAACATGAAAAATAGTTAGAACAGATTTTTATTATCTTTTTTTAAACACGGAGAGAATTTCATAATATTTTGATTCTACAAAATCTAATTACTTTGTATTACCGTGTAAAGGTACCTTTAATAAGTTGGCAGTGTTGCATTGTTTTTCAAATAAGAATAATTTTGTAATGTGATCCAGGTTTGCTTAATAGATTATTTACTTAAAGAAAAAGATTCACTTACATGATTTCCTTTTCATTGAATGTAAAACGTTTTTTATCCACTGGACTTTTAGTATTTGGCGTTAAAGTACCATTGCGTTGATAACAAGTTCGCTTAAGGGTTTGTGAAGAATTGAAAAGATTTGAACATTCTGCCACATTTATAGTTGAATAGGAGTTTTTGCGTATTTGTTGTTGTGAGGATTGTAGGGTTGTTACTAATTTTTCCAATACCATTTAAACCAGTATTTAAACATGCAATTTAAGAGTAATACAGAAACCTGTTTGATTAATTAATTATAATGAAGAAAACTATTACCATTTTCAATATTCATGGACATACGATGTTTTGCCTGAACTTTCACCAAACTAGCCAACATTTTGGTACGATGCTCTGGCTGGCAAACGCCCTTCAATCTAAGCTCATCATCGTTAAAACTTAAGATGTCCTCAACACAACTGTACATATTAAAGTTGGCTGGGAAAAATAAAATTTATTCAAATTATAATGATAAACAATATTTTCATTTCATTTATTTTAAATGACACTAAGCCCTTGAATAACTTGAAATTTACAAAATAAGTAGCTAAACAAGGCAGTGGCTGGCAAGTTCGCAAGAACAAATTTCTGTACTCTTTAACTACCTTACACACTATCCAATATAACCTTTACAAAGCGATTGACTGGCTTTGAAAAGTTTCTTTCTTTATATGGTATGATCGCGTTCCACTTTCGTACAACACAGACTACAAATGATCTTCCCATAGTCAGGGAAGCACATTTGTCCTAGATGAACATCCAAATGAAAATTTCTCCGTAAGGTACTCTGGAACCCCTGATTTTATCAGTTTGTAAAATTCTATTTGAATTTTGACATTAATGTAATCTTCAAAATCGCAACCTAAAAGGCTTCTAGTGTATCGCGAAACATGATCGTACTACTTACTCCGTTAAAACACAGTTTCAACTTAGTTAAGTTTAGCTGAGAAGTTCCTGAATAAAATTCCATACCGTACAAAAACGCCGGGAGACATAGGGCTAATGCAACTTTCTTTTTAATTTCAAGTGGAAGGTAATACCCTACTATGTATAGCCTTCTTAACGTCATACCTATTTTAGAGCATACCTGATTAGTATGCATATCGAAGTTGAGGCTTGATTCCAAGGTAAAACAAAGCGATTTGTAATGTTCTACATAGTCGGCTAGTATATTGTCCATCTCGAGGTGACGTTTCTTAAACGACGTATGCGAAAAAAACATAGCTTTGGTTTTCGAAGGGTTTGAGCTTAAGAAGTTGCGTTGAGACCAATTAATAATGTTTTCCAAATCCCTATTTACATTTACCTCAAAACTAGACTCATCAGCAAGCAGCTAAATATCGTCCGCACATATGTAGCACTGGGAAAATAGAATGCTTTGAAAAATATCGTTCGTATATATCATTAATAACAAAGGGCTAATAATTGCTCCCTGAGGAAAACCCCTAAACAAATTTAGAAGGTCAGAGAAACTCTCTTCCAATTCGACAAATTGGCAAGGATTCTCTAAAAAAGACAAAATTAACTTGCAAGCTGTTTTTCCGAACCCATGTTGAGTAGATAATTTCCTAATCAACACGTTGTGGCTTAAACCATCAAAAGCTTTGCTGAAGTCTAAAAATATAAGTACTGATGACTGCTTTTCATCAACGTAGTTTCTTATATTGTCAACAATGTTGAGCATTTGCGTAGTCGAGCTGAACCCCTTTCGCAATCCCGACTGAAATCTTGAAATAAGATTATTAGTACTTAAATGGTGTTTGTTGCATCTGTTTAATTAAGACCGCTTCAAATATCTTTGACATGGAGCATAAAATACTAATAGGACGATAATCCGCTGGTCAATTTTCCATTGGCTAGGAAAAATAGATTTGGTGACAGCTGTATTTATAATATGAAGTATGTGATTAGATACATAGGGGAAAATAAGTTTAATGAATTTTAATGGAATTCCATCAGCACCAATGGCATTTGATTTAATTTGGTTCAAGCTTTCGTACAGCTCCTCATTATCAATGGTCCTAAACGTGAATCTGTTTAAAGACTCAAAGGATTTAAAATTAACAGGTGGATCTATTGTCCGTGGTAATTGAGGAAATATGCAATGCTGGTTGAAGCTGTTTATTTCCATTTCCAAGGTCGAGTGCAGATTATCGCAGCATGACTTAGTGTCCCCGACTTCTCGCAATTTCTACCACAGCTGCCTAGTGTTACACTCTGAAAAAAAACTAATCGACTGCTTTCTTTTTTGCTTCCTTATCGCTGATTTTACCCTGTTTCTATAAAAGCGAAAAGTTCTATATCTAACCTCCGTCCGATCCTCAAGATGCGCCTTATATGCATGATTTCTGTTCACCTGGGCTAAATGCACTTCCTTAGCCTGCATCGAGTGTCCGAAAATTCTAAGAAACAGCCAATGGGTTGCCAGCTGAATTGTTTAAGACCGCAGGCGACAGTCTGTTAAGGTGCATGCATATGCTTGTTTGTCAATCTGGCTAGAAGAACACATAGCCAAGCTTCTAGCCACTCAAGTCTCAAGCTTAATGCGTTTGCGCTGTACACTCAAAAAATTATTACAGTAACTGACTGTAATTTATTTAGGAAGTATTCCGTAAAGTTGTTTTTAAATGAAAAAAACAGTTAAATTTGAATGCAATATCTTTTTACCTGATTTTAAGGGTTATTCACAGCTTTAGCTAAACAAAAAAACTGATTTACCGTTAAAGTTATTTTTGTCAGTTATTTTTTGTTAATATTTAATTTCGTTGTTATTTTTCTGATAGTTTGTGTTTTGCTGTAAATGACAAAAAATCTAGTTAATTTTAGACGAAAATGTAAGTTAATTTTTTGATGTCTGAATTTAAATGGAATATTTTGTTAATTTTAATGAATATCTAGTTGGAGGGTTTTTAAATGAATATCCAATTATATTAAATAGATTTCCAGTAAATTTTACCTTAATAATTTTTTCAGTGTACGACAATGAATCAGTCAGTTTCTTTAGAAAGTTTAACTTGAGCACTGTTGCCCTTTTGTGGTTGTGTCATATTTCGTACCAGTATTTTTTAAATTTATTATAATCTTTATAGTGTCTGGAATTATTATTATTTATTGCAGTTTGAAATTTTTAAATTTTTATCTAAGACTGGCAACCCTGGTCCTATTCATTATTTATTTCTGACTGACCTTTCAACTTACTTTCATATTGTTGCAAATCCAAAAATTCTAGCCATTCCTTAATCTTTATCTTTGAATTTAACACCATCATGTTGTTGGCATCCTTACGTCGAGTGGACGAATATCGAAAATTCCAATAAATACTACTACGCCGATTGGCCATGCCTTTGGCTTCCACAGGTCTGGCTTGTACATTTCCCATGGTTTTTTTGTTAAATATTTTTTCTTGTTTTTTAAAAATTATAAAACTGATTTTAATTAAGACTTTTTGAATATTTTCTAGTTAAAAAAACATTAACTTATGCGATCACTTGAAGATCATTTTCGTATTCTCGGTTTGGGAATTTGCTGACAACTAAAACCCATTGTCAATGTCGTATTATGCAAAACCATTTTTCTTTATATTTGCAGCATATGTGTGTGTGCGCGGATGTATGTGTTTATAAAATTCTTTTTTTTATATTTACAGTTGTTTATATAAAAAAAGTGTTTTATTAACACTTTGTATTAACCCATTGTGAACGGCCATACCTATGTATATCTATCATGGAACCAAAAGAATACTTATATATAAACATTAAGATGACTCCTATTATTTGTTCATAAAATTTTTAATTTAAATTTGATATCGTCAGGTAGTGTTAGAGTCATGACTTAAAGTGGTTATTCTAATCTTGAAGAACAGAAGCTTTAGTATTCCTTTTTTTGTTTTCATAGATCCGAGCCTTATCTTCGCAATAAAGTAAAAAATTTTGTTATTTATGTGTGTATCACCAAGTAATATTGATTTTTTGTGAGTTGATTTCTTTGCTATAGATCGCGTAGAATTTAAAAAAAGATTAAGAAATTAAGTTACAATCGGTATCTCTTATGTAGGTTGCTTGCTTACTTTATCCCTTTGGAATTACTTGCCGTTTTTTTCCACACACACATACAAAATCTTTTGGAAACCTCTTTCGCTTTTTAGTTACGAAATTAATAACTTCGGAGAATTTAATTAGGTAAAAACTTTTTATTTTTTTGGTCTCTTTTGTATTAACTTCGTGGGATAATATCATTTTATGTTACTGATTTTCATTATGTGGTAACACTACTTTTGAACTCAGTTTGAATTAGTCTCCATTGTACTATTGAAGTGGTTTTAAAAGACCAGTGGTATTACCTATATCATGGCGCAATAATGTATCAGGTGGTGGTGATTCTACAACAACAAAACTTGGTGAAAAAAATTTTCGTTTTTGTTGTAGTTTTCGTTTGCTCAGTTGTCAAAAAAGATATGTTAAGGTAAACAACTTTGACTACCCAGCCTGATCAGCTGTGCTCGTAACACCACCTGGTCAACATAATTTCACTAGAACTATATTTTCATTTTCGAAAAAAACTAGAACATCTCTTGACGAAAAGCCAGTTTGCAAAAGTTTTTACTGTTGTAATCCAGAATCTCAAAGCAGAGCCATCGATTCCGAGGACTAGAGAGCTAAGATGGCAAACTGATGTGGCTCTTTTGTTAAAGTAGATAAACTGTTTAGCATAATTCTACTGGATTTTGCGTTAATCAGCTTAAAACCTTCGAATACCAAAGAAAGTTTGCCTGAAGAAGAAGAGGAGCTCTAAATTGAGAGAAATCGTATCCCAAAAAAGGGCCAGAGTTCAAAACAAAAAACTGTTTAAGGTTAGTTTTTCTTACATTTCTGAGTTTTTACGTTTAGTCCTCTAATATTGGGCAACCGTTTTGCTATGGAAAAAATCATTTACTTTCGTCTAAACCGTAATCATCGCAATACATATTTGGAATCCACTTTCTTCCTTTGTTGGTTTTAAATGCTTAATTGTTAAGATAAGCCTTCTGGGGATAAAATAATTTTTCGATGGACTTTTAGTTAAACGTTGCTTTTACTTATTTGGTAAGTAACAATAACAGAATGTTTGTTCCATTTACCGAATGTAGAATCGATTTTTATGAGCTTCGAACTTCTGTGCCTCTTCTTCAATTTCGGACACCAAGTTTTAAAAAGCCCTCCTTCATTTGATCCCTTCATCGGAGTTTCAGTCTTCTCCTTCTGCGTGATCCGTCACCAGATTTGAATTCAAATGACTTTCTAGCTGAAGTATCTTCATTCGTTCTCATAACATGACGTAGCCAACGTAAACGTTGAATTTCAATATGCGTACTTAAGTCAACGCCGGCAAACAGAGCGTAGGGCTTGCGGCTAATATGACACTGATATTCTCCTTCCATAGATTTTTCGAAGAATTTTCCTTTTAAACACTCTAATCACTGCCTTATCTGCCTTCCCAAGCGCCCATGCTTTAGAGCCATATATAAATAAGCGCGATAAAATCATCTGTCAACTTAATGAAAATAAAAATTTTCTTTCGTTTGTAATAAAATTTGATGTGATAGAAAAATTCTGATCTCAAGTCTAAACTGCATCCTGCACTGTTTTTTAATTTTACTTTTATATACATATGGCTTTGATACCTTTTTTTAATACTGACCAGTATAATATCTGTTTAAATAATCAATATTTCTTTTCCGCACTTAATGGGTTAATTATTTTGCTACGTTTTGTAATAGTATCTATCTACAAGTAGATATAAATAAATTTTGTTGTTTCCATATAACTCGTACGTTCATCAGTTAGTTTGTTAGTCGATTACAAATAAAAAGTTTTTTTGTTTTCATATTGGTTGGCGCTATTGTTTCACCATTCTCCAACTTATATTAAATTTCGCTGATCAATGTGCTATTTTCTAAATTATAGAATTAATATTTTATCAACATCAAAAAAAACACGTTGTGGAGATTTTATAATTTTTGTTGATTTATCTTTAAATTATTATTTTTTATTAATAATGAGTAAGAATAGGTTTGGAAACTAGGTCAAGTAATGCCAGAAATCTATTTAAATAAGGTAACCACGAAACAATACAAAAGGATGCCGCCAGAGTTTTTATTTTCTAAAGTCATATGGCCATAGTTATTGCTCTGAAAATACTTATATGCTACATTACCACAATATGAAAGGATTTAGTATAATAATAATAAAAAATTCGTAACAAAAACAACAAAAATAAATTCAAAAGTTTTTATGTTAATTTTTAAATATTGTAAAACTTAAACCATCTGCTGTTACCACCAAAACAAAAACAATTATTAACAAAACCCGATTCGATTTTATCAATACCAATCGTATGAATATGTAAATACTTAGAACAAACTTTTGTTTTGTTTTCTTAAGCACAAAGAGAATTTCATAATAATTTTATTTTACAAAGTCTAAATACCATGTTAAGGGCCCCTTTTTTTTAAAGTTTAGACAATTATTTAAATCTAACGTTCATTTATGCATTAATTCGTTTAATAAACACTTTGGGGTGCTTAAAAAGTAAATAGTAACATTACACTACTCACCAATAGATGGCGCTTCAAACTGATTTCTATTGGTTGCTAAAAAAAGATTAAACCTGCACAGTGTTTCAAGTAAAAAATAAACTTTTAATATTGTAAATGAATTGTTTTGTACAAAAATGAAAATATTTAATAAAATTCTATATTCTCTATGACAAAATTTAGTATGTTGTTAAGAGCGGTTTCCCTTTATTTTTCTGCTTTAACAAATGCAAGTATCTGCACCTTAAAACATTATTGTTTTTGCCATTTTCCATCTAAAAGGGATGACAGATGGCAAAAACATGACTTAAAAAATACATACACAATTAAACGTTTAACTTTTTATCCACGTAAAACTTTAAATAAATAATTAGCCCGCAGGTAACCCCTAAGACTTTTAAAAATGATCAATAAATTAGTCAAAACACAAAATTAATAACTTTTTGTTTTTTTTTTTATTTGCTGACAAGACAATACAACACATAACGAATTACTTTAAAAATCACCCAATTATTAACAACGTAGAAAATTATATAAATAATTCCACATTATTCTTCCAACTTTTTATATTTTTGGTAGTTGGAAGATTGGCCAACGTTGTCAAAAATCAACATCTATAATGCTTGTGCCCAATCAAAACTACACTACCTTAAGGTGGTTTTATACGAAATGTATTTTACAAATGAACTGTAAAATTTTTCACTGCAAAATTGATACATGTCGTGTGTACGCGTGAAAACATTGCTTGTGTGAAACACATATGTAAAAGTCATATGACAAATTTTCAATTAGAACCCGTTCTTTTTTTCATCTGACAAAGCATGGGTCATCAACTGTTTTTAGAATAACAACAAGGAAAAGTAAGTTGTTTATTTTGGTTTGGATGTTATGTCAGATGTAATTACATACGTCCATGTGAAAGCAAAAATTAAAAACCATATGTAAAATGACAATTTTGACAGTCATACGCAATTACATATGAATTGCAAAAGTGACAAGTCATGTGTAAAATACATCTCGTATAAAACCACCTTTAGTAATAAGTGGCATGCCAGGGTATTTCCCGTAAATGTTAATGTTACGTTGATTCCCAAAATGGGAAAGCCCTGCTGACAACCGTGAAAGTTAGCAGCCCTCTCCATGGCTATGGAGATTATGGTTAACATTGGCCTTGTTAATTATCTGAAGTCTAATAATATACTAAGCGACCGCCAGTATGGCGTTCGTAGGGAAATTTTAACGGGGTTCGTGCAGGCATTTTCAACAGTAAAATTGTTTATCATTTTGGCGAAAGTAAAGTGGTGGCTTAAGTTATTTTTAAATCGTTTCATAAAGTCTGGCATTATGCACTTCTAATTTAAATTGTTGCTTAAGGCAACGGTAAAATTTTTTTGTAGATTTATATGAGGTCAAGCCGAAGACGTTTGCTGCGACTAAGGCCGAGTTTAAAGAGTATGCGAAACAAAGAGACAGTTGAAAATTGACGAGAATCCTATGGGGCGACACAAATGAGGTCAGAGCAAGGAACATTCTAAAAGGTAGAAAGCCTGAATTAAGTAGGATGATAAGCGTGCTGACGGGTCGTTCAAACTTACGAGCGCATCTCAATCGAATAAAGGCTGCGGAGGACAGCGAGTACAGGGTATATAGGGAGGGCATCGAAACAATGAAGCTCTTCTTGAGTCACTGCCTTGCTTTCGCCCAAGCCAGAGACCGATGTTTCATGTCTGGTGCCTTGCCAGATGTAGCTCATTGATGAGATGTAAAATAAGAGGTGTTGAGGAAACTCTTCCGCATCGATTTTTTGTAAACTTCTCCTTCGAGATTCGTTGACCTGGCTAGGTGCGCACAACATGCCGATCTCTGGCTGCCAACAAGTACTGCTGCCTCTGTTATTCATCTTGTAAACGATTTTCTTGATACCAGCACATTGCACTGCATGTAGGGGGTCATGCCCTGAATCTGGCTTAGTACCCAAGGACTTGAAACGTATTTTGAATAAATTTTTTTTAATTAAGTTAGAACGTATAAAACAAATAAATAAATAAATGCGCTTTAAAACTATGGATTAAAAAATTTTAGTAAATAATTCTATTCTACAACATCAATTTCATCTTCATTCTCCTCCACATCACTCATTTCGATGCTAGAAGAGCCCTCGGAAGAATAACCGGGTAAATCATTGCGGTCCTCCTCATTATCCACATTCGTTTTTAGAATATCCAAAGAATCTTTACTTTCCGGCTGTTTCTCTTGGCCACTTTTAAGGTTCTCACGAGTGTGACGCCATTTCATGCGACGATTTTGAAACCAAACTTTTACCTTTAAAAATAACAAATTAAAAAATTTTATATATTTTTGAAACCGAGATATTGAAAAATCAATTTTTTTTTGAAAACCTCTTAAGTTTCTTTTTACCTGTGCATCTGTTAGATTAAGGCGGGCTGCCAGTTTACGTCTGTCCGGTTTGGTAATGTATTTCTGCTGTTGAAATTGAATTTCCAAACCCTTACGCTGTAGATTGCTAAACACAGCTCTGGACCAAGAACGCTTGCGTTTACCACTATTAGGATTTGTGTGCGAGCTCCCCGCATTGTTGTTTGATGTTGTTGTATTAGTTGTGGCTGCTGTTGCGCAGGTACGAAATGTTACATGGGTTGCACTGGAATTCGTGGCTGGCAAATGGTGATGTCTTAGCGTATTGACACACGATAAACTCTCTTTTAGTGACGGAATGTCAAACTGTATTTTCGTATTGAATCTGTTTATGTTGGAAAAATTTTGCAGATTTAATGGTTGGCTGCTAACTTGTACAGGCTTAAGACCACAAATAGGATTTATAAGCGATGACAGCGGGAAATTAGTTTGGGCAGGCAAGTGTGACGTCAAAGATTTTGATTGTTGCATGTGATGAACATGGTGAAATCGTATTAGAGATGTTAATGACTGGTTGGAAAAATGTGGCAGGGAAGGAACTAAAATGATATGAAAGATTTTCTTTTTACAGCAATTTTGAAATATTTATTTAAGTTCAAAATCTTTTGAATAAATGCAATCAATAAAGATTCAAAATATCACAAATGAAATTTTTTTAAATTACATGCTTGTCAACAAAAAAACATGTTGTGGTACCTATATTGGATTTCGTGGAAAAAATAGACGACGCCACGCCCATAAAAATTAAATATTTAATGCTGGCCTTTCTACTGCATATATTTTTTTATGCATGTACAGGGCCTCTAACGTCGCAAACATTAAGAAAAAAAAACTGGGCGGCGTCACGCCCACAAAAATTATATAATAAATACTACCCTTTCTACTGCATTTTTTTAAATTTTTAATGCATGTACAGGGCCTCTAATGTCGCAATTATTAAGAAAATAACTGGGAGGTGCCACGCCCACAAACATTAAATATTTAATTCTCGCCCTTCTACTGCATTTTGGTTTAAATTTTTATGCAGGTACATGAACATTAACGTCCCAATAATTTAAAAAAAAAACTGGGCGGTGCCACGCCCACAACAACGTAAATTATGTTGCACTGATTTCAATTAAACTTTGTACGGATATATAAATTATTTATTGAAAAATTTTTACGGTTTCATAGTAGGCGGCGCCCATAAAACTTTAAACTTAGATACAGGTACTTCTACCTAATAAATTTTAGGAAATTTTGTACGTTTATTAACGGTTTAAAAACACAGATTTTTAAGGCAAAAAAGTAGTCGGTGCCACGCCCCCAAAAATTTATCTCTTCACACTGATTCTTTTACTGCACAGGGGTTTTTCAACTTTGTTCGCATATACATACATATGTATATAAAGCCTTTAATGTTAAAATTCTCTGGGTTATAAAGGAGGCGATGCCACGCCCACAATTATTAAAACTTCAATACAGTTACTGCTATTTAACTGATTTTGATGAAACATTAAGCATATATGTATAAGCCAGCAACTTTTCATGTTGAAGGTTTAAATGGAGAACAAAAGTGCTATGCCACGCCCACTTTAACTAAATTTATTATTTTGTGCGTGTTTATGCATTTTCAAAGCCTCTAATTTTTATAAAAAAAGCGGTGCTTTTTCTACAAAAAAAACTGTTAAAAATTGTGATTGATGTGACATTTTCAAAAAAAAACTGTAAAAAAATAAAATCCGATTATTCAGTATGTCATCATCTTAAGCTCTTGTGAAATAAATAAAAACAAAAAATCAATCAATTTATTTTTATTTCGATTACTTTCATTCTTCTTTAGACGTTAATTTATCGATTTTTTTCTAAAGAAAAAAAAAAATTGATTTCTCCCCACTTTAGGTTGTTTTACGTGGAATTGACCATATGTCACATTGAATAAAATGGCTTCTCTAGGGTTAAGAGTCAACAAGTTAGAGCAAGAGAGCACGACGATTGCCATGTCATTACCCGTAAACACAAATTTGCATGCCAGGGTGACCATTCGTTTCTAGGACGAACGCCCACTGAAGCTTTTTATAATTTTTTTGAAGAAAAAAGTTTTTATAATCTAGAACCCACTTTTATTTACGTAAAATCATCGACCTTAAAGCACTTTCGGGTTAAAAATGAAGTAAAGTTTACCATTTTGGTTTCATAAGCAGTAGAGTCGGGTCCTGCAAAGCGGGCCGGGTAAAGCTTTAAGTGTATAAAACTAACGGAAATATCAAGAGCAAAACATTATTTAGTTTGAGTATGTAATTCGAAATGCCAATGAATATATTAAACCGAACAATGAGAGGTAGAAAAAAATAACAAAGAGAGGCAAATTGTAATAAAAAACAATCACAAACATCAACAACAATAAGATCATTAACATCACCACCACCACCACCATCATAATAACAAATCATTGATAGATGAGGCGCCTCATTGGCACTGATAAAGTCAGCGCCACTTAACTCTTTTGTAACATTAACAAATCTTGATTTTATGATAATGATCGCCAATGATTATTATCGTAAAAATTTAAAATCATTTCGATATTATCACCAGCCAGGAAGCATTTTCTTTTCTTCAATGGCGTTGTTTAAAATGCAACAAAAATATTAATAATAAAAAACAGTTAAATCCATTCAGCTCCAACGGGTATCCATAAATTTACCAACCACCTAGAAGAGTTTGTTTCTTTTGCATTTAAGAACAAAAAATTTTTCTTGCTTTTGAAAAATATTAAACATTATTCATGCCGTGTTAGTTTGTGTATCCGCTTAGGCACCTGTGGTGTTGGAAAGGAAATTTTTTTACAAATTATTTTTAAAATCAATAAATATTTATTGAATTCTATAGATTTGAATATATTAAAAACAAATATTTTTAACAATTTTTTATTATAATTAATGCCTTAATTAACTAAAACAAAAAAGTATAATTATAATTATTTGTTTATATTGATACAAGATTTTAAAAACAATATGAAATGATTTTAATAAAAATGTTATGATAAATTTAAAAATAAATTGTTAAAAAAAGAGGTTTGTATATTAATAATAATGCAATCGTATCACTGAAGCAGTATTTTTTTAAAAAAAATTGAGACATAAATTAATTAAAATTTCATTCAATATAATTTGTTTGAAAAAACAAATCAAAATTTGAAAAAATTACTAAATACAAGATATTTTTAAAATTAAAATTAAAAAAAAGAGAAAAGAAAAATGATTTTAAATAATGTTTATTATTCAACTGGTTTTCAATCTAGTCGGTACTCGATTTTTTGTGTCCAGAACCAGAAAAAATAAAAATGTGGGTCGTTTCAAAATAAATAATGAAATAAAAAAATGCTTACAGAAGCTGGCAATGAACATTCAAAAGATTTTTTGTTACTTTTTTTTTTACTTAACTGACGAGGAAGGGATCGGCCCGGGATATTGAACTTAGTTGTGAGCCGGTGAGGCCACCATTGAGTTTCTGTTATGGACTTATAGGTACTTAGATAATGGACAAGGTGGGCCAAACCTGGAGGGACAGGGCTGATTGCAGGATCTCTAGACTTTTATGGCCCAGGCTGGAACGGATGGGCACTGATCTGCTGCTCAAGGAGAGCATAGGGGTTCTGAGGTGCATTTTTGGGACTCTCACAGGGCACTGCGATGTGAAATATAGGACGAACAAATGGGACAGGAACTCTCCAGATTTCTGCAGGGTATGCGGGGACGAAGAGGAGTTAGAGACAGTAGAACATCTTGTCTGCCACTGCCCTGGGCTGCAGATTCGCCGACAGAGGTGGTTTGGAGGCCGTTTCTTAGATGGACTTGGTGAGGTCCCTGGCAGTGGGCTGGAGAGCATCATAGGTTTCATTAAAGGGGTTGGGTGGCTGGGAAAATAAGTGATTCAGGGCCTATGACTATTGACTTTCTTAGACATCTTGCGGACGGTACTCTTGCTTTCTTTATCCTTACCTATAAAATTCTTCTCTCACTTTTATTTTTCTTCTCGACTTTTCTGAAGGGATTCATAATGGGCCAGGGCAACCAATAACTTATAAAAAACGAAATTTTCATGCCTTTTAACTCCCTATTTCTACTAATTTAAAAATTTTTTTTTGCTTTTAGTAAAACACAATAGTGAATTCGATCCCCCGGTTTTGCTGTAGCCTTCAGCCTGGTGATAGACTTTAAGCTCCAGTGCTTTCCAAATACAAGCTTCGCAAAAAATATAATATACAATTTATGACACTTTAGTTATGAAGCTACGAAAAGTTCTGATCTGAACGAGAATGATATAAGGGTTTGTGTTCTTGCCAAAATATTTAAATTTAGCAAAGCTGGCATTTAAAAAGTCAATTGCCCAGCCGAAGTCTACAGCAAAACCAGCGATTCGAAGCTACTAAAGATTAGCCGAAGCTATTTACATAAAGTGAACATTTACTTTTGAAACGAAATCAGTATGCTTTTTAGTTTTTATGCCATAAGAACCACCTTTAATTAATGCGATTGAATGCAACTTCCCCGGAGTCGCCCTTAGAGCATTAAAATGTATCACATTACCCCATTAGTTTTACCTCCCAAATACATCCCTAAAACATACTTATCCCATATCAAATAATGGGGTTGCCATACAAAAATGATGGAAAAACGCCCATAACTCCCCAAAGTCGACCTTAGAAAACTAAAGTGTAGACCAAACTCCATTAGGGTACCCTCTCAAACATATTCCTAGAACATATGTACTTGCCCCCTATCTCCATTGCCTAAGGTGGCTCCATTACAAAGTTTTGGAAATCGTAATAAATCCCCCTATACAGCTTCCAGGCTACCCTTTGATGGGTCAAATGTAGAAGTGACCCAAACTGATTTTTCCTTGCAAACATTTTCCTTAAACATACTTGGCTCCTATCTTCACCCCCTAGGAGGCTGCCATACAAAATTTGAAAAAATAGGGTAAAAACCCCTACAACTTCCCCGTAGTAGCCCAAAGAGGGTTAAAATATGACACCGACCCCTATTCACAATAAAAAAAAATTATTTTTATAAATTTTTGCTTTTTATTTTCGCTTAAGTTCATTATATAATTTCTTTTATTATTTATTATTTAAAAAAATGGATGAAAATAAAAAAAAATAAGGGCTAATGTGCAGGGTATATAAGATTCGGCATAGTCGAATAAAGCGCTCTTAGTTGTTATGCCTAAAATCTTAAAGTTAAATAGAAGTAACACTGAATGAAGAAAAAAAAAATCAAATTTTTGTGCCCCACAGAAATACTAATCTTTCAGAGACGACTTTTTTACCCGGTGTTCTCTGGAACGTATGCACCGTGTAAAAACAAGATTGGGTGTATTTCATAGTGAAATACCTAGCAATCAAAAATTTTGGAGGCAAATTACGGCATTTGATTCAAATCGAAATTAAATACAAATTCTAATTGGGATTCCTATATTAAAAGCATTAAAAATTCAATCGATCTAATAGAATTTCGATTCAAAACAAATGCCGTAGTTTGCCCCTTGATTTAACTCCTGACGCTTTAGAAGTTATTGCATTATGAAATGATAAACAAAACTGTTACATGTTTTTGATTGCCCTGCCATTTATGTTTATGTTTTAAATTGTTTTTTTATTTTTTGTTTATGTATTCCTCGCTGCTGTGTTCTTTATGATTGTTTGTCTACTAATTGATTGAGATAAATGGGTTTAGCGCCTAGAAGCCATTAATTAACTAATTGATTAATTTGTTTTTGGTTAACTTTAAAAACAAATTTTTTATTGCTATTACATTGTCTCTTTTGTTTTAATTTTTTATGTTTAAATTTTATTGTAGTTTGTGGAAATCGATATATGTATGTATACATTAGTTGTTAAATGCTGTTTATAACACCTGTTTAACTAAAGGTATAGCGAGAGCTGCCCTAAAAACGTGACCACCAAAAATTATAGTTTTAAACTTTTTTAATTTATTGTGATTTATATCTTTTACATTACAAAATTATTAATCGAATTTTTTCCTTTCATTTTTTACCGTGTTACCTTTAAAAACTTATATAAAGGCAAAAATTATCAAATAATTTTTTGCTTAAAATAGTGGTCACGCTCTTTGGGCAAATATTTAATATATCTGACCATATCTTAACAGACACACGTTACAATTTAGATTGAATTAAACAATTCGTGAATATAAAAAATTTTAATTAAATTAATAAAAATATTTTTGGAATAAAAATTAATTTATTTAACTCACAAAAACAACCTTAACAATTGAAAAGTACTCATTATGAGCGACTGACGTGGTCATTAAATTTAATTTAAAATTTTGCCAAATTTATTTATTTATATTTTAAATTAGCATTAACTTAAATATTTATTATTTAATAAATAGTCTTCATACACGATCAACAAAAATAAATAAAAGAATTCAAATTAAAACAGAGAAATCATTCTACACAAAAATTTTTCTTATAAATACATATTTGTATTTAAAAATCGATAAACAATTTGTTAACAATTTTATTTTCAAATAAATTCTTCCCTCAAGTGTTTTTCTCTCTTCTTCACAAACATTAGTTTTGCGTTTAGTCATTATGTATGAACAAATTTAATTTTGAACGATTTGTTATGCTGATTTGCTCGTTGGGTGGTATGACGGAATAATAAAGAGATTTTTTTTATTAACACTTCACCTGCATTTAAAAACTTTTTGATGTGCCTGCACTTTGTTAAAAACTAAATTTTTATTTAATTTAGGAAAAATTGATTTTGCTCATACCTTTAAGAGTTTGAAATGTTAAAAAAATTACTTCTCTTATCATCTCTTCGCACTGTGTAATTCTTATTATTTTATTTTGTTTATTTTAACTTTTTCAAAATAATTAATTATTTCTTTAATGATAGAACATAAGGCCTATTTCTAGTCAATGATCTTTGGCCATTGAAGCTTTGCATCTTCATTATTGTTGTTGTTGTTGCTTTCCTTGCATTTGTTGTTCATATTAAGGCTTTATTGGCTTTTATCCGAAATCATTAACAAATACAATAAATATTTATTTAGTTTTCATTAAGAATGTAGTGCCTTCATTTATTTACCTGTTGGCATGCTGTTTCTCCATTTATTGGCATAAATATTGTTCTCAATGATCATCATCATGGGTGGTGAAACTAAACGTATGGCCTCTGATTGCTGAAATTCTTTTCATGGTTTTTTTGTTTTTAACGTTTTTTGTTTTGCATTCCGCAATATTAACAGAAAACAGAATTCACTTCTGCGGTTAATGAGCTTGTATGCAACGAGTAGAACTATTAGTATAAATGAATTTTGTAAATTTTTGTAAAATGTTTATCAGTTTCGTTGCGTATTGAAGTATAAAAAAACAAGTTGCACTTTGTTTAAAAAAAAATTAATTGCAAAATAATATTTTAGGTAAAATTGATTTAAGAAAGCAATATGCGTTATGTTCTTGCCTGTAAAAACACATTACATTCCTGTATGCCATTAAATACAGTACGCAGGCGCACAGTGGCTAAAAATCCTTTTTCGACGATCAAAACTCTATAACTTTTGAAACGAATAACATATTTTTACAATTCCTTTTTGGCTTAAGGGAAGACTTTTTAAACTTTTTTACAGTTTTAGTTTTTATTAAAAATGGTTAAGTAGTTGTCCAGAAATGAAAGCTAAAATATTAGCTTTTGATGTTTTGTAGCATTTAGTATGAAAGTGCTTTTGGTTGAAATTAAAAATTATGGTATTTTTTTTATTAAAAAAAGGGGTGAAATTTTGATTTAACTAAAATAAAGAAACTGGGAAAAAATTTAATAACATATCAGGCGTAAAGAGATAAAATCATTGATTTTCTTAGGACTGCTATCCTAATAATATTATAATCATAAGCATTATAAACAGATTTCCGCTTCCCCTGCTGCCTACCCAACCAATTTTTTCCAACATTAAAGCATTACTGCACAAAGAGTTTTAGAAGACAGTAGCTAATATAGCTTCCTAGATAAATCATATTAAAAGTTTTATAAAAATTGTAGGACACTGCATCCCCTGCTTCTATGCAAAAAATTTTTATCTCACATGTAGGCATTGTTGCTCAATTATTTTTCGTAGACAAATTTAGACCGATAACTTGTATAGCTTCCGAGGTATAGCGTATAAAAATCTCTTTTAAATCAGCGATCCCTGAGACCCCAAAATAAAAAAGAAAGAGTTTGTAGTCCCCTGTCAGACGACCAGTGTGACCAGTTAGGATTTTCAAAATGTTTAATGGACAAATTTTTAAATTACATTTAATGGTTGGTTTAACTTATATCTGCGAATCTTCATTTTCGTTATAAAATATATAATTAAAAGCAAAATCAGAAATAAGCTAAGTAATAAATATTTCAAAGATCTTATCCGCATAAAATATTGTCGCCTTTATGAAACTTTTACTTTAACATAACCAACTTAATTTTTAATATTTTATTTCAAAACTATTTTAATGCGATTCAATCATATTTTAAACCTTTAAATATGGTCATCCTAGTGCCATTAAAGACAAATAATAACGATCAAAACACAACAACTAACACAATCAAAACATAGGAATGGCTGTGTTCCTAAACGCATTTTGCTTTGCATCCCAAAATTTCAAGTGCTTCCTGAAAGCAAAGATGAAGTTTTTGATAATATCTTATACTTCCAAATGAGTGTTTACACCTATATTATTGTTCTGGAAGCAAAAAACTTTGCCAAATTAGTAAGGAATGTATAAGGGATGAAGTTGAAAATTTGTAATGCAAAGCAAATTGCGTTTTGGAATACAGCCAATGTATGCGCGTGCCGATCACTGTTTTAAATGGTTTATTTGTATTAAAGCTACCCTCCCCCTGCTCCTATTTAAAATCTTTTTTCTGTACATTGGCAGTTTTGCTCACTTAATTTTTGTAAAAAGTTTGAAAATTTATTTTAAATGATTCATTTGTATAGGGACTACCGCTTTCCCTGCTCCTAACAAACTCATTGTTATTTTTTTCAAAATTTACATTTTAAACCAGAACTGCTTTGTTTCGGTTTTAAGGTCGATAGCTGTCATAGTTTCTTAGATTAAGCGCAAGAAAAATTTAACTAAATTTGGGTAAATACCACTTTCCCTGCTACTACCAAAAAAACATCCCCAAGTTGGGTTGCCGCCACTCCTTCATATACTTAGGGAAATATTGTGACAACATTGACTATGTTCTCTGAGATATACAGGGATACATGCATGAGTTTTACCCTCAAAAGTTTTATAACGTTTTCCGGTTCATTTACATTTAAAATTCACCAATATACAGCAAAATAAAGTCTTAAATAGATCCTTTAGAATAAACGGTATCTATAAACGTATACACATGTTTGTATGTGTGTACCTGTACTTGCCCTTGATCAACATTTGGTTAATGTTCGATATTACACCATAATCATTTTAAAATTATATTTTCACACCTTATTTTCAAAATTAATACCAGCGATGTTATAAAGAATTAATTACAGATGTTTATTATATTGTTGTTGCCCCCAGTTATTGTATTAAAGTTGCCACCCTTGTTATCGTCACCATCATCATTGTCGGCTCATTATTCGTTTAATCTATGGAATTGTTTTTGTAAACATTACACAGGTTTCACTCTTTTATATTTTTGTTTTATTTGTTGTTCAATAATGTACAGGGTGAAGAAGACAACTTATTACATTGTAAACAGTTGCACATAGTAGTACTTGGGATTTCAATTGGATCTGTGAGTAGCTTTTTACTTTTTATTGTTCAAAATAAGGGCAATTATATTTGTTTCCTTGGTTTTTAAAATTTTCAAGGTAAATATAGTTTGATGAGAATTTTTTTTAAAGGCAGAAACTATGGCTGTTAGACAAGCCCCCTGAGAAGAGTACCCTCATTACTTCGTTTTTTTATCACATGACTTAATTGTGGAATTGCTGCAATATTATGTATTTAAGTACGATCAGCTCTGTGGTGGAGCCTTCACTGACTAGGAAAAGCCAGTAAGCAAGAAACATGATGCTGAACGTAAATTTCGAGAAAACCAAGATTGGTTTACTTTACTAGAAGGACTAAGATTGGTCTAGGGACTACATATACCGATAACACCAATCTAATACTAAAGCGACTGTGCATAACAGGCGCTCAACGCAGCACCCTATGGCTTCGATTAATGTAATCTTGTATTTAGAACCAATTAATCTAGTCGAAGAGGGGGCGCTAATGTAGCAACGACTAAATGGTACCGAAACTGAGCTTAGCTGGAAAGCTAAATGTTACTTTAAAGAAAAACAGCTGATTGACAGCTATTCGGCCAGACCACAGGGCCTACAACTTCCTTAGGGTTGGGCCCATGGTCTAGCAAAGTCGTCGGAACTGTAGCTTTCTTTCAAGAACTGGATACCAGGAAACACTACAAGCTCCATTGTCTTTCAGGAAGCGATTCTGGAAACCAGGTATGTCACTTATCTAATCCTGTTCTTCTAGTCTGAAAATCAAGTCGATCCAAGCAGTCTCTGTAAATCTTGACTGCTTTCTATGCTGACTATGCAATGAATCTCAAAAATACCCAGGAATATATCTTTTGTTACACTAAAGTTACCGATTTCTCAAATTTTATTTCGGTCAGCTGATCAATAATTTGGTTTTCCGGTTAAAATAATATTTGGTACTATTTGAGACATGGATTGATACAAAATGTGACCTTGAACTGGCGCACAATGAACTGACGAAATCACAAGATTTAAAAAATTTATTAACACAGACATTGGGAGCTTAAATGTACAGGGTGTCCACCGGCCAGGTATAGTACTTTGTTTTGCCGCTATTTTGGTAAACATTAGTCTTGACAGTTAATTTTTGGCAATCGTGAAGTAGAGACGATGCAAATTTATTATGAAAAAGTATTCAATAAGCTAACGTGTTGTAATCTTTAAAACATTTAATCAAAATCAATTATCGATTTTCTTTAAAAATCATAATGAGTGACGAGGCACATTTTCATTTGAATGAATATGTGAATAAACAGAATAGTTGGTTCTGGGCATCCATTAAAAGTGACAGTCTGGTGTGCAATTTGGTCAGGAGAAATCATTGGATCTTACTTTTTTGAAACTAAAAACGGCGTAACGGTAACTTTAAATGGGGAGCGATATCGTAATATGATTAAAAAATTGGGTTTTGGTTAACATGTGGTATCAACAAGACGGTGCCACATCGCAAACAGCCAGAATTATAATTGAATTATTCTTTCCACAACAAATAATTTCAAGGAATGGTGATGTTGATTGGCCTCCACGGTTGCCAGATTTGACTGCTCCAGACTTCTTTTTGTGGGGATATCTGAAAGCAAGATTAAGCAAACAAACTAGAAACGTTGGATCAATTTAAACAAAATATTCGTAATGAATTTAATGAAATACCACGTGAAATGAGTAAGAACGTATTGAAAAATGAATTAAAAAGGGTTCGCATTTGTGAGGTTAACAAAGGCGGACATTTATCTCATTTTGTATTTAATACATAATTGCCGACATCAAATAAAACATTTATCAATATAAGATCCGTTCTTTTTCATTCAATCAAAAATTATAAAAAAAAAACAAAGTAGTGTACCTTGCCGGCGGACACCCTGTACACACATAGTTAAATTTAATAAACAGAAATAAATAGAAATAAATATATAAATAACAAATAAAAACCCCAAATTTATTTTTATTTATATAATAATTCAGGTAATACATTAGTTTATTTATATTTAATTTTAGATTTGTTTGTGTTTTGATTAAATCGATCAATGAATTTTTTAATTGAAAATTGTAAAAAATTTGTTATTAAATCTAAACATTTTTTTAATCAAATCAACAAAATTTTTAATTGAAAATGATTTTAATTTTTTTTTTTTGCTCCACTGTACCTGTGCGGTAAACAATAAATTTTAGATCATAAAAATGTGCTTTTATTTTGCCTTTTTTAAACTTCGCCAGGTTTAAGCTTATTATATATTGGTTGCGGGATCCTATCCCTGTTCCTCAAAATTTGCTACAGCTTTAACTTTGAAGCCTTTAAAATTTAAATAAAAATTTTCACTTGCAGTTAACAAATTTGTCTTAAATAAAAATGTAAATTATCTTAAGCAGTCGATAAACATTTTTAAGCACCCAATTAACCCATTTAAGCAGATAAAAAATTGATTTCAAATAAATATTTCATATGAATCAATATATGTATATTTAAGCAATCTGTAGAATCCTGGCGAATTATAAAATTTCATACACAAAACAAATACATACAATAAAGAATTTATAAATGAGAATATGAAAACAGAATCAAATGAAAAATTTATAATAAATATTTTTCATCTGTGGCCATATTGTTAAAATATTCTTATAAATAAAACGTTTATACAAACTTATAATTATGATCGAACGATCAACAATTTGAATTGACACCAGTTGGTTTTTGTCTTTAATATTAATAATTTTCGAAATCGACTAAAACTAAAAAAAGACTGAAGCAAATAAATGTTTTCTCCTGCTGTGCCAACATAAAAGTAAACAATTTATGTTTCTTTGATTTAAAGTCAGTCACATAAGTTACCACTTGGCGGTTTTCTCATGCATTCTGTAATTGCACTTCTTTAAAAAAACAAAAATTAATTTTTTTTTATTTTTATCTACATTTAGTACAAATGTTTATATTGTTGATCTTAATATTTATTTATTTTTTTTCTACATAAACAATTATTAGAAAATTTGTATAATTGGGCTGCGCACATACCACATGGGTCCATTCTTCCTCATTATTGAAATAAGAAAGAGGTTTTCATCGATTATAAAAATAAACAATAAGTTTATTGTCTTAACAAGAATGTGATTGTATTTGGCTTTTCACTTGGTTATTTCCTGTATACAACCTTAATGAGGAAATTATTATTATTTTTGTTTTAATTAAAAGGTGTTATTTTGAATTTCGATAAAAAGAAAAGTGAAAACAAACAGATGAGAAGTTTGAAAATAAAAATATTTTTTAAAACTAATTAAATTAGTATTTGTTAATAAATAATAATCATAAATTTATTTATAATATTAAAAACGAAAGATAATTTTCATAGTTTTTTTAAATCAAATAATTCTAATTTTAATAAGCTGAGAAAAAGCTTAAACCCGCCGCGCTTCGCGAACGCCATATAGTTTTATTAGTCCAGCCAGTGCCATTCTGAATTTTAAGTTCTCAAACCAAAATAAACATCGATTCCGATAGTTTCATCTAAGGGGAAACTCACCTTCTTTAAACGAGTATATCCGCCACGTTTAAACATGTTTCGCATGAGCAGATTTGAATGTTTTTCCAGCTTATTTGAATTCTTGTCAATAAAGTTTAAAACTTTTTATCATATCACTATATACATCTCTGATTATGGAAAGTTGTCAACTTCATATGTTTGTTAACTTTATGCAGTGAATTGCAAGTGCATGTACGAATTTGACAGTTTTCCATAGTTTCATTCTTCTTTTATTATTACTCGTGTTATTACTACTTTTGTCTACTTGAATTAATATTAAATAAATAATATAAATGATGAATTAATACACAGCCTTTTATTATCATCATCCACCAGCTACCATAAATTGGCGACGAGGAAAAACAATATACGAAAATTTACATTTCAGATAATAATACGAAAAGTCTATACGCATTTTACATAACAAAATGGACGCCAAACAGTTCGAGAAAATTCTACAGATGCAAATGCAAATGCTCGAACAAATGAGAATGGCATCAAATACTGCACAAGTGCAAGTGCAAAATAACACGGCAAACACTATTTTGGTACCAAATTTCGATTCGTTTGACCCGGTAAAGGAGCCGTACAAAAATTACATCCAAAGATTTCAAAATTACATTGAAATGAAGGGCATTAGCGCTAATAAAGATTATTGCTTGAAACTCCTACTGAATTCAATTGGGATAAGTACGTTCAACATAATCACAGCATTAGCTGCACCGAAAACTCCAGCTGAACTGGATTATGATAACTTGATGCAATTGTTGAAAAGTCATTTTTCACCGACAAGGAATATACTAGTGGCACAGCATCGCTTTTTGACCAAATACCAGAATGACCAACAAACAATTGCCGAGTTTGTTGCAACCCTTCGTGCAGAAATAGGCGAGTGTGATTTCACATCCCCCTGTTCCTGCAAGGTCTCAATAGCAGATATTTTTCTCCGTGCTCAATTTATCCGAGGGGTAAGGGACAATTATATGCGTGAACAGTTATTACAGGCGGGTTCACTAAAATTTGATGAGATTGTCACAAAAGCTTTAGCGCTTGAGGCCGCAAAGGTTGATGCGAGAGAGCTGGCAGATACAGCTGGTGCCTCGAACGTCACGACGGATATAAATAAAATTTCGAAAATTAAGAGGATTGGACAAAAACGTCGCAATCAACAGGTCAACAGCAAAAAGGCCAACTATGAAGATTTAGGTATTGCCGGATTATGTTTTCGCTGCGGGAGGAACAATCACCAGGCTAAAGAATGCCGCACGAAAAAAGATAAGTTGAAATGTTCAAGTTGCAACAAAAAGGGGCACGTGAGTAAAGTGTGTATAACGTCATTGAAGACGAACGGTATGGTACGACCGCACAACAACTCGGATCAAATTCAAAATATACAACACGAGGATTACGGTGTTTGCAGGATAATTGATGTGTATCAGAACAATTGTCAAAATTCTAACGCTGAGCGCTATTACGCAAACATCAATATTGAGGGGAAACCAGTAAAATTCGAAGTCGATTCAGGGTCTGGCTTTACATTTCTTCCTAGGAAACAATTCAGAGAATTGAACCTAAATAAGGTAATTACCACTGCAAATGTAATTTTCCGATCATACACGCAAAATACCTTTGTGCCAGATGGCAAGGTACGTGTTAACATAGAATTTAATGGTGTGTCAACCTCGGACGATGTATATATCGTTCCGGATACATGTGCAGCGTTAGTGGGGAGATCATGGATTCGACGTCTCCATATCAACTTGACTGAACTGGACAATTTGGAACCAAGTGAGAATTCGATGGACATTTGTTATAATCAAAACGACATCGAAGAGATTATGAGAGAATTTTCTGATGTTTTCGAGGAAAGAGTTGGATGCATCCCAAATTACAATGTATCTTTAAAATTACGAGATAATGCTAAGCCTATCTATACAAAGGAACGTCAGATTCCTTACGCCCTAACAGATCGCGTCAATAAAGAACTGGACAGTTTAGAGAATGCGGGTATTATTACAAAAATTTCTAACAGTGATTGGGGTTCTCCTTTGGTTGTGGTTCCAAAGTCAGATAAAGGGGTTCGATTGTGCGTGGACTACAAGGTAGGAGTAAACCAACGTTTGGTAAATGCTCATTACCCAATTCGGAAAATTGAACATATCTTCAACAGTCTGCGTAATGCCAAATATTTTTGCCGTTTGGACTTGTACAAAGCCTATCTCCATCTTGCTGTTGATGAACCATCTAGTATCATTCAGACCATTTCTACGCACAGAGGAACCTACCGCATGAACAGATTGTCTTTTGGTATAAAAACTGCGCCGGCAGAATTCAACCGTATAATAGATCAAATTTTGCGACAAGTACCCAACACTGAATCCTACTTTGACGATATTATCATACATGGTAAGTCTATTGAGGAGTGCAAATCAAATCTGAAATGTTGTTTACAACAACTAAGGAAGAACGACTTACATTTGAATCGCTCAAAGTGCACATTTTTTAAGAACAGAATAGAAGTTTTAGGCCATACCATTGAACACAATAAGATAAAAAAATCTGCTTCGAAAATTGATGCAATTGTACAGATGCCAGAACCAAAAACGGTTGATGACGTCAGGCGTTTTTTGGGGATGGTCACATACTACTCGAGATTTATTTTAAATGTATCCACAACTACAACTCCATTGCGAAAATTATTGCATAAAAATACAAAGTTTAAATGGTCAAATGAATGCCGTGAAGCGTTTAACAAATTGAAAAAGGAAATCGCGAGCGATCGAGTATTAATGCCATATGACCCCGAGTTGCCACTTCAGCTGGCATGTGATGCTAGCCCAACTGGAATAGCTGGTGTTCTTTCCCATTTAGTGGATGGAGAAGAGAGGCCAATTGCATTTGCCTCGCGATCGCTTACAAGCGCAGAACAAAATTATTCGCAGTTGGATAGAGAGGCTTTGGCTATTTATTACGCTGTTCAGCACTTCCACGAGTATCTGTTTGGCAGACAATTTAATCTTATAACGGATAACCAACCGTTGATGAGGATAATTCATCAGAACAACAAACTACCACAAATGACCTCAGCCAGATTACAAAGGTATGCAGCATTTTTAAGCGGTTACAATTACCAAATTATTCATAAGAAAAGTGTGGAGAACGTTAGTGCAGATTGTTTTTCAAGATCACCAGTAACCCAGAATGAGCACTTTGTGAACTCAATTGATAGGGAAGTGCATCAATTATGTAATTTTTCTCTTAACCAAATTTGTTCGAAAAGGTTAAGTTTCAGAAAAATTCGAGAAGAGACACAAAATGATGAAAAACTTTCTAAAATACTTTATGAATTGCGCCATACGACGTCGGCAGACTCTGAGTTCACCATTGATGGAAATATATTATTTAAAGGGCAACGCATAATGATACCATCCTCTTTACAAGATACAGTTTTAAAAGAGCTTCACCACACCCACATCGGGACCACGAAGATGAAACAATTGGCCAGACGTTACGTGTATTGGATGGGGATCGATAAAGATATCGAAAAATTTGTACGAGCTTGTCCAGGTTGCGCCTCTATCAAAAATGATCCAGTAAAAGCTCCACTTCACCCGTGGGAAGAGCCGGACAACATCTGGGAACGTATACATATTGATTATGCGGGTCCCTATCAAGGTCACTACTTCCTAATGGTAGTAGATGCTAAATCCAAATGGATAGAGGTAGGCATATGTACAGCAGCACCAACATCAGCTTCAACAATCGAAATTCTTCTTAACATCTTTACAAGAAACGGATACCCCGACGTAATGGTATCCGACAATGCGACCATTTTCAAAAGTGATACATTTTCATCGTTTTGCCAGGATTGCGGTATATTCCAGAAGTTTATAGCTCCTGGACACCCAGCCACGAATGGCCTAGCTGAAAGGAACATACAAACCCTCAAGAATAAGTTAGCAGCTATGTCCAACGAGTCATCGTCCATGCAGGAGAAAATTAGAGATATTCTCTTAAAATATAGAACTACACCACTGAAGAACGGTAAAACGCCTTCAGAATTGTTCTTAGGTCGACAAATTCGAAGCCGCTTGGATATTTTGAAACCTCCAAAAGTACAAGGTAATCAACAGGATCACATCCCATCAAGGCAATTAATAGTGGGAGAAAGAGTTCAAGCTCGGTATTACACTCCCAACAAATCGTTATGGAAGCTGGGTACAATAGTTAGGAAAATGGGCCGACTACACTATATAGTTAAATTGGACGATGGATACGTATTCAAGAGGCACATAGACCAATTATTGTCAACCGATATTCAAGCTGAAACTTCAACTAATGCCCACTCCTTGCCAGAACAACTGATATTCCAACATGCGTCAATCTACAATCCTAATCTTAATAATAATTCCAAAGATGTTCCAGTGGCAGGCCAACATCAACATTCGCTAGGTGCATGCGATGATACTACCCATGTTCCACATGAGGATGAAAACCCGGACTTACTTCGAATTCCCCGTTCAAACAGGGGATCTTCACGACAACGCAAGACTCCGGGCTATTTAGAAGATTACGTCTTGGACTAGATTACTCTATGGTGTCATATTGAGAGTGGGAGAATTATCATATCACTATATACATCTCTGATTATGGAAAGTTGTCAACTTCATATGTTTGTTAACTTTATGCAGTGAATTGCAAGTGCATGTACGAATTTGACAGTTTTCCATAGTTTCATTCTTCTTTTATTATTACTCGTGTTATTACTACTTTTGTCTACTTGAATTAATATTAAATAAATAATATAAATGATGAATTAATACACAGCCTTTTATTATCATCATCCACCAGCTACCATACTTTTCATTTTACTAAAGATACTTGTAGTTCTTTGCGGGTTTTGCTGTTTTCAATAAACCAAGAAGTGCCAGTCATGATTTGCAGGATTTGGTTTTGGTGGCGTTTTAGTTTCTTTATATTAGAGACCAAATTGGTTTCAAAGTTGGGGGGTTAAAGCAGAAGTTCCTTCCAGTTACCGGGTTTCCTCTTTTTGACCCATTTAAACTTCCTTAAACTCTCAATTTCCCAAAATCCCTTCCTAGCGCTTTTGGGTTGTACAGGGTGTCTGGTGCAAACTTTTTTTCAAATACTATTATTTCAAAAAGTAATAAGCAGTGCAGTGGAAGGGTGGCGCAGTTGGAATTATCGATTTTGCGGATTTTTTAGTCACGATGTCGCAGTGGTCCAATGAGCATTGCGCGTTCGCTGTTGAGAAATTTTTAAGAATAATGATTCTTAAGTAATTGCTCGTCGACAATTTTGTTTAAAGTTCGATATTCGGCCCGTACGTGATGAGCCGCGTGTAAATTTAATTCGTTTGTGGGTGCACTGATCCCGCGCAACTGCTTCGGCTATGAATGTCCCACAGCCAGGGCCCAGTTGATCTTCAAGGGCTGAACTTGTTGAAATCAGTTTACGTGAAAATTCGCGTCTTTCAATACGGAAAAGAGACTTCTAGAATCGATTTTTCATGAAATTTTACAAAAGGATCTGAAGTTCCATTCTTTTGAAATTCAAATCGTTTAAGAACTGAAAGAAAGTGGCTTTGATTTACGCAAAAACTTATGTGAAACGATTTTGGAGAGTTTTTGCACTGTAAATCCCATTTTTTCGGAGCGACAAGGCTCACTTTCATTTTATTGAAACGGCCACGCCAACAAACAAAACTGCCGTTACTGGTCTCCAAGAACCCGCAATCCTCGATTGAAATATCAAAAACCATTGCATTGCCCCAGGGTAAATATTTGGTGTGCCTTAAAAACGCATTAGAAAATTGGACCATTTTTTTCGAAAATTCTCGAGGCCAGGCGATGAGTTTCAACGGTAAAAATTATCAATGCATGATTACGAAAATCTTTTTGCCCACCCTGGGAACATATCCATTGTACACTTCACACACGTGGTTTCAACAGGATGGGGCGACGGCACACACAGATCTTCAATGAACTTCCTTCGTAAAAGTTTCCCCCCAAAAACGACCAGTTTCTTTTGGTGGCATCCCGATCTCTTGTGGCTTTATAGGAAAATATTCGTAGAGAAATCATCTCAGTTGAACCTGCAGTAAACTCAGTTTGTGGCGCAGAACTCGACGGAAGACATCTGTATGACACACTCTTTAAAACATAAAATTCGCATTTCCATTCTATCGTTCAATTCTTCAATGCTCCTAATAAAACTTTGTGTTAATTATTACGTTTTTTATTTAAGTTTGAAAATATAAATCTGCCACCAGACACCCTGTGCGATAATGAATCAGATAGTCAGCCGTTCAGCCAACCAGCCCTCAATCAGTGAATTACGGAAGTCGGAATATAATCGGACCAGTGGTAAGTAATAGATCGATCATGATAAAATATAGAACGATACCTGAGTGTTAGGCCTTCAACACATGTAACAATTAGTGGCGAAAGATTGAAGTTCGTAACATTTCTGCCCAAAAATGCTTTTCCCAGAGGGCACTTGTATGGGATTTATATAAAAAAGATTTTTATTTTATAAAAAGATCTTCCGACGTTCATTTTGTTCACATGAATACATATGCCCCCAGCTAGACAGACAGTCGAAAATAAACTTATAACATCGGGAAGTGATTCTGAGCCGATCGGTATATATATGACAAAGAGGATGAAATACCAATTTTGTGGAATTATGACCGCTTTAATATGGTTTTAAAATATTAATTAAAATGTTTACTATATTTTACGTAAATGTTTTTGTAGCGAAATTAATAAATAAAACACCCACCTGTTTCAGAACTACTGCTCATTACTCGAACCGGTGTAGGTCTAACCACTGATTTATAATCCATTATTGTGGCATCGCGACCTAATGTCATCTTCTCTTCATTAAGTTCAGATGAACTTGATTGAAAATTCAAAGTTCCCGAAGCCATAGGCTTTGAATTAACTAGACAATTTGGTAAGGAACAGCATAAATAGGGTGAATTTAATTCATTACAATATTTATCACTGGGGCGTTCATGTGATTGTTTAGAGCAAGCAGAAAAACGATTATTACCCTCTTGTTTATAATCGTTTAACAAACGATCTACACTAAAACTTAATTTTATTCTAGTTTCACTGGAAAAATCATTTGCTTTCATTTCATTATTTGCACTGATTTGATGATTTGTATCATCGTATTCACTTGCATCCTTATCAAGAGGATTTTTTTGATCTTTTAAATGCAGGGATGGGACTTTTTGCTTATCACAATTGATATTATTTACACTTAAATTTTTTGGCATTTCATTTATGTTTTGTTTACATTTTATTTCATCATTAAAAATGGCCATATTTTCGTGAGATTTCGATATCATGAAATTTTTTTTTAAATAAACTTTTTGAAAATCGCCACGTTAAACTACCGACGCTTGATGTGCGATCATTTTATAAGAAAACGTGCAGATACAAATGTGTGAAAAAAAACTTTTTCCGCTTCATTTAAACCGAATCAATTCAATCGCAGTGATTTGTAGGACAACCCACATTGAACTGAAAATGCCTTTAGCGATCGATGGTGTTTAAGCAAATTAATTCATACATTCACACAGCAACTGGTATTTAGGCAATATCACCAAAAAGTTTGTGTGTGCACAATGGGACCAGGTGCATACAAAATTTGGAGATTTTTTTTTTAAATCTAAAATTAATAGGATTTTTTTTTATTTATATAAAGGTCCAGCGCTACTGATTGACTAACTGGTTTATCATCATACAGCCCAAAGGCGTAAAGCTAAAGACTTGAAATTTGGACGGCAGGTACCTCTTTTTGTATTCTCGTATGTGAAATTTGGGGATATACGGATCCTAAGAGAGGGAAATGGCCTGAATATGGAAATGCCGGTAAATAACTACCTCCTAAACTAAGTATACACGATTAAAACAAAACCTCAAGAGTGTTAGAAGTAAATGGACCCGCGTTAGGAAATTTTGGACCCCAGCAATGAAATACTGTAAAAGCTATATATTTTAATACCGCTTAGACCCATTTGGTAACTTTTAAACCAATAAAATTTTAAATATAATATAAATTTCGTTCGACGGTTCTCGAAAAAATACACGCAAAAAATTATCTAAGAAAACTTTATTTACTTAAATCAAGCCATTGCGGTGTCAAAAGTACGGTGAGTACGGTTTTTCTTAAATCAAGTACGAAATTTCTTACTTCAAGTAAAATTTTTCAAGTACGAATTTCTTACTTAAAGCCACAATGGCTTAAAGGATTGATTTAAGTTCGGAACCGTACTTGATGTAAGCCAAAAAAAGATTGATTTAAGCCATAAACGGGATTAATTCGAAAATTAAATGTCATGTTTTTTGACATATGAAGCTTTATTTATTAAAGAAGAAGAATCTTATATTTCTTTTATATTTTATAGACACTTAAAATTTACAATTTAAAAATTTCATTTTTTGTACTTACCGAAGCTGAGATTCGAACCAAGGACGTTCTACACTGCAGCACAAGCGCGTTACCTCTAGGCCACCGACACACTTTGTTTTCAAATGTAAAATAATATATTAAAGCAACAAGCTTTTTTCTGCTTGATTTGTTGAAGCAATCCGAATAGGCTTGATATAAGAAAATGTAAGTACGGATCGTTCTTAAAAATTTCAAGAAAGATTTTGAATAAATTCAAGAATAAAATTCTTGACTTTAGAAAGCGATTTTTCTTTCTGTGTACCTCCTTAACTAGGTATATACGATTAGAACAAAACTTCAAGAGTGTTACAAGTAAATTGACCCGTGTCAGGAAATTTGGTACCGCTAAGGCCCATTTGGTAACTTTTAAGCCAATAAAATTTCAAATATAATTCAAATTTCCTTTGACAGTTCCTTAAAAAAATACGAACATGATTTTGGTGTCTTTCGAAATTTTGTACCTTAAAACTTAGAAAAAAGGGCAAAACTCATATTAGTACTCTGGTAGTAGTTAAAAGCTGCGGAGCAAAAAAAAGTGCCGGAAACTAACGAAAAAGGCAAAAAAGTACTTCTATACATTTTCGGTACTTTTTTGCATTTTTTAAATTAAGAGTCTATAAATATGAAATAAAGAATTGATAACCCATATTAAAGCCGGAAATCAACTTAGTAAGTGGAATTGTACTTATTTAAAATTTTTCTTAGTTTTTTTTTTGGAAATTATAAACCCAGATTAAGTTGGAGAATCGTAATAGGTGACAATATGTATTTTTTCATGACGTAGCCTTTTTTAAAACTTTATTTTTGAATCTTAAATATAAAATAATATTCTTTCAAACCAAATTAAGATAAAAAATTTTTAATGTTAGGCGAAAAGAGTTTTAAAATATATTTGTTTCGAAACATATAAATAAAAAAAACTATACTGAGATTGTATAGAAAATTTTTCTTTTAAATGTTCGTAATTTAGTACTTACTCTGTTAAAAACAAAGAATTGAAACTGGGCCAGTTAAATAAAAATTTTTGATTTTTGTTTCCTTTTGACCCATTGTCTCTCTTAAGGGCCCTAAAATCTTTATTGGTTTGAAAACCTGTGCTCGGGTGTGTTCAATACAAAATTTTCAGGTCTTATCAAAAGCAGCTTAACAAGTCTTAATGCCTGTGTGATGTTTTTATTTTCTTCAATTTGGATTTATGTATATCCCAACAAACAATTAACTAAGAGCTAAGATCAACATATGTACATATGTATATAAAAACTACATTTTTCAAGTGATTGTATATGAGGTACTTGGGAGTATTTTGCGTTTATGCAGATGTCTGCAACGCCCAAATATAATGGCCTAGAATTACTAGAATTACTTTTTAATTCCATTCAAGAGTGCCCCTCAACAATATAACTGGGTGTCAATGTATTAATTTTACTTGTTTAAGTGTTTTGATTAAACTTGGTACTGAAAAGTTTTTTTTAGTGTATGGGCCAAGCCTATTGAGACTACTGACGCTATCTCCATTCCTTCGCATATCCCCCATAGAAATGCTCTCCCGGAATAAGCATTTTCGTTTTTGACTACTACAACTCTTCGAACAAAATTTTGCAAATTTGTTGAGTCTGATGCTTTAAACGACTGTGCGGAATTCTATTGTGATGGTCTTTTAATTCACCATAGGTTTTATTAAAGTCCCATTCCCCAAAAATACCTCATCCTTCATAAATTTGTTAAATATCCTTTACCTTAATTTAAAATAAATTGCGGTGTATGGTATAATACAGTTGGGTTACCAACTACTACTTTCTTTCTCGATTATTAATATGTTCAAGCTGCATTAACAGAGGTGGGAGCCTGGCAGTTATTTCTACCATTACCTTATAAATCATGCTTGAAGAATTTTTTATAAAACATCACTAACTACACATACAGAGGGGAAAACAGTTCCAAAATCATGCACGATGAAAAATTTATAAATACCTATCAGTTGTTGTTAACGTGTGAATGCCATGTTCTTCAATAAATAACGTTCTGTTACTAAATAGGGAACGGTTTTTTTCCGAACAAGACAAAGCGTTGCCCAAAGAAAAACGTGCTTAGCTCACTTTTGACAGCGGATGGTGACAATTTCGGTTTTTTCTAAAGGCTTTTTTCCCTCTGTGGAGCAAGTACAACAGTACAAAAGAAAAAATATACATATGTACCTATGACGATTTTGACATGGTAGTTAGATTTTAATGTGAGTATTGTTTAGGTTTTGAAGTTGTTGTTGTACACTCAAAAAATTATTACAGTAACTGACTGTAAGTTATTTAGGAAGTATTCCGTAAAGTTGTTTTTAAATGAAAAAACAGTTAAATTTTAATACAATAATTTTTTTAACTGATTTGAAGGGTTATTCAAAGTCTCAAAGAAACAAAAATACTGATTTTCAGTTGAAGTTAATTTTGCCAGTTATTTTTTATTAATATTTAATTTTGTTATTTTTTTTTCTGATACTTTGTGTTTTGCTGCAAATGACAGAAAATGTAGTTAATTTTAGACGAAAATGTCAGTTAATTTTTTGATGTCTGAATTTAAATAAAATATATTGTTAATTTTAATGAATATCTTGTTGGACGGTTTTTAAATGAATATCCAGTTATTTTAAGTAGATTTCCAGTTGATTTTACAGTAATAATTTTTTCAGTGTAGTGGCTTGGGCAACTTTTCATTTTGCCATGAATGCAAATGCGTTAAATAAACATTCCTTCTCCTATTTAAAAATATTATTGGCTTTGGCTTATCAACTTTTATAATTTTGTTTAAAAATTAAAATGCAGTTTAATAGATACATAGGTATTCCAATTAAAAATAGGGATATGGACCCTAAGCCGGTAAACGGCTTCTTTTGCATTCTTTGCAATGCAGAAACATCAAGAGAACCCTAACGCTCACAGGAGCTTGTTTTTCCAATGCTATTCAATTGATTTAAGTGTGGAATTTTTTACATAAAGGATTTGACACTTGATTGCACAATGACACGGTAAATGTTCTATCTATTTGATGTCTTACCTACATATCCTCTAAAGGTCTTTTGCCTTTAATCCCATCTGGTGGAGGTTAGCTTGTAGGTTTCAGTGTCCAATGAGTACACTAAACACACTGTAAAATTTATCAAATAAAAAATTTCTTTTTATTAATGTAGATTTGCACGCTGGGTTATATAAATTATTGTTTTATATTTAGAAATCTTAAAGAAATCGTTCTTTGGCTTCCAACTGCTCCCAGCACGTTGTGTTTATCATATTAACAAACAAATTCTCTCAGTCGCCCATGCAGATCGTGTGATTAGTGTTTTTATATCGTTACGATGTTCACCAATCAGTAATCGGAAAATCATACATACACATATGGGTTTAGTTTGAGGGCGGGGCGAAGTTGTTGTGTTTTTAATTTGTACAAAGCCAACATAAACACATACACATACTACGAATGGCGACTACGATGTTGTTGCTGTTTTTTAATCAATTCATTTAAGTAAATAGAGATGACATCAAATATTGACGAATGATCAATAGTAGGTATGCATATGTATATCTGGGTATGTTTGTATTTGTCTACACACATGTGCAAATATAGAGTGAGAGAAATAGAAAATGGCCATAAACGTTTTATTTCTTGATTAATTATTCAAATATAGGTAAATAAGAACAAATAAATTAACATACTAAATAGGTAAATAAATAAATTATTAGTTTTTGATATACAAAATATTTATATTTGCTAATTATGTATGCAAAATGATTTATGAATATTAAAATAACTTTAAAAAAAAAATTTTTTTTTGGATTTTAAGTTTAGGCATTTAATAGGTATGAAATTTTTTTAATAGTAAACAAGATTACTTTTTTAAAACGAATCGTTTTCATTTCAACTAATAAAGATTTCTTTAGCATTTATTGTTGTTGTTTTTGTTGGAGCAAGTATGTTGAAATGTGCTGCTGTTTATTATGATTTGAATATAATTATTAAAAAAAAAAAACTATTTGTTTAGTTTTGAATTTTTTTTTGGCCAACACAAAGTATTAATTTCTTATTAGATTTTGCCGCATATGAATAAAGATATCATCATCACCTCAATATTGTATAGATTTTATTATTATTACAGTGCATACCTATTAGAATAACATGTTTCAATCTAAACAGTTTTTATGGAAATTTTGAGGAAATGGTTTGGAAAAAAATATGCTCTCCCAATAGTTTTCTAATAAAAACTAAAACAAGATAAAATTTGGGGAATTAGTTTAGATTTATTTTCTTATCGAGAAAGTTTTTTTAAAACGGAAGCCAATAAAGAACGTACCTTATACCTATAGGCATGCAAATGAATTTAATATTGTAGGCTTGTATGTAAGTATGTAAAAAAATTATTCACTTTGTTCTTAATAACCCTTATTATACATTTTGTGATAACCAATAGCTATCCACATGTAAAAAGGAAAAAGTAAACCAAAACATCAAACAGCGAAAACTGGTTTGTTGGGTTTTTGAAAGAACTCTTAAATGTTTTGGTTTGTTTATAATAATTCTCAATAAGTTTATTAAAGTTTATTTATAAAGACCAAGAATAGTTATGAGGTTTTTAAGAATTTGGTGTAAGAAACAATTAAATGCATAAAGACGAGCCTAACCTACTACAAACCCTATAAATTTTATAATAATTTCTATTTATTGGCCTAAGTGTAATGAATTTTCGAGACCAGCTACGATTCCTCGTCAACACTTTTTCTTTTTCATAATACATACATACCTATAAAGAAAACAATTTCAATTAAATAGGTAATTATAAAACTACTTTTTATAAAAAATTTTAAATGTTATTAAAAATGTATTAAGCCGAAGGCTACCTTCACCCATGGGTCCTATTGTGAGTCCTTTTAGAAAAATTAAAAAAAACATTAAAATTGACAAGGTTATTTACAAGTTTGTCATTCCGCAAGTTATTTTTTTAATATCCATCTGCGACGCCATAAAAAATATACTTTAATGGTCCTTATAAATAGGGAAGTCGTTTTAGCGATGTCCCATCCGTCTTCCCGTGTTATGGTTGAAATCAAACTTTCAGAAATATCTGCGAGCAAATTGTCAGAAAAATCGCCCAATAACTTACGGAGATATAAGCCAAAATCCATGACTACCACTGTTTATTTCTCTTAAATTTGTACATAGAAACTTCTACAACTGCCCCGAAGTTGCCACTACACGGTTGCAATGTAAGACCGACCTCCATTAATATTTACCTGCAAAAATTTTTGCCAAACATACATACTTACATCCTATCTCCGTGCTCTACAAAGTTTAATTTTTTTATCGCTCCCACAGCTTTCACGGTCCTCCTACAAAGATCACATATAAGACCAACCCCGATTCAGTTTTCCTTCCAAACATTTTTGTACAACATACCTACTTACTTTTTACCTTCAGCCGCCAAAAAGGGTTGCCACACAAAATTTAAAAAAATGAAGGAAAAAACTTCTACAACTTCCTCGGAGTTGCCCTTAGAGAAACAAAATATATTACAGACTCCCATTAGTTATCCCTCCCAAACGTACTCCTAGAGCATACATACCCCCTAGCTCCATCACCTAAAAAGGATGTCATACCTACAAAATTTACAAAAATGATGTTAAAACGCCCATAACTTTCCCAGAGTGGGCCTTAGAGATATGTGGTGTACGACCTATCCCAATTATTATTCCCTTTCAAACATATTCCCAGAACATACTTATATCCTTTCTCAACCGCCTAAGGGGACTCCCATACAAGTTTGGGGAATTGTAATAAGTCCCCCTACAGCTTGCAGGGTGCCCACGTGTAGGTCAAATGTAGGACTGACCCCAACTCATTTTCCCTTCTTAGAACATGCTTACCCCCCAATCTCGATCCCCTAAGGAGGTTGCCATACAAAATTTGAAAAATTTAGGGTAAAACCCCCTACACGTTGTGAAAGGTATATAATATAGGTATAATATTCGAACTTTTTTCAATAAAATATTTTTTGAGTTATAGTCGAGTTAAAAAGTTTAGTGTTTTTTTAGGAGCAGAAGTATTATAATAATATGATTTTTTCTGAAATCTGTTTGACGTTGACCATCATAAAATATATTTTGCAAAAGTATTTTTTAAACACTATTAAAAGTTTTAAAGCAACAATCTTCTATATTAGTAAACAGTTCATTGTTTAAATAATTTGGAAAAAAATAAAAAGTGCATCTCTCTGCATCTCAAAAAGGATAAGGCTTACCATACTTCAGTGATTTTTTAATGCAAATTTCTATTGCTTTGAAAATAAATTAAAAATCATTTCATTTAAATACTTTCGAATATCCACCTGTTTAGTAATTTATTGTATATACCATTTTTTGATTTTTTAATTTTTGATAATATCTTCAACAATGCGAGCTGTACCGTACTTTGATAAGAAAAAGGCATGGTCACCCAGACGGACAAACGGACATGCTTTGCTCCAGTCGAGAAGTGATTTTATGTCCATCGATATAATTGAAGAATATAAGAATTTAAAAACAAACATTATTTAGAAAAACGGTCTGATTTTAAGCCCGACAAAAATGGTTACCCTGTGCATGTATCATTTCTACAGTACCGTGCAATTTAAAACCTTAATCGTTTTAATTGCAAAGCAAGCGTCTTGTAATTAAATGTTTCAATTTCAATTAAAAGATTTATCAAATAACCCTGTGGTTTGGAAAAAACCGCTCATAAAATAAATTTATGTTTCCTAAGCAAGTTTATTAACGTTTCAAGCTAAAGACAAGTATGTAAACAAATGTAAGCCAAGTGAACAATAAGGCTGTGTTCCAAAACGCAGATTGCTTTGCATTACAACATTTCAAGTTTTTCCTAAAAGCAAAGATGAGGTTTTTGATAATATCTCTTTACTTCCAAATAAATGTTTACAGCTATATTAATGCCCTGGAAGGAAAAAACGTTGTCAAAATTGTAAGGAGTGTATAAGGGAAGAAGTTGAAAATTTGTAATGTGCAAGCAAACTGCGTTTTGGAATTCAGCCTTAGGCTGATGTTGGTAATGCATTTCACAATTAAAAACAAACGCATTAACAGCCTTAAAACTTCTTTTTATCTACTCACTACTGTGTATTTATGTGTAAGTACTGCGATCACACTTCCTTACTCTCATAGTTTGAACAGCAGGGCATCGTTACGCCGGACTTTATTTTGTACAATCAATAAATTTTAAAACATGATCAGAGTATTATTCAATGTAACTAAGATCTGTACCGAATTAACACAAATCGCATTATAATTGAAGATGATTGGTTTATGACTTGCAACACAATATAAAAGTTAATAAAAGGTTTATGTAGGTATGAATTGAAACGACCTCTTGCATTCGCATTATTCCTATTGCCTGCATTGAGGGTAAAATAAAATTGTGAATTTTTAATCGAATGTTGCAAAGATTTTTTTTACTGTTTGAAAGGTTTTATTTTTATGTTGCACAGTGGTTTGGTCTGTACAAAAAAAACAAGGCTCCTGCTGCCTTGTTATTCTTAAGTCTTATGTCCTCATTTAACTATTGGATGTTTCCTCGTGGAGGCTTAATTTTCCGACTATTGCACCAAAGGTATTTTATCTTCCTATTTTCGGGTTAAAACCTCTTAGAACGATTTTAATGCCATGATCAGGACAGCGGTCATATGCTCTTCCTAAGCGCTCGTTAAATTTATTTTTGGCCAGTTCGTCCTTGTCTTTGGTCGGGTCATGGTTGTTCATAAGAATGAAGTTAGGAAATTTGGCTGCAATTACTGGCTACGGTTGATTAGGCAAGAATAGGGTCTATCTTTGAGTTACCCTTTGCAAAATATATCAAAATGCAGAAAAAGCCTTCTAGCACCTCTTCTACTCCTGTCCGGCCTTGGGAAATATTCGGGTGAGGTACTTTAAGGCCAGCAGCTTATAGAGTTTTCCAGGCGGGCTTAGCATAAGTTTCTAAGTTTTATATAATAATCTTTTCATGGATGCTGATCGTCTTTTAAATAATAACCAAGCAGAGGTGACCTGTGTAAGCCGTACATAGACTCCGCCCACCTTTTAACTATTCCCTTTTAATCTATGCTTTTCTCTCTTTTTTCACAGGAAAAATAAAGGAGTCAAGATAGCAAAGAGAAGTTAGTGGAGAACTTAACCTCACAAAATTGTTGACAAAAAAATTTTTTTTTGTAAAACTTTTAGATGAAGGAACCCTTGACTAAAACGGACGAATTGTCGTGTCAAACGTTACAAGCGAAATTAAACCCCCGATATTAAAATACCAATGATTTAATATATAAGCAATTTTATAGCTTTAAACTATAATAGCTTCTGATTTCAAACCCGTTTCTCAATTTTTAATTAAATTTATGCCGCTTTAACCAAGTTTAACCATGTCTTACTGTGTAGTAACGTGTGTAGTCAGTCATACACACATCCATACGTTCGTTGCCGGTATATGTGACGACACATATTTAAGATTTAATTGACAAATTTATGTTGTTTTCCTGTTATGTTACCTTAATGCTCTGTTATTTTAAATGCTTTGACACAATTCAATTTGTGGAGTTTCTTTATTAGCGTGTGAGAAATACTTTTATTACCAGCGAAATGATCTTAAGGACTTTTAAGGCAATAAAATTGAAATTGAATGACAAAGTAGATAATCAGAAATGTTTATTGATTTTTGGTTTAATACTTTGGTGATTTTGGCATTAAATGTTGTTGGAGGAGTTCGATGCAGTTTGTAACAATTGTTCGACTTAAAGAAAGACTTAACAGGGATGCCAGATATTTTAAAATTTGTTTAATTATTTAAATCCACAAAAAATTAAGTGAAATTTCGAATTTTATTACTTAAAAAAAATTAAATTAGTGCAATTAACATATTTTTTTAATTTTTCTTAATATAATTGTGAGGAATTTACTTGAATTTTCAAATAAAAATGAAAAACATTTCCTTCTTTGTATATTTAAGCATCAGCTTTTCTCCTTTAATATCAAGAATTAGTTTAAGCAAATAAAACATCAAATTAAATTCTAAAGGATAATCACATTTACAAATATACTTTTAAGTATGTTTGTCTGTATGAATATGTATTTGTGTATGTTAATCCTTTTGCAGTACATAAATAGATAACACATATTTATGTAAATACAACGCTTTTTCACATCTTCATTTTAATTAAAATATTCTTCATGAGAAGATAAATACATCAGGTTTTTTGTTTTGCTAAATAATTCAAAAGATTTACATATTTATCTATATGCAAAGTGTTTCGCCTGTGTGTGTTATGTGTGTTTGTAAACTATAAGTAGATAAGCATAAAGGATTCTATCTGTTTCCTTTAGTTTTTTTTTATTTCTGTGTCATTGCAGTTAAGTCTTCTAATTAGATGTTTATTTAATTTTGTATATATTAAGAGGTTTTTGCTTCTTTTAAAGCTGACATTAATTAAGTTAAATTTAAAATAAAATAAGTTAGGAAGAACACAAGGAAGACATATTGTGTTAAATCAAAAAAGTTTAAAAATTTCTTTTATTATTTGATATTTTCCCGTGCTGAGCTTCATTGGGGCCCTGCTGATGGCAAATTGGGGAAGCTGACCATATTTAGTAACTGTGTTGGGTATCGAGGAAATAAAATATTTGGAGTTGATCAAAATCTAGCCTAAGGAGCGGCAGCTGGTTCCTTAGTACCATAAGGCAAGCGGTAAATAAGTCTGTGTGATATCTTATGGAAAAGAGACGGTTCAGTGATTGCCACGAAAACGGCGGTTTGTACAGCGGCTTTTGTCAGTGATCTCATTGAAAGCGTTGGTCTTGGAGTAAACGGCTCCCTTGGAGTAAACGGCTCCCTATTAGAGGTCAGCTCAAGACGACACTAAATAAGGCATCATCTCGAATTTTCAATTCATTTCATATACCTTACATGTGCACACACAACAATAAGTGCTGCATTGTATTCTTTGCCCTCTCTTTTGTTTACTTAACTTAAATGAAAAAAAATACACTTAAGCACACTTAAGTTAACAACAACTGCACATCAATTCATCATGATCACACACTTCAATTTCAATTCATCTCGAATCTTTACTGTTGACGGGATGTTCCTGGTGTGATAGTTTTAAAAACGGGGGTTGATTTTTAATGTATGTATGTAAAGTCATGTAATGTAATTACGTATGAATTTTATATTGATTTGCCTGCTTGTATATATGTTTGTGTATGCATTCATTTAACATTGTGTGTTATACGCACAGTTTTGTTGTTGTTGATCACACATCATCACAGTCATTTTTATCAACCACACATCATGAGAGTATATAAGTTGCGTCGAAAACAATACATGACACCACTGTTTATTCTAAACTACATTACACTGCAACACACAAACTGTGTCAGCTACACTACATTACAGCACTTAAACAGTTTGATCACACAACAGCACAAGAATTAGAAAATCATCCGGGTCTTGAATTATCTTGAAATAGGACTTGATGCAGGTTTCTTCTCCCTATATAAACGTGTATTTTAATTAGGATAGTGTCTACAAACTGGCAGCCCCAGTACCATCATAAGTTACAATTGACTTATCCTGCACTTAGCTGAAACTAAAATGATTAACAAAACCACTGCAATCAAAACATCCCATACTTCATTGACAACCTTTGGCCCACGAAAAAGGATAAGAATGAAACAATGGAACATAAGAACACTGAGCAAAAACATCAAGTCATGCACAACTAGAGTCACATTTGGTAAAACTCAATGTTTCTGTCTTGGGTATAAGTGAAATAAAATAATTGGTGAAATGAAATCAGCAAAAGGAATAGTGTTATGCCAGAGCTGGTATTTAATTCTAAAAACAATATGGTAAATCTCTCGTGTAAAGAAAATCGATACAATCTTAATCAAACTGTTGTTTTTATAAGATAATTTTAACTTTTCAAAAACGTTTTGTTAAAAACTAATGCTTTTAAAGCGAAAACTCGTCAAAAGAAATTCTTACTGTGAGCCATGCAGAGTGTTATTATGACCTTCATACCGTTTGCAGAATTATTTATTTCTGAAATTTTGTCAAACGTTAATGGTTATGAACACAATTGAAAATACATAAATAATTTTCAGATCTGCTAAAAATTTTTTTTTTATTTAAAAAAGGGTAAGTCAAACAATTCAGGTTGGCTCACCTTTCCAATACTTTTTATGAGACCACCACTGTAGCAATAAGGGTGGCCTAAGCGTGATAACTCTGAAAACGACAACCAGTTTGTGTACCAAATTGTCAGAACTAGGCTTTAAGTATGTCACCTAGTTAAACGTGTTTGAATATAAACACTGTTTATTATTTAAGATAAAAGGTAAGCAATTAAAAGCAAGTTTCAAATACATAATAGAATCGACTTAAGGCGGCTTTACATGGTAATACATGTATTACGACATGCCAAAATATCCTTTGGATAATGAAAAATATCATTGTGTCAAAGCATAATGAATTAAATAGCAGAGAATACGCATACAAAATTTGTCAAGTGTTAGGTAAATATTTATTTTCTAAACCCTTTTAGAATCTCACGTATTCTTATCACATCAGGAGTGTTAAACATTGGCAGCACTAACAACATATAATGAAGGTGGCATAATTTTTAAAAAACAAAGCACAAACAATAAAAATAAATGTATAAGTTTTTTTTATGTTGTTTTTGTTACTATTGTAGAACTTAAACCATCTGCCGTTACCACAAAAGCTAGCAAGCAATAAAACAACAGATTTTGATTTTACCAACAACATCCGTGTAAGCATGAAAAATACTTAGCATCGAATTTTGTTTACTATTTTGAAACACAGGGAGTCTTTCATAATACATATTTTGTTTCTACAAAGTCTTAATACTTTGCATTGCCATGTAAAGACACTTTTACTGATATGTAGCACAAAGCGTATACTTAATTTTGAAAAATATTTAAAATTACTTATACCACCAGTAGTTTTCTTAGAGTCTTAGAATACAATTATCGTTGGCTCGACGAATATAAGTTAGTTCCTTTCTGTATTACGGTAACGATATATTTGTTTATGTATACGGTGTTCTTATGTTACACTGTAAGCCAGCCAGTGATCGGCACACGCATACATTCTTACGTTTTGATTGTGTTGATTGTTTGTTTTTGAGCGTAATTATTTGTCTCTTATTCACTAGGGTAACCAAAGTTGAAAGTTTAATATAAGATAAAATTAAGCCAGTTTCGTTAAAGTTTAATAAATGCAAAATTACTTTCTTATTTCTGATTTTGCTTTTAATTATTTTTTTATATCGAAAATGAAGATTCGCTGATATAAGTTAAACGAAGCATTGAATGCAACTTTAAAATTCGTTCATTAAACATTTTGAAAAATCTTAAATGGTCGCACTGGTCGTCTGGCACAAGAGACTGCAATCCTATTTTTTTATTCATACTCTCTTCGAGCACCCGCACACTTGGCGGGGTTTACCGATCATTGCTGTAAACGTTTAATTTAAAAGGAGTAAAAGTTTAAGTAATGTTATCGGCATTGCAATGTTAATCAGACATTAAAACTTTCAAAAATACAAAAAAATATTTGAGCAAATACGAAAGTTATAGTCAAATCCAACCACCCATAATTTATTTTGTATTAGAGGGCACCACCATACACACAAAGTGCTAAGTCACCTCATCCTGCTGAAACCACGTTGTTAAATAGTACAATGGATAAGCTCGCAGATATGACAAAAAGAATTCCGTAATCATGTGTCGATAATTTTCACCGTCAAAACACTCGTCCCCTAACCTCGAGAATTTTCGAGAAAAATGGTTCAATTTTCTCATTCGTGGATAGGGCAAACCAAACAGTTACCCTTGGGCAATGCAATGGTTTTTGTTTTTTTAATGGCGAGTTGCGGGGTTTAGGTGACCATTACTGGCAGTTTTGCTTGTTAATGTGGCTGTTTAAGTAAAAATGAGCTTCGTCGCTCAAAAATATGGGATTTGCAGTATAAAAAAGCTTAAACATCGCTTTACAAAAATTTTTGTGCAACTTAAAATTCACTTTTTTTTCAATTTGTTAACGATTTGAATTTTTAAATAATGGATCTTCAGATCCTTTTTTTTAAATTTCATGAATAATCCCTCTTAGAAATCTTAATGAGGCTTCTCTTTTTCGTATTGAAAGTCGAGGATTCAATGATATCGGGAGCCCTTGAAGATAAAATGGGCCCTGGCCATGGGACATTCATAGTCAAAGCAGCTTGGCGAAATTTCTGCACCCACAAACGAATTAAATTTACACTCGGTCCATTACGTACTTGCCAAATACCAAACTTTGAACGAAATTGTCGACGAGCAATTACTTAGAAATCATTACTCTTAAAAAATATCTCAAAAGCAAGCGCGCAATGCTCACCCGACCACTGCTACATCGTGGCTGACAAATCTGCACAATCGCTAAATCCAATGGGTCCCTCCTTCAACATCATTTATTAGTTTTTAAAATAATTGTATTTAAAAATATAAATTTGCCACTAAACACCCAGCTTGTGGTGTGGGTATAAAAATATTTCCAGATTTTAGGTGAACAGTGCTTCATTATTCATTTAAAGTGCAATTTAAGGAAATAATAGCCACTGGCCAAGTGTTAAATTCGTTAAGACAATGAAACTAAGAAATTTTCTTTTTTTGTTTCACTAAATGACTTGATGAAACATAATACAAATTATGATAAAACAAAAAATGTCCTGCATTACTTGTGTCCTTTTTAATGCTTCAGGACATTTCAAACTTTTTTTAAATGAAAAGAAAAGAAGAAGAAAAATGTAGAGATGATAGTGTCATTTAGTAAAAACTCAAACATTAAGAATTTTTGATGGAATAATCTACTTGGTTTTATATAGTTTTTTCTTTAAAATTCTTGAAAAATATTTTTTATTTAGGTGCAGCAGGACATTTTTTTAATTTAACGAAAGTGTCTAATTTTTTTTAAATTACTTTAAACAAACGAACTAAATTACTTAATCTCTAATGAAAATTGATTTGTTTGATATTTATCTGCAGTGTTGCCAACAAACAGAAAAAAAAAATATAAAAAACAAAAACAAAAAAATTTGTCCTTTAATATCCTACTTTGCTCTACTTCTTACTTTAAATTTAATATTTTTGTTAAACATTTTTTTCAACTTAAAATAAAGTAAAAATATTTTACATTTATGTTTGAGATTCGTTACGCAAAAATTTTAAATAAATCCTTAGGGAGTACGTGCTTTCATTTTATATTTTTTTCATAGTTCTAAAGTAAATTTTTTTTTTCAAGACTTTCTCTGTTGCTTAATATTAAGATGGTTTTAAAAATACAAACAGAGATAAGATTTAAATCTTCATTATGAAATTTAAATATAATGAAGTTTTTCATTTCCTTTTTGTTATTAACTTGGGTCTGCGTAGGGTTTGTTTTTACAAAAACTGATTCTTATCATTACATTTGTTTCCTTTCGTGATGATTTAGCTTAATGAGAAGAAAAAACAAAGAAAAATTTACGTTTTTTTTACTTTTGTCTTCAACTTTTTTATAACTTTTTGCTTCAAAGTAAAAACAAACGCCTCTTGATATTATTTCGTTGTCTTTTTTCTATTTTGTGTTGATTAATATTACATTCTGTTGAAGGTGCTGAGGTGTCACCATGTTAATGATGTTTTCATCATTAAAAGTGTGTTTTAAGGAGGGCGAATGAAATATTATTTATTGAAAAAAAAATAATTTAAATACTGGCAGCCCAATAAATCATCATTATTTCATTGTAGTCGTTAGGTTTTTAGGGTACGTGGGAGAAGTCCCGAATCAAAATATGAATTGGAAGCACCACTTTAAAAAAAAGGAGAAAAAAGACTCACCGTTGCTAAGGTTTATTTAAAAGAACTATAGGCTCGAAATATGTAGGTCCACAGTCCAAAAAATTACAAACTGAATTTAAGAAGCAGAGTAAATAAATTTAATGATGGACTTTCAATGAACAAGAAGTGCTGGATAAGAATCCTATATTATGTACAACATACCTGTTGCCTCGGAGTAAGCGAGATAATTTCAAATAGTGGGTATTTTAAGCCCCCCTGTGTGTTACAAAGTGCCACTTGCGGTAAAACGCCTACGACCCATGGTAAAAAGAGTTGATGCGGGTTGTTATTTAACCAGCCAAAAGTCAAGACTTAATGCATTATTTGGCAGCAATTTGGCGGTTTTGGGGTAGGAGCCCAGATATTTTTATACAGATGGCTGAGGGCGGAGCAGGGACGCGACTAAAAATCATTGGTAAAAACTCAGAGACTCTAGGATACGAGCAATCGCCAAAGGTTTATCCTGGTTCGGGAAATACATAGTTCTAATAGGCGTAAGGATTTGTACGGAAAACCTACCTCTACCAAAGTATAGATCCACAAAAATGGGGGTTAAAAATATTCTAAACGGCAGAAATGGGCCAAATGGGCCAAATGGGCTAAAATCGGAGTGTTACTACTATTAACTAAACTTAACACAATAAAAACAAAAGTTAAATTTATCGCTTTCTACTCAAAAAAAAAAAAAAAATAACTGACCCGTGTCTGGGACTGTTTCTAAAATTTAGACCCTAAAGGGTTAAAGAGGACACAAGCTTAATTTTAATAGGGCTTAGGTTCACTTTGTAACACCAAAACGAATAAAGATAGGCAAATGTTCGCAAGGAAAAATGAGTTGGGGTCAGTTCTTGACCTATCCACTGGCACCCTGAAAGCTATAGGGGGGCTTTATTACAATTTCCCAAACTTTGAATGGGAGCACGCTTAGGCAGTGGCGACAGAAGGTAAGTAAGTATGTTTAAGGAATATGTTTGAGAACCGAAACTTATGAGGGTAGATCGTACACTTTTTCTCTGTAAGGCTGACTCTAGGGAAGATAAGGGCGTTTTTACATCATTTTTGTAAATTTTTTATGGCAACCCTAAGGGGGTTGAGATAGGGGGTAGGCATGTTTTAGGAATATGTTTGGCAGGAAAACTAATGGTGGCCTGTGAAAGACGACTCCGCAGAAGTTGTAGAGGTTTCTAACCTAATTTTTTGAGATTTTGTGTGGCAACCTTGTTAGAGGATTGAAAGTATGTTCCACAAAAATATTTTTCGGTAAAAATTAAATTGGGTTTGGTATTCTATATGACCTTCTGAGGAGAGCCCTGAAAGTCGTGGAAGCAATTTATATCAAATAAAAAAAATTAAATTTAATATGGCAACCCTCTAAGAGGCTGGTGATAGCAGGTAAGTATGTTCTACAAAAATGGTTGCTAAGGAAACTCAATGAAAGTCGGTCTTAAGCATTAAATACATTCCTCGCTAAAGGCTACTGAACACAACCAGTAAAAAATTGAATACACGTGTGCTTATGAGAATAATTTTTTTTAATGGCTACAAGGCAATATGACTACGGGTTGCTGTCAATGGTAATTTTGTGGCGTGGTCGAAATTAAACTAGTTTCTATTTTTATACGCGACAGTTAACAGATTAGTGCTGCCAATACGGTAAGATGCAAAAAATATAGCTTAAACAATACAAAAAGACTTTAGGTGGCACCACTGAAAGTCATATTGCTTATATGTTTATTTTGTAGTGGTAGTCTAGTAAATATTTCAGGAGCAGCCAGTCGGACACAAATTTAGCAAGCAACTTTTGTGTTCGTGTGCTTATCTGTTCTTGTAGCTTGAATGTGTTTAATGCATTACACTGCACCCAAGTAGGGGACACTTCGGGTAGTTTTTAAGGTTTTTATTTAAGAATTTTAGAGAAATAAACAGAGGTAGTCTGGGTTTTTGGCCTATAACTTGGTCAGTTTCCGAGTAATTTCGCTGGATTTAAAAAAATTTTTAAGATTTTTTTGGTAATTTAATGCTACTTACCTGTCATTGCGAAATCGCGGGGCTTCAAAAAGTTCATTTCAACCATAACACGGACAGATGGATATCGCTAAATCGACTTTCCTATTTGTAAAAACCAAAAAAATAAATAAATTATAAGGTCGCAGATGGATATTAAAAAAATTACAAACGGAATGACAAACTTATATTCTTATCCCTTATGTGAAGACTCAAATTTCTAATTTGGTACTTCATGTACTCTTTGTGACTAATAGACCAATGAGAATAAAAACAAAATTTTATTTACAACCGACGGCTTTCGAAAATTAATAAAAATTCTTTTGGTACTTTTTTTCATTTTTCGAAGGGGTAGGAAAATGGGTAACTTCTCAACCAGTTTAACCAAAAATCAAATTGCAATCGATGAGTCTCGAAAAAAGATAAAATTAAATTTTTGTACCTATTTTTATTCATGTACCTTTTTGTAATTTTAAACCCTAAGGGGTAGAAAAAAAGGTTAAACGTTTTTTTGGTACTTTTTGTAAATTTTAAATTAATTAGGACAAAAACAGGCCTGGCAAATATATGAAAATTTTTGGGGGACGGTTTTGGTTTGTGGTACAAAATTATTACAAATTAGTAGCCCTCGTAGGCACTTTTTCCAGTTTTTGGGACAATTAGTATAGGAATATTAAAAAAAATCTATGGACCCTGAATTAGGCTGGGGGTCAACCAAATGGACAAAAATATCTTTTAACATTTTTGTTCCTTTCTTAATTTTGGAATTTATTCCAGACATATAAAATGAAAATTGATACAAAGTACCTTTTTATATATTTGGTACATTTTTTAAAATTTTTAAAATAGAAAATTTGAGATTTTGAATTAAGTTTGTATAAAAAATCATAAAATTCTACTCTTTTGTGCTCAAAACAATTTTTTACATTCAGTATTTTGTTTAATTTAATGTATAAAACTTACAAAGCAACGGGTTAATTGCAAGACGAATATAAACCGGTAAATGGTCTGGCAATAAGGGATAAAAAGCAACAAAAGCAGAAGATCTTAAAGTTCATTTATACCTGACTTAACCATAGCCACAGAAAACAGCTGTTTGAACCAAACTTATGGGCAGCACTGTATTTGATTATAGGTGACTTACCATTACGCCATAACCATAACCATACAAACAAATTGAGTTTTGGTTTTTATGGCAACGGTTATGGCGTTATGGTAAGTCACGTATAATTGAACCTTTAGGAACCCAAAACTTCTTGTTTTAACAAAGGCTAAGTGAAAGAAAATATTTACCATTTAATTCTAGATTTATTTGTTACGATCTAAAATATTCGTTTTAAAAAAAATATTAATGATTATTATGATGTTAACGCCAGCAAAAGTTAATTCTTTCCAATAAACTCTTTTAACAATCAAATAACAATACAAAGATTATTATTTTTATCTCTAGTTCACTAAGCCTTAATCACAGAAGAATAAAATGTAGTCTTTTAGGTTTTTAAAAAAACAAATATTTTTAATAATTTACCAACCTTAGCCACCTGTGGTGTTAAAAATTATAATTCCATAAATTATTCAAAAACTCAATTTCTTTCAAAGATATTTTCCAGTGTTGATCGCTAAACAACTATTTTTTAAGGTTTTAATTTTCTTTTTATTTTGCTTGGCATCTTGTATTTTTGTTTATAAAAAAATCAAAAACTAGTTTGAAAAATACTTTTTTGTTAATTTCCTTGTTTAACTATGTAAATTATATTAAAACTTTTTTACTCGTATTATAAGTAAAATCAACAAAATACTTTCAACTAAACTTAAGAAGTATTTAACGAATAAACAATAGTTAAGTATGAGTTAGAGAAACAAAAAGTTTTAGCAATAAACTTCTTACTTACCTATGATTTAGACATGACAGTGACAGTGCCAAAAGCCCAACACACTCACATATTCTCTTACTCCCCTGAAGGAAACCTGGGGACAAGTGTCCCCATGTCAACACTATTGTCGACCATACTAGTGACTTTTTGACGACATTGTCAACAATACGCCAACAGTTTTATATTAAGCTTTGATAAGAAAAAAAGAAAACTGCCAGCAGCAAATTAACGCTTCAGTTCGCCGTCAAACGCAAAAATGTATTAGCGACATAATGGTCTTTTTTAATTGTTTATTTTTTCAATTGTGCTAAAAAAGTGATTTACATACACAATTCGTACTTATTTTCAATGGTAGACGCACGTTAAATGTCTATTGCAAAAATACATTGCCAGTGGTATAGCTAATCAGTAGTATGGTAGACTAAAATTGTTAAAAGGTCCTAGTGAATCACTGGTTCTTATGTCTACATATGACCCCAATGGAACTACCTTGTCAATAGTACCAATGTCAGTAGTGGATTTTCAATGACACTCAAATGCTAAATGTCTATAGCAATAAGCATTGCCTGGGGTATAGCTTGTCAGTAGTACTGGTGGCAATGTCAATAGTGAATTTATAGTGATTCACTATTGACATTTCCTGCAGGGTCCTTTACTAATACACTTAAACTTTTAAAATACATGATAAAACGTGTATAAAATATTTTGTGAAAGTGCTGTCATGTGTAAAGTAAGACTTAAGCACAAAAAGTCCTGTCAACATTATTGTTGCCACAAATCAATCACTAATACGGCATACTTATAAAAACCTTAAAAAAGCAACAAAAAGAAAAAGGACGAAAAAATTACAAAAAAACCATTAATCAGTTTAACAACTAAAACAAGTAGAGTCATGGTCGTTTGTATACAATTTGCTAAGAACATTACATAAAGCTAAAAGTTTCCACCATAAAAACTTTTTATGGCAAAAAACCAACTTTACTTTTTACAATTTTTGGTCATTAAATAAAAGCGATTTTAACTTAAAGTATCTTAAAATGTTTAAAGAATATTTTCTTGCTAAAAAGGGAGTTGAAAATGTTGCAAGGTTTTACCCAACTCTTACAACGACAATTTTCTGAAAAAAATTTAAGTGCAATTTATGGGTAAAATATTTTGCTAATAAATTATTCAATTGAACCAATTCAAAAAGATTAGTAATGTAAATGCTTAAGTTAAGCAACAATTTCTAACTTTAATTAATTACTTCAAACTAGTTTTAGAGAAATTACTAAAGTTTGTTTGAAAAAAATAATTAAAAAAATTAAATTTAAGTAATAATTCCTTTTTCTTTCAGTTTTCTTAATAAAAACGTAAGAAAATATTTATTAAAAGCAAAAAAATGAATTTAGTGCGCTGATTTTGGGTGAATGTCGAAATTAGGAAATTTGGGCGGGCTATGTGTACATCTGGTATATCTTTTACATCTGGCAAGCCTTATCATAACAAAAACAAAACAATTCCCGTTTTAAAAGTAAAATGAATGGTTATCTCAAATGCAAGAACAATAACAAAATCTATATCAACGGTTCTTTTGTTTTGTCGTACACGTAGTAACTAACACCTTCTCATAACAATGGAGATAAACTTGTGAACAGGGATGCCAGTTTAAAAAAATTGAGTTAAGGCCATTTTTTGACTGCGTGTTTAAGCACAAGCACAAAGTTAATTCTCGTTGAAATATAAATAAATAAAACGTCTTGGAATTTTTGCATTGTTTTGTCCTAAACGTTTCGCCTTTCGTGTTCTATAAATATCACATTATGTATAGCTTCAGTTTTTTACTCATTATTTAAGTGTAACAAAGGTAAAGAATAATCAAAATCATTAAAACAGTTGTAAATACAAAATCAAAAATAACAAACGCGAGTAAATATATGTCAAAATCATACGGTTCGACTATAAGAACAGGTTGGTCACTTAAATTGTTAATAACTTTTAATTTAACAATTGAGTTTTGTGCACAGAAAAGATTATTTCCAATTTTTTTTTCAATTAACTCATTAATCAAAAGCTTCTTAATTTTAATAAAAAATTTAATTGTCTCAATTAATATTTTAATTGTTTTTAGTTGATTACAAATTCTTCAAAAAAAGCTGCAATTTTGCCTTACGCTTTTTTGTTTTGCTTTTGCTTATGCAAAGCTCACCTCAAGTTCTGCTGCTAGAGTTAAATTTTTGAATTTGGAGATAAGTAAATAAAACTAAGTTTAACAATTTAAAAATCAGAATGCCTTGATGGCTGAGCAGATGGATCGTACGCCTCGCATTCATGTGGCTCACAGTTCGAGTCGCTGGTGAGACTTGTAATGTATATACTTTAATTAAATTAAAGATAATACATACATATATGATTAAATAAATTAAATAAATATAAAAAATATATATAAAAAAAAGCAAAAACAAAAAATTGTGTTTTATATTATTACCTATACTTTAATTTATTTGTACTTAATTATAGATTTGTTTTTATTTTAATTAAATCGATTAATTAATTTTTAAATTAAAAATTTTTTAAACATTTTTAAATAAATTATTTAATTGAATATGAAAATTTTTTGATAGGTTGAAATCTAAACATTTTTTTAATCAAATCAACAATTTTTTTAACTGAAAATTATTTTTATATTTTTCTGTGTGTTAAAATTTGCTTAATAATAATTTGACTTAAAACTGTCCTGAAATAATATTAAAATTTAACCTTTTTAAATATAATAACTTGAGTTCTTATTAACTAATAAATCTATTTCTTTTTTAATTTTAAAAGCAATTGCTTACTTATTTGTATCAGAGATGGGGCACTTAATGTTTAATAAATAAAAACTTTGAGAAAAATGCAAAAATAGACAGAATGGATTTGATTCTACCACCGAATTATAGTAAAACCCTTAATTCAATTTAATGAGGTTGGTGGCCGTTTCTTTTTATGGACCTCAATTGTTTCAAAAAATCAGTTGGTCCTCCAAAGTGGCCTCATCAGTTTTTTTTTAAAAGGCTTATCCCAATTCGGCTATAAGGCCAAACTATATTCAGCAACATTATACCAAGGACTCCACTTAAAGACGTATTTACATTGATGAAAAATACTTTTTTCCTGGACATTTTTATTTTTCAATATTCAGAGTTTTATGTTTCGCATTGCGTTAAGGGGACTCAACAAGTGAGCTCTTCATAACTAAGCTGTAGCCTTTCACCAGACAAGACCCTCGTATAAGAGAATCTGGTCAATCACCGCATCATATGATTGACATTATTACGACTTAATGGGGTGGAATCTTGGTTCCGTCATACCTAGGCCATCAACGCTTTCAATTGGAATTTACTTGCGAATGTAAGGAACTGGCTTTAAGAATTCTTCGTTAAAGGATAATTAAAAACACACAAACAAAAGTAACATAAAACATCAGCTGGTAGCTGCTAAACTACTCGACATGCGTTAAAAGTTTAAAATTACCCAACTTTAGTACGTTGACAGAGACGTGATAATTGTAGTACCGTTCATTATAAAACCTTTTATCTACGTCTTTTACACTCATATCCTGTATTTGGCATCCAAATTACAAGGTGGCCCAAAGATACTTAACTCTGTTAGGTGCCGGAGGATTAGATAAGAAAATCTTGCGCCTGCCTATAGGCAGCTCCAGTTGGCTTAAGATTTTATTTGTAACCTAAAATAATTGATTTTAAGACTAAACAAATAACCTCATTGAGCGCTAAATGTAACGAAAATTCTTTATGACATCAAGTTGAAAATGTTACGCCAATTTTCAATAAATTTTAATCGACATTATACTATAATAATATAAATATATTTACGTACGCAAAAGCCTCATGCATACTTGCAGTTTTAAATGTTAAAAGATATTTCGTGCCACAGCCATACAAATACAGAACAAAAATGTTTTAGAGAAAAACAAAAAAAAATTGTAAAAAGGAATGTGTCAATAATGACGAGATAACATGCAAACAATCTCGTATCTCAGTTAAAAACACATAAATGCACACACAGCCAGAGCTCGATGCAACTGATATGCAACACACATTACAACAACATTAAAAAATTATTATTAACTGAAATGGCAACACAATGAAAACGTATAATAACGTGCAAACCTTGCAGGGATGGAAAATTCAGTAGAATATTATTATTGTATTTGTTAATAAAATTATTATTCTTTGATATTTTAGAATGAATTTTATGTTATTTTATATAGAATTCGATATTGAAAGAATTATTTAGTAAATTCAAACTGCTTAAATATCCTGATGATATTTTAAATATTTCCATACCTGGTACCTACCTACTTACAGTTGTACCAACTTGCAACTATATGTTGTAGCGAGTGAATAAAGTCTGAATGCAAAGATCCTGGAATAAAGTGTAAGAGCTGCAAGAGTAAATATGTGAGATAATTTACGAGGATAAGCGTGATAACGACAAATAAAAATAAAACAGAATAAAAGACATATCAAAACCACAGGCTGGTTTAAAGGAAACATACAGTTCAAGAAAGATTGGAACCAAATACATTTACAAATGAAAAATAAAAGTTATAAATATTTTTTTTTATTCTAATGACTTTTGTTACACCAGATTTAATTTATTAAAATTTTTTAAAACAATTTTTTTCTCTAAAATTTTTAACCTTAAATTTTCTTCAGTGTATATTTGGTTTGGCTGACAACTGTTTTCGCTTGAGTACTGCGACCACACGTATTGACTCTCATAGTCTAAACAGCAGGACATTGTAGCGTTTTTTGTTATTTTATTTTCCACAATCAATAAATTTTAACACGTGATCAGAGCACTAAGCGATGTAAAGTTTGTAACGATTTGTAAATCTTTAAGTGAAAATATGAATATTTGTTCCCTTTTATGCGAAAGGTGAGAAAGATTAAGAACAAGCAGGAGAGGGAAAAGAAGAATTAAGTTATATGTTCATGCAATCTTTTCCAAACAAATAAAAATTATGAAAACCATATTTAGAATAAAGATGACTGGTTTATGGCTGGAATTATGTTAAAGGTAATAAAATTTGTATTTTGTGTATAACGACGCATGCGTGTTTAATTAACATAAGGAGTTAAATTTGAACGAAATGATTTTTTGTACCGTTAAACAGATCACCTACTCAAATGGTTGTTGTTAAAAAATATTAAATATTTTATCATTTATATAAAATAAAGTTGAATATGGAGGTTGTTATACATTTATAAAATATTTATTTACTTTATTATTTTCGACTTAATTATTTTAGGTTGGTACCCTGCCCTCTAATGTAACTCAAAAAAGGATCTTATTTTATTCGTTAAAAACAAAGTTAAAAAAAATTGGAAATTCATTTTAGTTGAGTAAATTTTTTAACAGATTTTTACCAAAAAAATTTTAGTCTAACAATGCCTAAAGCGTTGCAGGAAATTTATTTTTGCATAAGCAGGAGTCCAGATTATATTAAGACTAATTGATGAATGCAGTAAACTTTATGATCAACTGCCAGCGGAGGACTGACTACAGTGCTATAGAGTATCAAGATGGAATAAGAGAATCTTTAGCGGCAGCTAAACCATCATTATATCCTCCCTCGGTACAACAGTCGAGGGCCCCTGGCAGCATTAAAGTGGGTTTGGTTTGGCATCTCATCAGGACGATGGCTCTTAATTGGTACTTCAATGATGCTGTTTTTCATTTGGGTTAAGCATTCTATTCACCCTGTGCAGGAAGCACAATTGATTATTGCTTTGTGGTTAGATATTTACGTAAAACCTTTGACTTACCTAGCCAGGATGGTTTTCATCTTCTTATTTTAAATATGTTTGATTTAAAAGGCCTTGAAAAAGTGGGAAAGAGTTCAATCATTCTTTCCTTGCATTACTTACGATAATTTTTATTAACCACTTTATCTCCTTAGAAAGTTTTATTGTTTCCTAAGAGCAACCACCGACATAATAATTATAATACAATTCGCTTGTAATTTGGATGGTAAATTAAAATAAATGACCGCTTGCGAAGTAGACCGGTAGATTACTTGTGTAATTGCATTAAAACCTCCATATGGTAAATTATATACTGCTGCTCACAATTAAGATTTAAATTACAAATGAAATTGCCAACGTCAAATGATAGTGTCGTTAGAAATTGCTATTTAAAGGATATGTATGCCTGGAGAGAAAGCTTAGCTTAGAGCAGGCATGGATCTTGGTTGATCTTGATGCCATATAATATTTGTAATGTTTTTTATTTTTTTAAGAAAAAAAAATTTAATTAAAAGTTAAATAGCTTATTCAATAAAAATATATATGCTAATTACAGTAACGTGCAATTTAATAGCAATGGATGTGTAAGAAATATATTTTTTTTAACTTTTTATAAGCAAGTTTGTTAAATATTTTTGTAAAATTTAAAAAAAAGCATGACCATTGACACTAATACTTATAAAGGAGCGACCACATGGAAAATTCAGGGTAGGCCGGCCCCAAGCAGAAAAATAAATTTTATGGTTTTTCAAAAACGTCAATCAATTTATGTTAAAAAGTTATTGAAAATAATACAGAAATAAACCGAGTTATTTATAATTTATTCTTATGAATTTTCCAGCATCTTAAGATCTTCAGATATTGAGTAATCTTCTCCGCTTGATTTGAAAATTTAATAGAAATTCTTGTCGCTTGGAAAAAATTAAAAAAATGGGGTTTTGTAACAGTTAAGTACTTAGTACAACTAAAACATTTTTAACAATTAATAAGATAAAACAAACGAAAGCTACAGTGAAGCAGGCTGTTTGAATCTACTGGGTTCTAATGGCTTAGAAAGTTATTTACAAGAGCGTCCACGCAAAAATAATGTTTTTCAAGTAAAGTTATGCTTTAAACACATTCGAGCTACACGAATACACGACAACACAAAGATTTGCTACATTTGTGTCCGTGTAGCTGCTACTGAAATATTAACTAGACGACCACTACAAAGTAGACATGTGATCAGTTTGTTGACGTTTTAAAATAATGAAATCAATTCTTTTTATACTTTAACCAAAAAATAATGTCTAAAGAACATTTTATTCATTTTGTGACAAACATTGTTAAAATTGTGCGAGCAACGGCTTCAGTGTATGAAGTGAGCACTAAACTGCTAATTGTCGCGTACAAAAATAGAAATTAGTTTAATTTCGACCACACCACAAAATTAGCATGGAAAGCAACCCGTAGTCGTGTTGCCTTGTAGCCATTAAAAAAATTATTTTCATAAGCACACGTGTATTCTATTTTTGAGTGGTTGTGCTAGGTAGCCTGTAGCGAGGAATGTATTTAATGCATTGATTTTTTCAAGTATTTAATAAAAGTCAAACGATTTGCATGTGTAGACGACATGATAACATTTAACTCTGTTAATACTTTTTCTAAAATTTTTTGCTTTTTAGTTAAATTTTAAAAATAAAAATCAAATTATAAACATATTTCACAAATTTCTGAAGGTTTGTTTTAAGTAAAACTGTAGAAAGCTTTAGAGGATTTTGGAGACAACATTAACTTCCGATTATTACTAACTAAATGACATTTAAAACAAACGAAAAATTAGAAAATTAAACGATTTTCTGCAAGTTAATTTTTCAATGTCTAAATTAAAATATATTTTTTTGTTGATTTAAATGAATATTTTGTTGCAGGGCTCTTAAATAAATATCCAGTTTTTTGAATTTACATATCCAGTTAATTATACTTAAATAATTTTTTGAGTGTACAAACACAATAAATTTATTTATCTCTGTTACTTTTAAATTTCACGGTACTGTTTGCTTTAATAATTTAGCTGATTATATTTTAAATATGTTTATATGTCTGCATGCCCATACAGATGTATGTATGTTTGTATGAATGTAGGTCCGCGCTTAAATTTATTGTTATTGTAAACTCTTTTTCCTTTCCTTTTTCTCTGACCGTTTGCAGTTTAGAATTGTTGTTGTAAATTATGTGATATTCAGATGTGATTTAATAACTCGTTCCGTTAACACTTTATTATGGAGGATTGTTCATACAAATTTTCGTATCATAAATTTTGTCTCTCCGCTTAACACAAACATGCAGTGTCTTTTAGAACATGAGAACTAAACGTTCGGAAAATAACAACAACAACAACAACAAACTAAAAACAAAACAAGCTACAAACAACAACAGTTATCACTGCCCCCAAAGGTGTATGAAACACTAAATACATGTAATGCCACCAACATGGAGACCAATAATCATGACAATGATGACACAACACAGAAGATTATGATTAATCGCCGTTTAATCAATTTAATACGATGATGACGACGACAACCGCAGGGAAGATGCATTGCGATGTGGCCTAAAAGAACAGGGATAAAAATTATATGTTTTTGTGTGTGTGGGTGCGTCTGTGTGCATCTGATATCGTAGAGAATGTTTTTATTGGAAAAAAAAAAATTATTTGTTGTGGTCATATTACCAATATTTTTTTGAGATAATAATCTACAAATATTAATATGTATGTATACCCTACATTAGGTAATAAGGGCATGGCACGTTAATAAAACAAGGGTGTCAGATTTAAACCGTGCAAAAAATTTGTTTAAATTTTACATTTTTAATTTATTTTTTAACAATAAAATTTATTGAAAATTATTACTAAAAAAATTATTTTTTGGGAATTCACTTTTCAAATTTCTTTGTTGATAGTAGCGAATTCCAAAGCTGTTTAAACTTACTTTTAATTTTGTTTTCAAAAATTTTATTAAATACTAAGTTCACGCAAACACATCATTCTGAAAAGGTAAATTTAACGCTTATTACCATTTTTATATGGATTTTTGTTTGGATTTTTTTCTGCCACAAGATCTTAAGTTACCAACAAAATAAAACAGCCAACAACGAATGACCACAAAAAATAATGTTCCAAATAAGAGTTGTAGTCACTGCGAAGTCTTTTGCGTCTCACACCTACACGCATGCATACATTAAAGGGTAATCAAATGTTTGACCTTTTAGAAAAACCGGATGGAAACCAAAAAAACTGGTGACAAAATAAACACCCTTAGAAGTTCAAATGTTTGTATTGTGTTGTGTGTAAGTCGTAGAAACTACGACAGTTTATAGTTATACCCTTCACATAGTGTCATTCCATTCATTTGCGACCCTATAAAATATATATATTTCGGATCCTTATAGATAGAAAAGTCGATTTAACCATGTCCGTTTGTCTGTCCGTCTGTTTAAAGCAAGTCTCCGGAGCGAAATAAAGTCGGATAGGAAAATGTTTTTATACCCTTCACACAAGTGAGAGGGATATATAAGTTTGTCATTCCGTTCTTAATTTCTTTCATATCCATCTGCGACCCCATAAAGTATATTTTTCCCAGTTCCTAAAGGTAGGGAAGTCGATTTAGTGATGTTCATCTGTCCGTGTTATGGTTGAAATTAATTTTTTGAGTCCCCGATGTAACGTAGACCAGTACATGGTATCAAAACTATACAAAATATCTGTAAAAAAATCGCTGAAGAAATTTACTAAAATCGCCTTGATACTGGCCGAGCTATAAGCCAAGAACAAAGACCACCTCCGTTTACTTTTCTAAAATTTGTACATAAAAACCTTTACAACTGCCTCGAAGTTGTCCCTACACGGGTACAATGTAAAACCGCCTTCTATTAATTTTTCCCTACAAACATTTTTGTTAAACATACTTACACCCTATCTCAGCCCCTAACAGGGTTGCCATACAAAACTAATTTTTTTAAATCGCTTTCACAGCTTCCAGGGTGCTCCTACAAATATCAAATATAAAACCAACCACAATTAATTTTTCTTTCCTAACATTTTTGTGGAACATAATTTCCCCGTTTTTCTAGTCCCTAACAGGGTTGCCATACAAGGTTTAAAAATTAGGGTGAAACCCCTAAAACTTCCCCAGAGTCGCCCTTAGAAAAATAAAATGTATCACAGACCCCCACTAGTTTTTCTTCCCAAACATATTGCTAGAATATACTTTTCCTCTATCTCCATCACCTAGTTGGGTTGCCATACAAAAATTACAAATATAATGTAAAAACGCCCATAATTTCCCCAGAGTTGGTCTTAAAGAAATAAAGTGTACGATCGACCCCCATTAGTTTCCCCTCCGAAACATTTTCCTTGAACATACTTACCCCCCTATCTCCGTCGACTAAAGGGGCTCCCATACAAAGTTTCGGAAATTGTAATAAATCTCTCCCTACAGCTTCCAGGGTGCCCGTTAACCGGTAAGATGTAGGACTGATCCCAAGTTATTTTCCCTTGCAAACATTTTCGTTAAACATACTTACCCCCTATCACCACCCTCTAAGGGGTTGCCATACCAAATTTGAAAAAATAAGGGTAAAACCCCCTACACGTATTGTAGGGTGCAAGGGAAGACGTTAAGGGTTTTACGTGGTACCTGCCATGCTGGCAATAACTCACTGTGCTCTCAACACTGGCCCCCAGAATGGCCTACCAAGCCAACCAGTTACCAATTATCTGTCATGAATCTGTGTAGCCACAACAGACCCCTTGGTGAGGAGTTGGTCTATCTAAACCCGAATTGCGTTTCTAGTTTTGATCTCGCTTCTTCCTAATCAAAACAGATCCGCGCCGACAAGACATCTCTCCACACGCTTGTGAAACAGCATCCAACCTTAAGAAGGACAGACTGTGATTATCATGTCGCACCCAACAAATGCGACACCCAGCTCTGTTAGAAGGATCTTTTTCTCATTTAGACAAATCATTTACTCCACCATCATCAATGCTTCATAATCTTCTCACCACCAGTCAGGACCGAGTCACGCACATGCTTCAACATGCCAATACTGGCCTTCTCATTATTTGCTACTACTTTGACGGGATCTTATTTTAGATCCTAGGGTCCCCAGCCGTAGCCAGTTTCCCTATTCATCTACTTCCAAACACACTTACACCTTTTCAGCTAATGGCCTACTTTAACAGTTGCTCATGTGCCGGGGTACACCCGCCAAAACTAGAAACTCTATCTTGTAAACCTTAAGTTCATATAAGACCGCTTACACGATCACTCTGGGGCCCGTACAGGACGGACCCCAGCATATCAACCACAGCCACCACGTGAACTCCCGAAGGAGGCCTCACCATTAATCAGTTCATGCACTGGTAAGCACATGGGGCCAACTGATTCCCGTGGTACCAGATAGGACTCTGGTCAGCCTCGGAAATCTACTTCCGTTTCATTCCTACCAATTTCTATTTTACACAGATAAGGTATTGGTACCCTTAGAGCCCTGTATTGCTGTGTCACTTAATGGCGATGTACATGGCACAGCGCAACAAGGACAACCTGCCTCAAGCCAGACCAGTGAATCACTGATTACACATTTACCCAAATTGCGACCTGTATTTTGATCATAAGAATACATAGACACCCAGCTGGACAGAAAGACGGATATGCTTAAAACGACTTAGAAAATGATTCTGAGTCGATCGATATGCTTGTAAAAATATTTTTTTTTACAAAATACAAACAATTATAAAAAGATATCAAAAACCGGTTTTATATAAGACAAAAATACCTTATTGGTCACCCTAACACAAATGCTGTTTTATGAATTCACGCTGTTCTTGATTAAAACTAAATAAATACAAACAGCCGTTCCTTTTGTGTCTTTGTTTTTTGTTTTAAATATTTTGTCGCAAGATGCTTATTTGTCTAATGAGGAGGATTTGGAATATAAAAAACAAAGTCGCGTGCTGGTTTATTGCTGCCTTTTTTCTTGTATATGTTATCTTTAATAGAGATGGGATTGTAAATTAGTTTTTAATCACGGTCTCACTTAACAAAGAAAAATATTTATTTTTCATAATTTGTAAATCCAAATATGTTTTTCTTAATATTTTAAATATTTTTAATTTACATTAGTTTAACTTTTTCGAATCAAATCTACAAGCATATGTATGTATGTCTGCATGTATGAATTATTGTTTATTTGTCCTACGGCTATTTTGCATTAACATCTTTACACAGACAAACTTTCTAAACTCCTGTAAATTTTTCTAAAAGACAAACATGTAACAGTTGAACTTTAAACTTCTCAATTGCAAATTCAATTTTATATTTTGCTTAAGTTTTATCCTTCTGACTTTTATCCCTCTTTATGAATAAAATATGAAACATGAATAGTTTCGTGCTATAAAAATGAATAAATCCCAAATGTTTTGTCCATTGTGTCAAAAGTATGAGCATTGGTAAAAGTAAAAGATTTCATCGCCTCTATACGAAAGCAATGAGCTTACACGAATACAAAGAAATTCCTTAAATTTAAATTTTGAAGCTCGAAAAATCGAATTGAGAATTTATCAAATTAAAATAAAAAATTCCTGAAATTAAATTCGAAAGTTATCAAATTAAATTTTAAATTTCTAAAATACAATTAGAAGTTCTAAGACATATTTTGAAATGGTATGCTTAATACTTTTAAAAAAACTGAAAAAAGAATAAAAAATTTTAACAATACAAAATGCTGAAAGAAGGCTTTGAAGACGGCAAGCTAATTTGGAAAAAAAAATTTGGGTAGGAACAGGAGGAATGGGTCTAACAAATCATACAAATTATAATGTTTTATAAAATTTTCGATATGCTTGATCACAAAAACTTTACCACTTATCAACTTCAATTGTGGTATAAAGTACACCCAGAAAATTATAACAGTCACTGCCGGTTGGTTGTTTAAGAAGTATTTTTTAAAAAAAGAAAGTGTAGAGTTGTTCACAATTGCGATTACACAAAAATAATAATTATCAGTTGGAGTTTGTTTTTTTAGGTTTTTTTTTAAGTCAAACGGCTAGCATGGGTAGACAACAACAAAATAATATTAAGCTTTGTTGGTAGTTTTTCTTAAAAATTTTTTTTTTTAGTAAAGTTTTAAAAATATAAGCAAAATTAGTCAAATAAATTGTATTTTTTTCGTTTTTTTTTGTAGGACACAAAATCAATACACTACGTTCATTTTACAAAAAAGAAATCCCGTTTTCCTTTCTGGATAACATAAAAGTTAAGCTGGTGAAGTTCACTGTCAAAAACACTGGTACCGTTTAAAGAGTACTGATGATAAATATCTGTAGCTGGCCTTAAAAATTCATATTGGCGTTTTAAATTAGTTTGTTTCAATAAACATTAATTAAAAATATTGGAGTCGTTCACAAAAGCAAGTTGAAGTTGACAAGCTTGAAGCTTATTTATGTAAATACGTTTTTTAACTTATTCTAAGCAAAAGAAAAAAAAAATTAAATTAAAAATTAACTAAATCCAAAATAGCAAAAGCCAAATTTGTCAAAATTAGTTTTGTTTAATTTTTTTAAGTGATTTTGTAATGACATTAAAAATGAAAAAAAATTCATAACTTTAAGACTTTCTGCAAGTTAATGTTTAAGAGTTAAAATATAAATGAACTTTTTTGTTGATTTAAATGTAAAATGCACATTTAGTTGTTTTAATTTACATTTTCAATGGATTATACTAAAATAATTTTTTGAGTGTATTTCTGTAAAATATCTATGTACATCTATTGTATTAAAAATGAATGAATGGCTGTTCCGATTTTGCTCATGTTTATACGTGCAAAAGGAAATTTTAAAAAATTAAAAATTTGGAAAGATCTAAAATCTTGTTTTTTTATACGAATGTTTGTTTCTACATATGTTCGTTTGTCAAATAATTATGCCTAAATGTAAGCCAGCTTTTATGAAATTTGAAAGATGATTTTTTACTGCGGAGTAAGCTTTTATCTAATTTATAATAGAGAGTGCCATGCCCACAAATACTGATACATCTCCTGCATCGGCTTTTTTAAACTTTTTATACAAGCGCTGAAGTTTTGAAGGCAAAAAATTAGGCTAGGCCACGCCTACAAAAAAAGCTTTTAAAGCATGTTCTTCTACAGCACTATTTTTTAAGAAGCCTTGTATGCATGCTAGTGGCTTGTAAGTCGAAATTTTTAGGCAATGCCACTACAACAAGACTTTTCTGTGCAAACCGGAATTTTGTCTGCTTTGAAAATTTGTAAAAGTGATTTGGGATTTCTGATTTAAAAATTTTAAAGACAAAACAATCAAATTCTAAATACAAATAATTTTGCTGGATTTATTTTCATGAGACATGAGACATACTTTCTATGCCTCAAACCTTAAAATTTTAAGGGCAAAGAAATGGTCGGCGTTGGGCCAACAAAAACTCTTTCCGTTTAGGTACTTCCAATACACCAATTTTAACATTTATTGAAATAAACGAAAACCTTGGTTTAGAAAAAAAATAAGACTTAGGGCCATTCCATATTAGGGCAACGATTTGACAGAGCAACGTCTTTTGGGCCAACCAGCACTAAATATAAATTCCCTTAAGCATAGGATATAAAACTTGGCTTTTATTTGAATGCTTTAATGGTTTGTCTGTTGCAAGGCATATCCATACAAGGTAGCCGCAATAAAAAAATTAAGAGAGTCGTTCTCTTACTCTTAATTTTTTTTACATGGAGTTTGACACTAAACTCGAAAAATTTTTCAATTTTGGTGTCAAACTTCATATAAAAAAAATAAAGAGTAAGAGAACGACTCTCTTAATTTTTTTAATGCGACCACCTTATATGGATATGCCTTGGTCTGTTGGAAAAAATTTTATTTAAGAATTTTTGCAGGTGGCAGCCTCGCTTATTTAATCATTAGTTTAAAATTTTTAAACTTTTTTGCTACAAATCAATTGGAAAACTTTTTATTTCCAACGTTTTATTTTGAACAAAAACTGCAAACTAAAAGCAAAATTCATAAACCAAATAACAAGACCAGGCAGAGTACACTATGAGAGTGTCCCCTGAACAAGACTTTTATTTTATTATTTTTATTGTTTTTCTATAAATAAACTTTTTTAAATTTTTTTATTTTTAGCTACAAACGAATTGCTTAAAAGAAAACATAAAAACTCCTAAACGAAATGCGTTACTTATATGGTGAAGCTGATGAGAAATTTGTCAAATTTAAGGACACCAGTAGAGAGCATACAAGTCCTTTGTCAACTTTTGAATTTCGCTTAAATCCGATTATTCAGGGTAAAACGAATGTTCAGGAGTTCAACAAGGCAGATGTGCCCATTGTATTCAAATGTACTCCGGATACTTTGTTGAACTTATGTGCCAAAGTAGTGGATGGCATGCCACTTCCAATGGTTTATACTTGGACTATAGAGGATATTTGTAAATGGCTGAGAGGTTATGGCTACAAGCAATATCAGGTGAGATTCTTACGAATTAAAAAATTTAAACAATTTTGCTTTAATAATTTAATAATTGCAGAACACTTTTCGTCAAAATCTTATTAACGGCCGCAGTCTATTACTTGTTGACGCCTCTGCTCTTGCAGCCATGAATATTAAGAATTTCCAACACATTAGGGATATTGCACGTGGCATACGTTCCCTGTTCTATTTCGAAATGACTAAATTTGGTCGCAGTCTTGCTCTCTATCCCGAATTTCATTTTGAATTATACAAATTATTTCGCCTTAAAACTGGTTTGAAATATGAAAATATTCAATGCTCTAAGCTATGGCGCAAAGTGCAATTGATTCGTCAAAAGGAGCCCAACTATTCGCACTGGGACATTTTGGAGCGTTGGCTAAACTTTGATAAAACACCAAAGCAGCAAGAATTATTTGGTGCTGCAAGGCGATCGAATTTGTATAAATGCAAGACAAAACCACCTGGTCCCCCTGCACTTGCTAGAAAGCGTCCTCAACGTTGTTCTTGTTTACCTCCTTGTGAATGTTATTGGAACGATTTAGATCGTCGTGCACCCTGGCGTTTTAAGTGTTTGCCACATTTGTCACCAGACTTGGAATTTGTTGAAGTCTGTGGCGGTTGTATACCACCTTGTACATGCCGCTGGTCTTCTAAGAAGTATCTGACCCATACTGTTCTAACGTGTCTCCAGCAAGCATTTCCCCAAAAGTATGGTGGCCTTCATGGTCAAAATCGTTATCGAAAATTTGGCTCATTTTCTTCATATCGTTTATCGCTTTTTTAATGAATTTTTTGCAATAATCGAAAACACTATTCTTAAATTGGCGCCATTTTCTTGTATGTATATTTCATAAACTATTTTGAAATAAATTTAAAACCAAAGGCTGTCGCAGCTTCGTTGGTCTTTTTTTAGTTCAAATCACATGTCACATGACACTACGTCTTGACGGGACAAATCCATGTCTTGACATATGCCAAACCCACTATATAAAAAACTTAGTAACCGGGGTTTTTTTGTTTAGAATTTGACATCTCGTCAAGATGTACACTTAACCATAATAATTTTTAAATGAACTTACAGTGGCTAATGGTAAATCTTGACCTTTACCTATGGTCTCCATTGGACATGCAATCATTAATGTTAAAATAACGTCATATTACTTTTAAATGTTGACCGCTTATGTTAACGATTTATTCATGTTATAACAGGGTTAGAGCAAATGTAAAAAGAACGCTCATGGCTAATGGAGACTACTTAGTTGTTAGGGCAGAGGTAGGTTAGGTTAGGTTAGGTTAGGTTAGGTTAGGTTAGGTTAGGTTAGGTTAGGTTAGGTTAGGTTAGGTTAGGTTAGGTTAGGTTAGGTTAGGTTAGGTTAGGTTAGGTTAGGTTAGGTTAGGTTAGGTTAGGTTAGGTTAGGTTAGGTTAGGTTAGGTTAGGTTAGGTTAGTTTAGGTTAGGTTAGGTTAGGTTAGGTTAGGTTAGGTTAGGTTAGGTAAGGTTATGTTAGGTTAGGTTAGGTTAGGTTAGGTTAGGTTAGGTTAGGTTAGGTTAGGTTAGGTTAGGTTAGGTTAGGTTAGGTTAGGTTAGGTTAGGTTAGGTTAGGTTAGGTTAGGTTAGGATAGATTAGGTAAGGTTGGGTTAGGTTAGGTAATGTTATGTTAGGTTAGGTTAGGTTAGGTTAAGTTAGGTTAGATTAGGTTAGGTTAGGTTAGGTTAGGTTAGGTAAGGTAAGGTTAGGTAAGGATAGGTTAAGTTAGGTTAGGTTCGGTTAGGTTAGGTTAGGTTAGGTTATGTTAGGTTAGGTTAGGTAAGGTAGAACAGGCAGCCGTTTAAGGAAAGGATACAGCTCACTTCGGTCCGCTTAATTCGGTCCCTTTTTGTTACCTGGAGAGGCAGACAGAATAGGTTAAGATGGAAAAAAAGAAGAAATTCAGAGAAGGATGAAAAAAAAGAACGGAAGAATGAAACAGACTTACCAGGGTCTCTGTTGGGAATCGAACCCACAACTCCCAGACTGGTAGACTCGTGCACTTACCACTGATCTACCGGGGCACCAGTTACGAAGGGTAGTGGCATGTCCAACTCGCCACCTCCACTCGGAGGCCCTCAGGTCCATTGTGAATCCCTTTAAAAGATTCAAGAGGAGAAAAATCAAAAGTAAAGACACGCATTCCATGGGTAAAAGGAAAAGAGAGCAAGAGTGCCGTCCGCAAGATGTCCAAGGAAGACAGCAGTCATGGGCGCTGAATAACCTATCTGCCCAGCCACCCAACCCCCTTATTAAAACCTTTGATGCTTCCCAGCCCACAGCCAGGGATCTCACCAAGTCCATCTAAGAAGCACCCTCCAAACCACCTTTTTTGGCGGATCTGCAGCCCAGACCAGTGGCAGACAAGCTGTTCTACCGTCTCTATCTTCTCCTCGTCCCCGCATACACTGCAGAAATCTAGAGAGATCCTGTCTCATTTGTTCGTCATATATCTTACATTGCAGAACCCCCCCTGCTCTCCTTAAGCAGCAGGTCAGTGCCCATTCTGTCCATCCTGGGCCAAAAATCAGATGGCTAGAGGATAGGCAATTAAAAAAGGGGATTCTTTGCAGAAATTAGTTCGGCCATTTACTTTTAAAAAAGACTTCTGCATATGCTACTATATCTCGCTACCATTTATGCGGTTAAGTGTGATTTCTGAAAGTAGTGGCACAAATAAAAAGTTAAAACATTAATATTAATTAAGACTTATTAAATACTTCTAAATAATAGCTTTTAGCCAAACGGTCATAAGAAAAAGAAAAAATACAATTTAACCAAACTAAAACACCTTATTTATGTTTCTTATCAGATTTTAATTGAGTAAAATATATGTTACTTTGCGTTAAGGTTAAATGCCTTTTAAATTAACGTTATTAATCGACAGGCGATTATCCTTGTGCAAAAGCAATGAATGTGTAAAAGAAAGCTTATGTGGGTGTATGGGTGTTTCTCTCTTTTGGACAATTTTCATTAATCACCGTTAATAGTACAACAATTACAAGTGTTCGAATAAGGATCTAGATAAGAAACAAAAGAAACTTAGTACTTGAGTATGGGAGGGAGAAAGAAAATTACTGTAACTTTATTTATTTTATTGTCCGTAGGATTTGAAGGAAACTTTTTCTTAAGGACATTTGTTCATAAAGGCTTTAATAACTTTATGGTTAGTTTAACAATTCTATATCGTTTGTTTTGAATTACTATTACTTTCCAACAGCTTTAATTGGATATAAGTCGCATTTAAATTTTTTTACTTACATACTTCAGCTGTACCTTTTTATTTAACTGCAACCAATGTTTTGTGAATGTAAATAGTTTTGAGTTTAACCACATTTACTGCACCAGCAACAGTTGTATAAAAAAATTATTTTTGTTTAACTACTCGTGCTTGTCCTTAAATTAATTATCTTGATGTTCTCTTTTAAGGCAGCTTTTATTTATAAAAACGGATACTGGAATTTTCCACATATCCTTTAAATAAAAATCTAAAATAATATAAAAAAAAAATTGGTATGATGACATAATTCCAAAAGAGGATACAATAAAAACATTATTTTTACAAAGACAAGATTATGGAAACCTTCCATATATCATTTTTTGACAATATTGTCGTATATTATTAAGAACTTGTAAAGGGATGTCAAAATTTCAGTAGACAAAAAGTTTTACTTCTTAGAAAAGTCAGAGAGAGCAAGGACATGTAAACCTCCTATTTATCCTTTTTGGGAAATTTTGGTAAATATTATTGAAAAAAGAATGTAATTAATTGCCAAAAACCAAACATTTAATTTTTCAACAAAATTGAAGCAAGGATATGGAAACCTCCCGTATGTCCCATTTTGAAACTGGTATTGTATATAAATAAACAAGCATAGGGAGGTAATTGATTTATAAGGACCAAAAATTTATATTTTAAGCAAAATTTTAGCAAGGATAGGGGAACCTCCCATATATCCTTTTTGAAAAATATTGGTGAATATTGTTTAAAAATTAATAAAGAAAGGTGATTAATTTCCAAAATCAAAAAAAAAATTTTTAAACAAAATTTAAGAAAGGATATGAAAACCTCCCATGTATCCTTTTTGGAAAATATTGTTGTTTGCTATTAAAAAAAACTAACATAGGGAGGTAATTGATGTATGAAGACAAAAAAATTTATTTTTGGCAAAATCGGAGCAAGGATATGGAAACCTCCCATATATCCTTTTTTGAAAATATTAGCGAAAATTATTAAAAAAATAATTTATTTAATTTATGGAAACCTTCCATATATCCTTATTAAAAAATATTTGTAAATATTTTCAGAAATTAATAATAAAATGTTATTAATTTCCAAAATCAAAAAATTTATTTTTAAACAAAATTGAAGCAAGGATATGAATCCCTCTCATATATTCTTTTTGGAAAATATTATTGTATTTAATTAAAAAAACAGGCATAAGGAGATAATTGATTTATGAGGACAAAAAATTAATATTTTAAGCAAAATTGTAGCAAGGATAGGAGAACCTCCTATATATCCTTTTTGAAAAATATTGGCGAACATTATTAAAAATTAAAAAAGAAATGTAATTACATAATTTTCAATATCAAAAAATTAATTTTTTGAAGCAAGGATATGAAAACCTCCCATATATCCTTATTATTTAAAAAACTGACATAGGGAGGTAGTTGTATATGAGGACAAAAATATCATATTTTTGGCAAAATCGGAGCAAGGATATTGAAACCTGCCATATATCCTTTTTTCTAAAATCAAAAAATAAATATTGAAACAAAATTGAAGCAAGGATATCGAAACCTCCCATATATCTTTTTTGAAAATATTGGTGAATATTATTAAAAAAATATTAAAGATATGTAATTTATTTATAAAAACCAAAAATTAAACTTTTAAACAAAACCCGAGCTGGGATATATGTACATATAATTTCCCATAATAAAATATTGTCGTATTTTGATTAAAAAAAAACTGGCATAGGGATGTATTTCATTAACAAAGACAACAAATTTTATGTTTCAGCAAAATCGGAGCAAGGATATGGAATCGTCCCATATATCCTTTTTTTAAATTACTGTCCTATAGTATTATTAAAACTTGGCAAAATAATGTATTTCAATAAGAGATGCATTAAATTGTATGCCTTAGCAAAATTGGAATAAGGATATGGAATCCTCCCATATATCCTTTTTTGAAAATTACTGTCCTAAATTATTAACAATTGATAAAGGATGTATTTCATTAACAAAGACAACAAATTTTATGTATAAGCAAAATTGGAGCAAAGATATGGAATCCTCCCATATATCCTTTTTTTGAATTACTGTCCTATAGTATTATTAAAAATTGGCAAAAGGATGTATTTCAATAACAGATGCATCAAATTGTATGTCTTAGCAAAATCGGAATAAGGATATGGAAACCTTTCATATATCCTTTTTTAGAAATTGCTTTCCTAAATTATTAACAATTGATAAAGGATGTATTTCATTAACAGAGTCAATAAATTTTATGTTTTAGCGAAACTGGAGCGAGGATATGGAAACGTCCCATATATCCTTTTTTGTAAATTGCTGTCCAATTTAATTAAAATTTGGCAAAAGGATGTATTTCATTAACAAAGGCAACAAGTTTTATGTTTCAGCAAAATCGTAGCAAGGATATGGAATCCTCCCATATATCCTTTTTTGAAAATTACTGTCCCTTATTAATAAAAACTGACAAAGGAATATAATTCATCAATAAAAACAAAATAGTACATATTTTAAACAAATCGAAAATCTCTCCCTAATATTTATTCTAAAATTTGTCGTTAATTGACATAAAACTTTATTAAAAATTCATAAAAATTTATTAAGAATATAAATTAAATTCTTAAGAAAATTTGTAGAAAGGGTATGGACAACATTCATATATCTTTTTAATTAAAATATTTCTCTGAGTTAACAAAAACGGCCACAAATTTCATTGAGAAACATAAAACTACAAGCTTGCACTCAATCTTGGGCAAGGATGCGGGCAACCTTTTCTTTTTTTTCCCTAATATTGCATAAGCAAAACAAAAAATCATACAGTAACACAATTTCCCGAGAAACAAAAATATATAAGTTTTGAAAAAATCTTATGTAAGGATATGGGTGCGTTCTATATATCCTTTTTAGTGAGATATAACTGCAGATTAAAAATTCGTCACGGTATCAAAGTTCATCAAAGAAGACGATAATACAAGTTTTGAATAAATCCTAAGCAGGGACGTGGAATCGTTGCATATATCTTCTTAAGTAAAATATTGCTGTAGACTTACAAACATCTTATGATGTTCAAATGCATCAAGAAACATATTAATGCAAATTTTATTCAAATCCTGATAAAGGATATAGGTGCTTTTCACATAGACTTTAGGGGAAAATGTTGCGTAAGTTTAGACAAAATTTTAAAAGGAACTTTAATTATATTAAAAAAAATTAAAAATTTATATTTAAAACAATTGTGATGCAAGGATAAGGATGTCTCTCATATATCCTTTTTAGTAAAATTTGCCGTAAACCTGCAAAAGTTATTATAAAATGTGCTATAATTCATCTATAAATATAATGAAAAAAATCTTAGGTTTCCCGCTAAAAACTTTAAAGTGTTATGTCTTTTATTTTTCGTTTATTTTTGATTTATTACTTTAAGTAAACATTTAAATGTAAACAAAATCTTTGCCAAACAATTGTCACTCAAACTACAATAGAACATTTTCATTCATAAAATCACAGACTTTCTGCATCGGCGCATTGAATACAAAACTCATAGTGCAATTTGAGTGTCGAGTGGAAAAAAATATATAAAAAGTCACAGTAAATTTATATTTCTTTTGAACGTGTTACTTTAAAAAGACATTCAACGAAATGTTTAGCAGCAGTTGATTTTGGCGCGTCAATAAATACGTATCGAAGGCTCTATAGCGAACGAAATTGTCAAAAGATAAACACGTGGTCAAATAAACGCAAAATATATTTAAAATCATTTTTTTAAAGTTAATTCATTGTCAAAATATTTTTAATATTCAAACTGGCCTTATTCTTTTGGTGTCAGACTGTATAAGTTATTATATTATTATGAGTTAAATTGTATTAATAATTTTGATTGATTAATAGGTGACCTGTAGTGCCAGTAGCTTTTTCAAGTGAAATGTAAAATATAAAAGTAAAAAAACTTAATTCCACATCATAGTTGCAAGTTTTTAATAAAAAATGTTATATGTTAAATAAAATATTTTTCAAATTTTTGTGATTAAAACTAATTTCTTCGTCATTTATAAATAAAATCGATTTGAATATCAGAAAAATCAAATAAATTTTTTAGAATTTTTATTCAAGAGAAACTCGAGAAAATTAAATTATTCAATTGAAAAAAACTGAATAGAAAAATATTCAAAAAATGCCTAAAAATATTTTTATTTAACAATATTTAAACCAAATATTCGTATTTTCCAAAAGAATAATTTGAATACCAATTTTTTTTTTAAAAAGAATAGAATAGAAAAGACTCCTTACCACCACTTCCAGAATACTCGGATTGGGTTAAAGTGTATAATCAACGACCATTAATTTTTTATTCCTTACATTTTGTCGGAACAAACCTGCCCCTACCTTCACTCTCAATCTTCACCATCCCCTTTCCAGAGTGCTCCTAGAGGGTATGTGTGAACGACTACTACAAATTTTTAAATATTAAAATTTTTCCAAAACCATCCTTTCTTTTACCTTTGCTCCCAAGAAGCCTTCCATACAAAATTAAATTTCTTTTGAAATTGATAGGGTTTACCCTCTAAACAATTGGAAATTAATTTTTCAATAAACGTATCTAATAAGTCACTACTTTTGATCTACTGGTTAATAGTAAAAATTTTACAAAAAAATTTACATTAATTTCAATATTTTAACTTCCTTACTGTTAAAAAACAATAAGTAAATACTTTTATATATTAAATGTATAAAAATATAATACTTTTTCGATACAAAAGTAGATAAATTTTTGGTTGCATAGTAGATATTTTAAAAACAAAAATTCAAATTTTTTCGAATCATTGCCTTTAGTAACGATTTGGGTGTCTGGTGGCAAGTTTACGTTTTTAAATACGATTAATTCAAAAACTAATAAGCGGTGCGGAGGGAGGGTGGCGCCGTTGGAATTACCAAATGTACGAATTTGACAGTCACGATATCGCAGTGGCCGGTGAGATTCGCGCTTTCGCTGTGGAAACATTTTTTTAGAGTAATGATTCCTACGTGATTGCTAGTCAACAATTTTGTTCAAAGTTCGTTATTCGGCGAATACACGATGAACCGAGTGTAAATTTAATTCATTCGTTGGTGCAGAGATTCGGCGCAACTGCTTTCGCTATGAATGTCCCACAGTCAGGGCCCAGTCGATCTTCAGGGACTTCCAAAAATATTGAACTGGGTGAAAGCAATTTACATAAAAATCCGCGACTTTCAATACAGAAAAGAACAGCCTTACTGGGGTTTCCAAAAGCGACTATTCATGAAATTTTAAAAAAGGATTTAAAATTCCATTCTTTTAAAACTAAAAATGGTTCAAGAACGGAAAGAAAGTGACTTTGATTTAGGCAAAAAATTTTGTTAAACGATGTTAAAGCGTTTTTGCAATTTTAATCCAATTTTTTGGAACGACGACACTCATTTTTATTCAAACGGCTGGATCAACAAGCAAAACTGTCGTTACTAGTCTCCAATAACCCGCAACTGTTAATTGAGACATCAAAAATCATTGCTTTGCCCCTGGGTAACTATTTGGTGTGCCCAATCAACGCATGAGATAATGGGACCATTTTTTTTGAAAATTCTCAAGGCCAGGTGACGATAGTCAACTGTGACTGTTATCGCTGCATTACTACGGAATTCTTTTTGCCAAACCTGCGAGCACACACGTGGTTTCAACAGGATGGGTTGAATGTACACACAGCCAGAGCTTCAATGAATTTGCTTCGGGAAAATTTCCCCCAAAAACTGATCAATCGCTTTGGGAACATCCCTTGGCCACCGAGGTTGACCGATCTAACTCCTATAAGTATTTTTTGGGGGCTACCTCAAAGAGAGAGTTTATAATGCCAATCTCTAATCTATTGCGGCTCTAAAGAAAATATTCGTCGAGAAATCAGCTCTATTGAACCAAGTTTACTGCTGCGTGTGGCGCAGAGGACAAGTCTCCGTTTTGAACAGTGTGTTCAACTCGACGAAAGACGTTGCATTTCCATTTTATCGTTCAATTCTCGTAATAAAACTGTGTCTCAGTTATTATTTTCTTTGTTTAAGTTTGAAAATATAAATCTTTCCCAGACACCCTGTGTAAAAGTTTAAAAGAATCAGGGGCCAAATCACGGCATTCGATTCGAATCGAGATTCTACTCGATCGATCGAGTTGTCAATGCTTTTGGTATAGGAATTCTAATAAGAATTTCTAAATTTCAAATCGAATGCCGTAATTAGCCCCCAGGCACAAAAAATAATAAAGGGATACCAAGTCAAGCACAACAAATTAATTGTTCGCCTTTTTTTAAAAAAACTGTCAAACTTTCAACTATGGTCACCCTAGTGCCATAAGAGAGAAATAATTACGTTCAAATATAAGTAACCAACATGATCATAATAGTACAAGAATGTATGTGTGTGGGGATCAATGTTCTATACTAAATTTAATTTGCATTAAGTACATACTATTGTAATTTAATTGAAGGCAACTGAGAAAAACCATCTCCTTGAGAATTTATATTAAACAAAATATTTACAGACAGTTGATAGCTGTGCAACAATACAGTGTTACCTCGATTAATGCAGCTAATAGAGATTCTGGCTGTTTCGAAAACTAGAGTTGTTGACTAATTAATTAAAGTAAATTTAGCCATACGTTTAAATCAATTATTTTTAAAATAATTTATTTATTTTAATAAAAAAACATCAAAGCACTTTTAAGAAATTTGAATTTAATAACTTAATCGTAAAGAAGTCAAATATTTTTGTCCCTATTTGTTTTTTTAATACCTTTTATAGTTATTTATTTGAAATTTTCTATGTCTTAAAATTACTTCTATCTATTCGGCCTTAAGTGATAGCTAAGAATAGAAATTTTAATTAAAAACAAATAAGAACACTATATTCGACTGTGCAGAGTCTTAGATACCCTTCACATTGACCTTGCGAAACTCCAAACTTTTTTTAGTTTTATAAATTTTTTTTATTAATGAAATATTTTTAATTTTTAAGTAGAGGTCGGTGTCAAAGTTTAACTTTCTTAGGGTGACTAGGAAAGTTTTTACCCCAATTTTTTAAAGTTTTGTATGGCGACCCCTTTGATACATTATATTCATCTAGAGGCGACTTCGGGGAAGTTACATAGGTTTTTACCCCAATTTTTTTCAAATTTGGTGTGGCAACCCCCTTAGAAGGTGGAAATAGGGCTAAAGTATTTTCAGGAAAATATTTACAAGGAAAAATAAGTTGGGATCCGGCCATTTAATATTTGACCTATCAACGGGCACCCTGAAAGCTTTAGGATGGGATTTGTTACAATTTTACCAATCTTTGTATGGAAGCCACCCTTAGCCGATGGTGATAGAGGGTAAATATATTTTAGAAATAAGTTTGGGAGAGGAAACTAATTGGGGTCGGTTCCACACTTATTTCTCTAAGGCCGATTTTGAGGAAGTTATGGGCGTTCTTACATCATTTTGGTAGATTTTGTATGGCAACCCCCTTAAGATAATTTGGATATGTGGTAATTATGTTTTAGGAATATGTTTGAGAGGCAGAACTAATGGAGGTCTGTGATAAATTTTATTCCTCTAGGGGCGATTTCGGGGTAGTTGTAGGGGTCTTTACCCTATTTTTTTAAGGTTTTTAGAGGTTTTCAAGAACAAATTTTAGAGCACTAAGCAGAGGTAAACTTGGTTTTTGGCTTATATCTCGTGCAGTTATCGGGCGATTTTGCTAAATTTCAGTACCGATTTTTCCCAGATATTTCTGACAGTTTGATACCACTTAAAGGTCTATGCGACATCGGAGGGCTTCAGAAAGTTAATTTCAACCATAACATGGACAAAGAGACATGACTTAATCGACTTCCCTATCTTAAAGGGATCCAGAATATATATACTTTATGGGGTCGCAAATGGATATTAAAGAAATTACAAACGGAATGACAAACTTACATATACTTAGGCGGACCATTCTTTTCTGGTTCGAAATCAGAGGCAGAAATCAAAAAATTGTGTTGTTTTTAGTTTGTATAAGCTTAGACCCACCTTTAATTATTACGATCAACTTAAAGTTGATTAAAGCATGACCAGCCGTATGTCTGGGTGTCAATCTTTTCTTCAAAAAAAAACTTTTGTCAAAAATACATCTTTATTTACCACAAATTATTAAAGAGTAAAATTTTCTATTCAAAAAAATTACTCCAAGTATTATTGTGTTTTTTCTACCCATTAAAAATGGTGTAACATTAATTGATTTTTAGCAAACTTTTTTTAATACCCTTTGGTTTTGTTATAATTTTTTTTTGAAAAATATCCAATTTTCTTAAAAAATTAGTACAATCAGTACTTCTTTTTAAAAATCAGTACATACTTTTTTAATCAGTACACCAAATGAAAAATCAGTACATGTACTGATGAAATCAGTAAGAATGGTCACCCTACATATACCCTAATCACTTATGTTAAGGGTATAATAAAAAAATTCTACCAGTTATATTAATCGAGGAGTTGCATTTATCGAGGGATGCATAAAGCGAGATGACACTGTATACGTAAATAAAAAGCTTACAATGCTCTATGGAATATTAATTGACGCTTGTCGTTTAAAAAGGGGAATAAAGCAATTCATATATCGTATTTTATTTCAATGTTAATTGCTGCCAATGAAATGGAAATCATCATCAACACCCAGTAATTTAATAAATTGGCATCTGTTTGCAGTGAATACAATTCAAGTAAAACGTTTAAAAGTTTAGTTTTATATATTATTTTTTTTAAGTGCAACATGTAATCGTTAATAATTTATTTAGTTTAAAATAGAATAGAATTTATTTATAGAATAATACAGGAATAAATAAATAAAAAGTAATTGTGCTTAAATGTTCTTGAATTTTTTTAATATTTTAAAAATTTTTTTTGGCTCTTTATCAATCTATACACCCATTATCTAATACTAATGCAATAACAACTTTCATTTAATGCATAAATTATTTGCAAAACAAACAAATCAATTGATCAATTGTTATTGTTTATCCACTCTTGATTAACTGTATTGTTTTCTTCTTTCTTACACGCACAGACAGACACACATACACGCTAGCACTTGCAAGGCATAAACAAACATATATATATTCATACATGCATTTAAAATTAAAAAAAAGATGGGGTTACATTCCGTTATGATGAGATGGTACAATTACATCTTGAATATTAACTTTTTTTATTACATTTTTTCCTTAAGCATTTTAGAGAAATTTTTAATTGTTTTGGTTTTTAAATTTAAAACAAGTAAATAATTTGGCAATATTAACAACTGCATGAGTGGCAGCGGCGGCAACAACTACAAAAACTACAAAAACAAAATGCATTTAATAAACAGCATAATTGTGTTGACAACAATAACAACATTTGCAAAGGCTAAAGGTGAGTTTAATACTTTAAATGACAATTTACAAGAGACACAAAAAATATAATTTAACATGAAAAAATTTTAAAGTTTTTGTAATAAGTTTAAACACACATATCGTTACCTAAACCCCAAACGGTCCCATCTAACATTTTTATTATATTTAGAAAAGCAAAAAATATTTAAAACAAAAAGCAAACTTAGTTAAAATTTGATAATGTAGGTCACAACAAAATCAAACTTGACCAATGACAACTTTTATTTATTGGATTTTTAAGATTTTTTCTGATAAAACTTTTTCCTAAAATTGCTTTAGCACCTTCCATCGAAGTTGTATTTCTTATACAAAGTCAAGATACAAAATGTGAGAATGAATTAAGCCACAAACTAAAAGAGAATATAATCCAACAATCAACAGAATTGCAACAAAATTATTCTATTAAAGTACAAGTATTGCATGAAATAATTAATTACCCTGGAGATTGGACGATACATAATTTAATACCACGACTTATGTTGCCTCAAAAGACAACAACTACAAATTCCAATGAAAATATTGATACAAGTACAAATAAACAAATCGATACTGAATTAATCAGTAACAATACAAGATGGATTGTGTTTTGTGAGCCAAGTACGAGGGTTAAAGTAAAACTACTAATGGAGAAATTAAGAAATGAAAACCATACGCAGGTATATTATTTTACTTAAAATGATTTGTTTTTAATTATATTTTTTAAGTCATACTTATAAAATTTTGAAGTTGTTTCTCTTATACATACGTATGTGAGCGTTATTTGCAATTGAAAAACGGCAAAATTTAAAATTTCGAATGTAAGAGAAGAGTTAGCATTCTATTTTATATGTAAGACCCCTTGTTTAACCTGGAACTATAGGAATTAACTTTATAAATTTTGTGTGCACTTATAAAAACACATATTTTTGATACACAAAACTATTAGGAAAATAAATTTTTAAAATAATTTTCAAGACAATATAAACGCTTAATAACGTCATTAAAAACTTCAAACAATCTTAAACACATGACTAAAGACAACATCGTCTATGACGATATGGTGGTATTAAGCTAATTTTGTATGTAAGGACTTCACGTATTTTGATTGTAGTTTTGACCTGATACGCTTTAACATAAATGCAATGTATTAAGCGCTAAATAAAAATATATTCAAATTAATATAACTTTAAGACCACTATTCCGATTGACTTCAACCGCAAACATTTTAAATATGAAGAGCTAAGGCTTTGAAAACATTACTCTACAAAGAAAAATTATTCGAAATAAGACGCGAATATAGTGGATCAAAGCTGTCTACCTTTTCCTGCCATACAATAAAGCGCTTCCAATGAATCGCTTAATGTAGTCCAGATGATGTAAAAAGGCTTTGCAACTCAGTTTGGGGTACCGACAAGAGACATGTGGCCATAGCATGAATTTTTTCAACACAAAATTTAATAGTGAAAGTCCGGCGGAGATCAAAGGTTTGCCCGGAAACCTTTGGAATAACGCTTTTACTCCTCAGATATAACGTCCTCTAGAAACCGTACCCGGATCAAGACCTAAAGCACTGGATCCAACTCTTGGCCGTGAGGTACCTCAGCAGTTTGTTCAACCTGTCCCCACTAAGGAAAGCGATAAGAAACAGTTCCTTCAAATTCCCTATTCCAACAACTACAACAGTGGTTGTAAGAAAGGAGAACTAGTGTACTTGCGTGTTTACCCACCATCCAGCGACCCATTAGGGCCAACTTCAACCTGAATACATTCTTCCAATCACGGCTCAACCCACGAAAAAAGAGCTTGCAATCAAAAAAGAGCCAAAAAACCTTATATACCCTACATTTGTCGAGATTATGCCTTCTGCTCTTAGCCACTTCAAGAAAGTGTTTAAAAATTCCGTTCTAGAAAGTTCCTATCACAAATGCAGCTGGCTCCGCATTAGAGATACCTTTAAAAGCAGATCTAAGTTAAGCTAGCTCGTCTGCCCGTTTAGTTTAAAAATGGTTTCTGTGTGATGGAGCTCAGATCAGAGTAGTGTTGGATTGACGGCCCACCCTGGGCAACTTCTCCTTACATTGGGTGCCCAGTTACTACGTAGTAGTGTGCATCATAGTCCATCTTAAACCTGACTTTGTAAATCCTTGCGTCATAATTCTTCATGATATAACTCAACACCACTCACTACTAGAGAGTTCAAAAACCCTGAAGTCCTTACCACAGGCCTCATGGGGTGTTAGATATCCCAAGATCCTGGAAGAACATTCCGGATCCTACATCATAGTCCATCCGAAGCTGACTTTTTAAATCCTTGCGTCATAATTCTTCTCGATATAATCCTACACCCCTCACTACTAGAGAGTTCAAAAACTTTGAAGTCCTTAACACAGGCCTTATGGGGTGTTAGATATCCCAAGATCCTCGAAGAACATTCCGGATCCTGCATCATAGTCAATCCAAAGCCGACTTTTTAAATCCTTTCGTTATAATTCTTCTCGATATAATCCTACACCCCTCACTACTAGAGAGTTCAAAAACCCTGAAGTCCTTAACACAGGCCTCATGGGGTGTTAGATATCCCAAGATCCTGGAAGAACATTCCGGATCCTACATCATAGTCCATCCGAAGCTGACTTTTTAAATCCTTGCGTCATAATTCTTCTCGATATAATCCTACACCCCTCACTTCTAGAGAGTTCAAAAACCCTGAAGTCCTTAACACAGGTCTTATAGGGTGTTAGATATCCCAAGATCCTCGAAGAACATTCCGGATCCTGCATCATAGTCCATCCGAAGCCAACTTTTTAAATCCTTTCGTTATAATTCTTCTCGATATAATCCTACACCCCTCACTACTAGAGAGTTCAAAAACTTTGAAGTCCTTAACACAGGCCTTATGGGGTGGTCCTGCATCCGAAGTACTGTTTCCAAGACCCTCGCATACCGGTATGCCCTCGATCAATACTACTTCAAAGCCCTAAGCCTCACTGCGATACTTGCAAACATTGCCATTATATGAAACTCCAAAGAACCAGGGGAAAACACCCACACATTCCGCATTATCCAAAAGGGGGGTTAATAAATTTAATATGAAGAGGGGAGCCTTAAGGCATTCCTTCCATCAGGAAAAAGGCATTTGTCTACGGGGCATTAGCCCGGAAACTTCTAGTTATTTAAAAGGCTAACAGACATAGTTAATTTCTGATTTTGGCATATAAAATCATTTAGTTTACCACATGTCAAGTTTGAGATGGATAGTCCTTGTTAATGCTTATCATATTACCTTGTCATTAAGTGCACCAGAACTTCAAGGATTAAAGAGTAACAGTTCTTGTATTCAAATTGGAAGAAATTTAACAAATGTGTCCAAAAATTTCCACGGTTGACCAGAGTCCTAGCAGGTGCCAGGTAAATCAAAAAGCTCCTGTGTTTCACGATCTAAATAATGGTAAAGTATCCTTTAGGAGCACACCTGATGACTGTGCTTATTCCCAAATGGCGCAAATTAGAACGAATGAGGTGCTTTGCCGATGCTGATCTGTTTTAAAAAACCTATGCGTTTTAAAAACTAGAAAGCAAAACCAGGGTAAGATAGGTGTCTTTTAGAGCCAAGTTCTAAGCTATTATGGAGAAGTTGCTACTTTGTGTGGCCTCACAAGCCACCTGGGGGTCTTGGAACTGGTAAAACTGATACTCAGTGGTAAGACCAGTATGATATATTTCCTGCTGGGTAGATACTCACTTAAGCAAAAAGGTATGTCCGCAAGGGAGATTACGCCGTTCCCTTAACGCGGTTGTACGAAGACCGGTCTTTGCTGTTAACAACATTAGTTGAGTTTTGTCTGGGTTAACTACCAAGCAGTCAAACCAAGCAATCTATCCAGAAACCATGCTGCTACTAGTACTCGTGTCCCTACATCATCCTTTTAAGAGCAAAAGAGCTTAGTGCTTGCATAAGTATCGGCCAGGTGTAGTTGTTGGCAAGTTAGTGGTCGTCCATAAAAAATTTCATAATATTTCTTAAAAAAATTATGTTTGAATTGTAACTTTCATCTAGCTTTTTATTTCCCTTTTAAGCCATTATACTTAGGACATCCAATATATGATCGCGAAGCAACAATCATACATCATTTTGCATTTTTTGAAAATCCTAAATGGTTTCCCTATCCAATGCTGCGAGCTGGTGTCATCTTCAGTTTGCCATTATTTAAAAGGTACATATGTCCTGATAGTTTTTAAGTTTTTTAACTTTATTTATTTATTGCCCTTCCTATAAGTCTCAAATTTAACACTTTCCCTTTTTTAAACTAAACATTTACAACCTTTAAAACAGCATTGCTGACACTTATGCCAACAACCACAAGTTCCTAAATAAACAAACAACACTTTTACAACGCTCTGAATTTAGTATTGATGCAGCACATGAATTGGCTCGTTTCATATATGACAATGTCCAAATAACATCAACAACAACGGCAGAACTACCAGAAACTAATAAAGTGAAAAAGAAAAATTCTCACGAACATGTTTATTATAATACAACACGTAGTGTGACTTTAGCCCATAGGGGCAATTCCAGTACTACTGATATTATCACTAATGCTTCTGAACTGTCGCATTCTGATTACCGCACTGCTACGACTACTAATGAAATTAATGGCAGAAAATATAGAGAAATCTTTACAAAAAATTTAAACACAACAACGTCTAATATAAACATAAAGAGACAGAAAATAATTTTAAAGAAAGCTTCATACGTATGTCCTTCGGCAAGCAGTGACGAAAAAAACAGCATCTACAGCAATAACAATAACAACAACAACAACTTAAACCAAAAGTATGAAGAATGTGCCATGTTGGCTGAACAAACAACAAATGTAGCATTAACAGGGACATGTGTAAGTATTCGTGAGGTGAATTACAAAGAAAAATAACAAAAACCAAAAACAAAGAGAAGTGTGCTGGGTAAAGAAGAAGAAAGTAAAGGTACAGTTGTTTGTGTGTATGTAGGCTTTATGATGTTTTAAATTAAAGAGAAAAGTTTCATGTTAATCATTAACCTTTTAAAAAAATATAATTAAAAGATGGTGGCCATAAGTAGCTTTCATATGTTGACAGAACTCTTTTTAACGCATTTTAATGAATTATTTTAATTGTTTTACTAATTAAACTGTTATAATTTTAATTTAAATTTCGATTCGCAAATATTTTTCTACAAATTCCTGTTCGCTTTATTTTACCCTTTTATTTCTTATACAACACATTCAGACTTACATATGTTTGATTAATTCATTTCATTCATTTTGTAATATTTAACTCTTTTTGCAGATTCCTGTTAAACGAGAACAAATTTATTTTGCTGTTAAAACCTGTACAAAATATCATAACGAACGTTTGCCAATAATTCAAAGCACATGGGCTACATTTGCTAAACATGTTAAATATTTTAGCGACTCACAAGGTAAGTTAGAGTTACATTTGATGTATGTAAAAGCCAGGGTACACTAATACAGGTAGTATCAAGGCGAATTAAAAAAATTCGCCCTCTGCATTTCCTTTTTGTGTATTTTGTATTTAGTCAACAGATAATTTTTTTAATATAATTTTAATGTGTCTTTATCACCTTTTTTAAATGTGCCGATAAATTTTCTTATAATTTATTGATTACACTTATTTTACATTTTATTTAATAATTTAAGATCAAACAATTCAAACCATAGACACTGGGGTACCTAATGTTGAGATGGGACATTGTGATAAAACATTAAAAATTTTAAAATTAGCTTTGAAGGATATTGAAATGTACAACAACAGAAAGCAACGTCAACAATACAATAATCAAGCAGATTATGAAAATCATCAAATCCAATGGTTATTTCTAACTGACGATGATACTTTGTTAAGGTAAGTAGGGTGTATGAATGTATTTTGGTCATATAAAGGCCAACTTTAATTTTTAAATGGCATTTAAATTGGTTTTTTATGATTCTTTTGATTTCTGTAGCTAATGAGTCAATCACCGTTTGTTTGTATTTTCTACTTCGTCTGTAGCGATGAATTTTTGTAGTATTTCTCGCAGGTCCGAATGAGTGTTAGCATTGTTTTATAGTTACCTAAAATTCCAGTATGCCCATGGCTCTTTTCTTTTAACATCTTTCATCTTTAGAGACGATATAAATAATATATCGTGATAAAAAATTAACGTGAGTACCTTCCCAGAAAGCAACAGTCTCACGGTGTTCTTGCAACTAAGCGATATGCAATGCGCAACACCAGTGCTATTAGATGACTTGTGAAATATCCCAGGTAACAATTTTATTGCAAAACTTAGTTCTAAGCCTTTCAGCAGTTAGGCCTCTGCTCAGCCTCTGTATATCAAAGGTGAATCTAAGTGAGATTTGTTGGTGGCTTTGGTGATTTGTTGGCACTAACGAAGCATTGGCGAGCTTATTTTTGGAAGATAATTTTTCACAATATTAATAACCATGATCAAAGGCGTATTAAACCCTAGGTGATCCCGTTAGCACAGCTGTTCAGTTTTTGCTCTTCTGCTATTTGTTTGTTCACTATGTCACACACACATAATTTTTACGTCTGATGTTGTGACAGCATGAAAGTTTTTACATTGCATTGTTGTAGTTATTTATCTTATGCGGCCACCTTATTAAATCCACCTTGCGCGTATCTGTCTCTGCAAAATCATGTGGTGAATTTAAGTTTTCACCAACAGCATTGCCAAGGAGGGAGTGGCAGGCACCAACTGCACTTAAAGCAGAGACTCGATCCTGCTCTCCAACAAAACAAAGGAGGTGGGCCCCTCACGTGTCGAATGTTTTACATGTTACAATTACCCCAATGCAACTCTGCAATAACCTACACTGGCAGGTAAAATTTTTTTCATATGTTGTTTATTGAATCTTTGTATTTGCTTACGAACAATTAGTATTCCAACTTAGCAACTTTTCTATGTTTTACGACATTATGTAATAAATACGCTTTTTGTTGAAGAATTTGAGCTCTCTTGACGAACTAAACTCAATTGAACAGAAATCGTATGATACCGCTTATTGCTATCAGTATGTTCTGATTCGCAGAATCACCTCTTAAAACAGTCCCCTAAAGCTACGCTATTGGGCTTAGCATTAGGCCACTTATGACTCCTTAAGCTATAGCCCAAGTTACTACAACCACTACGTTTGTACCAATACCCTTTACAAGTAACGAGTACTGGGTCTTCTGATAGATACAGAGTGTGTTATGATGCCAGTGGGCACTAACGCAACCCTTGGCTGACACCTCTTTCCCCGGCAGCACAAGCACTACGGTGTCACCGTTTTACCTGGAATACTTTTGTACACCGGAGAATGGCCAACTAGGCCACGATTAATTTGCGGGCCTAACACCACAGTGCTCTTAACACAGGGTGAATACAATGTGCCGACCAGCATCACCATGGATGGCATTTTGCAACTTAGCAAGTCAGGATTTATAAATTAACCAACTGAAAGGCATATTGAGTTCTTTCCTTGGATAGGAGTGGAGATAATACAATTTAGTTCAGCTTCACATCGAGCAGAAGCGCTCTCCCCGCAATTTGGTATAAATACACCACGTCACTCCTCTCGATAGTCAGGCTAGAACCAAAGTTTTGGGGGCACTGAAAACCGTGTTCGAGAATTCTTGATATGGCCTTGGAGCCAAAACTACTACCAGCAGAACTCCAAACTATACACCTTTAGTTTTGGTAAAGCATCCCCAACTGGTCACCCCAGAATTTACATGCAACAACAAAAAAGCAGACGAGAACTTAGAAATAAACAGCCTGCCTAACAAGCGACGCTTTGGCCACATATTATGGAACCCCACCGTCACTCCAAAACAACCAATCGGCTGCAGTATAATAAAGCAGGTGTCCTCATAGCAGGAAAAACAACAATGGCGACAATGACAGATAAATAAAGCGGTGGGCAAGTAGGAAGAGATAGTAGAGGCAGTAAACTTCAACTGCTAAATGCATACCCCCAAGCCAGAGACAGATGACGGCAGACGGCCCGCTTAGAGGGCAATTAGCGCCACCTTAGTAAGCTTTATTGAGGTTAGCCTGCAGAGAAAGTTCTTAATTGTCCTCCAAAACTACATTTACGTCCTAATTGTGATTTTTATTTCATTATAGTCAACACAATCTATCAGTATGTATTTTGCGTACTCAGTCCCCCCACCAAAAGCATAACCCGAATTCGGGGACAGGCATCCCTGAATTAAAAATGCATAAAACCAGCCGCAGCCCGTCAATAAAAAGCCTCGGCTCAAGCCAAAGCCAAGGTCTGAGCGATGTCATTCAAATATCGTATCACTTTTACAACCCTTTGTGACTCCATCCTTACCGCTTTTTTCCCAGTGTGTCCTCCACCTAGCTCTAGGACAACTGGGTCCATGGGATAGCAAATGCTTGCTTATCACTGACTTTAACGAATAATTTGAAAACAAAATTGTTTTACGCAAATGAGTTCATAAACAGTCAATTGGACAAATGATAAAAAAATATTCATTTGGATTATTATTGAATGATATACAAGTATTGGATGGAATACTTTTCAATTAAAAAGGATTAAATGTTTTTGCTTCATTGAATTTTTAACGTTCAATGAATTGGCAATGTATGAAAACATTCTTACATACATGTTTATCTTTCTTCATAAGTCAATATCTTATGACTATTTTGCCTCTTTTATTATTTCCAAATTTGGTTTCTTTTCCTCTTTATTAAGTTCAAAATGTTTTTCGTCCTTTTAGTAATGAGTTTGCTTGCCAGCCACCAAACCTCCATCAATTTTACACCACAATCAATGATTTCTTTTTTATATATTTTATAATATATTTTTCAATAAAATAAAATTTCCATTCATAAACATCATTTACTTTATTTCCATTAGTTGAACTATGTCCTTTAGCCCCCTTGGCTTTATATCCTTACGCCTTCATTATTCATATAAATTAATTTGTTTTTCTCTTTCTTTTTTTTCTTGTGTTTTTAAGCGTTTCAGGTGTTTGCCAAGTACTTGGTTGTTACAATTCAATGGATAAAATTTATTTGGGAGAACGTTATGGCTATCGTTTGCATGCCGAGGATGGTTTCAATTATATAACGGGTGGTGGTGGCATTGTATTCTCGTTGCCAGTCGTTAGACTTATTTTGCAGCATTGTTCGTGTCCTTCGCCTACGGCACCGGATGATATGATTTTGGGCTCTTGTTTGCATTCACTTCAAGTTAAAGCTCTTCATTCGCCACAGTTTCATCAAGTAGGTTTATTTTTTATTTTTATTTAATGTTAAATATAAATGTGAACACACATACATACTTATATTTAAAATTGCAAATATTTATTAAAAATATTCGTTTCATTTTAAATTTTCATTTTCTTATTTAAGGCTCGCCCCAATGACTATCCTTTGGAGTTATTGCAACAGGAAGCACCTGTTTCATTTCACAAATTCTGGCAACTTGATCCCCTGCATGTCTATAATCAATGGTTTGCTGCCAACGACCGTCAACTTTTAATTAAAGAAAGTTTTGTGCAACAAAATGGCATTGACACCAATAATAATTCCAAACCGCCTAAAGTGTTGACAGAGGCAGGACCTTTAAGTTTGAATGATATTCCAGTCTCATTTGTGGCATCGCTTCATTCCAAAGATCACCATGATGATCTCTAACCAAGTAATTTTCTCAGGGTTATTTACTTCTTAAGAGTCATTACTCAAAATCAAAATCCTTATTAAAATCAAGGACTAAGAAAAATTTTTAAGATTATTTTTGGTTCTCAAATAAAATTAAGGTAATAACAAGGGGAAAATAAATTAAAGTTGTAGATCAGCTGATTCTCTGTGTTTCTCATAGGGAAAAAGTTTATTAAATACCCAAAACTATACTCTGTGAGGTAAAACACTCTTTGAGTAAATGAGAAATACTCAGAAACCAATAGGAACATACATAAGTCAATATATTCCCCAAATGAATATTGTAAATAATTGTAAATAATATTATGATTTGAAATAAAAATTTTATAGTGGTTATTACAAATTAAATTTTTGAATTTGTTTCACTGCGCATCGTTTATTTTTAACCTTACCCTTTTCAAGCGGGAAAAGTGAAGGTTTCCGGAAATGGTATGATATGGTATGGTATCGCATGATGGTACGGTATGGTAATTTCCCTCCAAGACAACATCCAACAACAATTTCATTCCGGGACAACATCTTTAAATATGCTAAGCCCCAGGCGGGTTTTGACAGGGAGTTTGGGGTTCTTATCCCCTCAGAAGTCAATGGTGTGGGAGTGATTCGGTAAAAAGAACTAAGACGCCAGAGTTTGCATAACCGGTTCTAAAAAGGATCTGGCATCTGTTAAGAAATCTGATGATGTGTTTTCATATCGCCTGATTGATGGAGTATTTTGGCACAGATGACTGGCGTTAGTTGCTGGTGTGGGTTTAAGTCCTCGCTCGGGGAAGAAGTTTACAGATATTCAGTGATGTGGAAGAATCCTTTCAACGCCTTCTATTTTACAGCTCCTTAGACATAAAACATCAGTCTGTGGCCTGTTCAAAAGCCGTACAGTGACACCAAACATTTTTCATCTTTTCAATGTTACTCCTGCACGCCCTGCTCTTGCTTTTATTCTCAACTCCATTCCGATGGAGATGTGCTTTAGTAACCTGTCAGCAAGCCCTGCACTTGCTTTTGTCCACAAATTCCATCGGATGAAGGTGTGCTAAAATTTTAAGTGACCCGTCAGCACACCCAATATTTTACCCAGTTCAGGCTTCTCAACTCTTAGAATGCCCCTAGTCCTGACCTCATTTGGATCACATCAGAGAACACCCGTCGTTAGTCCAACTGTCTCAATTATCCATTTCCCCCTGTAAGCATTTTCCTCACACCTTTTCAAATCGAACTTCGTCAGAGCAAAACGCTTTGGGTTTACCAGATCATCCCCTCACCATCCCTTAGCTCTAACCCCTAAATTATTTGATCGTTAATTTCTGACCACCCCCCAATGACCAGATACCAATAATATGTGAACATGTCTATGTTGAGAATGGTCATCTGTCATCCTTTTGCACTACAATACTGTCCTTGATCCTGTAATCGGAGACATAATTGCCTTTTTAGACGCTTGGCTATCTGCAGGGATAATCACATCCATTGGATCTGCGTGTGCCCTGAGGCAGGACAGACATTCCGTTTTTAGTCTCCCCTCCGCTTATAGGATAGTATTGCAGGCAGGGATTTGGAGATAAATCTAGCTTTTCGGGTTTTCAACCAGAATACTTTGTGCCGTTTTTCCCTTCGCGTCATTTCGGGCATCTGCCCAAGAGTATCGTCCAACCAGGACTGCCGATCCAGTATCAGCGCAGTGCAATTAGCCTTTACCTTTAATAAAGGTATACAATGTGACAATTTTGCTGTGCCCGTTCTAGACCCAGTGTCCCCAAAGTGCGTGGATTTTAAGTCTCACAATTATATCAACCCATTGCTTCGTTGGTTGAAGGCGTTTTGCCACTCAAAATCATCTCAAAAGCCTTCATCGGGGTAGTCGCATCTGCTGTGTTTATTCCGAGGCAGCATGCATTAAAAGTAAGTATTGATACCATTGAATAAAACAAACAAACACCTTAATTTCAGTTTTGAATATATTAAACTATTCATAGCTAAACTTATTCGTGAATCTCAAATTTGTGTTATGGTTGAGCTGCAAAGGTGACTTCATAAAAACAGCTGATCATCATTTGACACTACCCATAATGAAGGGTAAGCTCTTTTTCAGTTTAAAGTAGCAACGTTAGGCAGGCTAAGATTTGATTGGCTGGTCCCAAGGGCCTCGCATAGATCCTTTGTGTAGCCTGTGCTACCAGAGAAAACGAAACAATAACCCGGTTATTCTAGCCTGGTTCTGAGCAAGTGGCTGTAGTTCCCTCAAACTGATCGTAGATAACCACTTCAGGTTAGGGAAAACCTTGTCACCTTCGAGCCATAAGATTCCCACACTATCCTGAAGGCTTTGCACGAAGCGATATTTAACAAGACCCTTATGGATCTGATCCCACATCAGAATATATCTTGCTATTATAGAATTTTATTAAGACAATTTTTAATTGAAGAACTATTAATCTTTCCATTAGCAAATGAGCTCTTTACTTTGCCAATTCGTCAGCCATCTTCCATCTCTCAACACCTAGTTACTACAACCCTAGCACCTAGCACAGAATGGAACTTACCAATAGAAGCATGCAGGGTTTACGGAAATAGTAACCTGACTATTAAAAAAAGCCAAAATATCTGCCTGAAAAATACTTCAGTCATCAGTTCACAGTTCTTCCATCTTGGATCAATAAGTAAATAAGTTATAGGTTATATGATCTGAGCGAATGTCCGCCAAATAACCATGTTTCAACCACTTTCCCTGTGAAGCTTAGTTTGGGAACTATGTAGTCACTATATTATATACCTAATAATCCTGCCACTCACCTGTCCCACAAAGTGATGGGGGTACTTCTTCTTGAAAAGTTTGTTTCACTCTCTTTTCAATTTTTCAGATTGATCTAGTGTTATCAAATAACCAACAGCCTAAAAAATGTTGCTCAATAACATCTTCATAGTAAAGGTATAAAAAGGTATTAGCAAAAGGGTAGGCAGACAGAAAGATGGTACATGTAAGTGCAATCCCCAATGACCTAAACTTTCTGAAGTTCCAGGAATGTATGTATATATACGCACACATACATTTACATATTATAAATTAATATTTTTTTTACTACAAACAAAATGGCAAACTTTTTTACATAACAAATGGACGTGGCTGAGGTAAAGGGTTTCTTTATTTAATAACGGTAGCAAGCAAAAGTTTAAGGCATTTAAAAAAAAACTAAAAAAAGAAGTAAGAGCGATATATTCGGCTGTGACGAGTCTAATATACCCTTCACATTGGCTTTTCCAAACCCCAAACTTTTTTTATTTTTATCCATTTCTTTTTTATTTATAAAATATTTCTAACTTCTTAAATAGGGGTCGGTATCATATTTTAACCCTCCTAGGGTGACACGGGAAAGATGTAGGGGCTTTTACCCTCTTACGGGGTGGAGATAGGGGGTAAGTATGTTCCAGAAAAAGGTTTGGAAGGGGAAACTAATTGGGGTCAGTCACATACTTTGTTTCTCTTAGGCCGAATCTGGGGAAGTAATGGGCGTTTTTACATCATTTTTGTAAATTTTGTGTTGCAACCCCCTCAGGGGATGGAGACAGAGGCTAAGGATGCTCTAGGAATATGTTTGGAAAAGAAAACTAATAGGGCTCTGTGAGACATTTTATTCCTCTAAGGGCGACTCCGGGGAAGTTGTAGGGGTTTTTACTCTAATTTTTTTTTGTAGGAGTGCCCTAAAAACTGTAGGGGAGATTTATTACAATTTCCCAAACTTTGTATTACAGCTGCCTAAGGCGATGGAGATAGGGGGTAAGTATGTTATTGAAATAAGTTTGGGAGGGGAAACTAATGGGGGTTGGTCGTGCACTTTATTTCTCTAAAGTTGAAACTGGGGAAGTTATGGGCGTTTTTACATCATTTTTTACGGGGTAAGTATGTTCTAGGAATATACATATTTGGAAGGGAAAACTAATTGGGGTCGGTCGTATACTTTGTTTCTCTTAGACCGAATCTGGGGAAGTTATGGCCGTTTTTACATCATTTTTGTAAATTTTGTATTGCAACATTTCTAGGTGATGGGGATAGGAGGTAATTATGTTCTAGGAATATGTTTAGGAAATAAAACTAATGGGGGTCTGTTAGATATTTTTTTCCTTTAAGGGTGACTCCGGGGAAGTTTTAGGGGTTTTTACCCTATTTTTTTTGTATGGTAGCCCTGTTAGTGGCTTGAGATACGAGGTAAGCATATTCCACAAAAATATTTTGGGGAAACCAAATTGGGGTCGGTTTTGCATTTGACTTTTGAAGGAGCACCCTGGAAACTGTAGGAGGGATTTATAACAATTTCCCAAACTTTGTATTAGAGCCGCCTAAGGCTATGGTGATAGGAGGTTGGTATGTTCCAGGAATATTTGGGAGTGGATACTAATGGGGGTCGGTTGTACACTTTATTTCTCATAAGGAAGTTATGGGCTTTTTCTAATAATTTTTGTTAGTTTTGTATGGAAACCCCCAAACGTGATGGCGATAGGGGCATGTATGTTCTGGGGGTATATTTGGAAGGGAAAACTAATGGGGGTCTGTGATTTATTTTATTTCTGTAAAGGCGATTTCGGGGAAATTGTAGGTGCTTTTACACTAATTTTTTTATTTTATATGTCAGCTCTGTTAGTAACTGAAGAGAAACTAATTGGGGTTGGTACTACATTGGACTTTTGTAGGAGCATCATGGAAGCTGGGGAAGCGATTTAAAAAAAATGGAAAAAATTAAACATTAAATTATATGTTAGGAGGCGGAGATAGGGTGTAAGTATGTTCCAGCAAATTTCTTGTGAGAAAAAATTAATGGGAGTCAGTATAACATTGCACCCAAACAGGGGCGACTCCGGGACAGTTGTAGAGGTTTTTATGTACAAATTTTAGATAAATAAACAGAGGTACGCATGGATTTTGGCTTATATCTCCGTCTGTTATCGGACGATTTTGCTATATTTCAATAGCAATTTGCTCGCAGATATTTTAAACAGCTGATTTGGACCATAACGCAGACAGCCGGGCAGACGGACATTGCAAAATCGACTTCCCTATCTATAAGGACCAAGAAAATAAAAGCCTTATGGGGTCGCAGAAGGATATTAAAGAAATTACAAAGGAAATGACAAACTTATATATACCATTATCACTTATTTGAAAGGTATAATTAAAATTATATTCAAACCACGTTTTACCGTTAAATATTTAACGCATTTTTAATGGTATATTGGAAAAAACCACCTTAATTTTGCAAACCTTAACTAAAGCAATAAAGGTTTTAATATACAATTTGGATTCTTTCAACAACACCTATTGTTTATCAACTTTAAGTCAGTTTTAATTTTTATTAAACCCCAACAACAAAAAAAATAAACTTTTCAAAACTTTTATTATTTTTGCTATCAGATCACGTGCTAGAAAACCTAAAAAACTTTTAAATCTCAAACCATTTGTTCCTTAAAAAAAAAAAAAAAAACAAAAAACCTTTTTAACTTTATTTCAAAAGTTTATAATAAATTCTAAATGTTACACCAATTGCTGTTAATTTTTCTTTGATTTTTTTTTCTTTCTTTTTGTTTTGTTCACAGGAGTTAAATAAGTTGATTACATTGGCAGACCACAAGCACTGCAGTTGAATTGTTTGTAACAAGTTGCCCAAATCGTGTGCGAATTACTTTTTTGCTTTGTTTTCGTAGAAATTATTTCTAAAGTTTGTTTTTTTGTGGTTAAATGATAATAAAATAAAATGCTTGTTAGAATGCACTAAACAAGGAGTAAAACTGTTAACTGCGACAAAAATAAATTGTTCACGTACAACTGCGGCCAGACGTGATTTATTGAAGTTTTACAATAAATCAAGTATTTTAAAACTTGAAATTTTTAAAGTTTAATATAAAAGATTATTTTTTTGAAACTTTTTTTATGATACTTCTTAAAGATGACCTTAAAAAATAATTAATTAATATTTCTTGATTTTTCTTAGCGAACATCCCATTGAAGGTTTTGTTTTTGTAAGCAATTTGTTAACACTTATATGCAACTTCAAGCAAAAATGGCTCTCAGGGAAAATAGACCCATAATTGAAACGTCGGCCGCTACTTGATGAATGGGGGCTATATTTAAATATTATAATTTAGAAAATAAAATAATTGCGACCGGTACTTTGATCACAAGATAACACGCACACCCAGCTGGACGAACGGACATGCTTAAATCTACCCACAAAGTGATTCTGTCAAACAAGGTAAAAATGGGAACTTTTTTATGTTTCTCGCAAATGTATATAAAACTCAGACAAATAAGCCCCTAATAAACATATTTTTTTTTAATGCTGCGGACATTGAAATATAGTTTTTATTAATTGACGTATAAGTAATTTTAGTCTTAAACTATATTAATCATACGTTCAGCCTTACTTGAAAGCTTATCAGACCATCTCGCGTTGGCTTGAAATGGTTCGAAAGTAACGCTTAGTTGAATTTTTTAAATTAAGTTTTTGTATTAATATTTGGCATCGGATAAAACAAGATAAAATTCTGCATCACTTTGTCAGTTTTCAAGCACCCATCATGTCAGCTGACTCCGTAGTGACGTGTCAAAGTACAACATTTTTTGCAATTTTTTTAAAAATCGAAAAAAGTGAAATTTTGCATTAAACGAGATCGTAATTTCTAATTTTAACGTATATGAAGTGCTATTTTAAGAATAGAACCTTTAACTTCAGGTATTTAAGTGTATAAAAATGATGTAGTGTTTTTGAAAATGTGTGTGAAAATATTTTTGACGATTTTTTTAAAAAAAGGTCCAAAATCGGCATATTTTTGATGATTCGTTAACAATAACTTCTAAGTTAGTTAAGGTTGGGTTTTGAATCTAATATTTTCTAAAAGTATAAAATCTTAGCTTGATACTACAAAAAAAAATTTTTTTGATTTGTTGCTCCATTTTTTGCTATTAACATTTTTCTGTTTGAAGTCGTGTTTTGTCAAAGTCATGTATTTAACAAAACTAACGTTCGTTCAATGCTTACTATTGTTGTTATTGTTGCCGGAGATAAGTGCGTGAATAAGTTTCAGTCATCTGTATTCACGAGAGTGTTAAAAAAGTTTTGTATGACTCCTACAATACATAAATTTTTAATTCATAGTCCCGAAATCATAAAATATGCCCTTTATCCGATTGGAGAACCTTAAGAAGAAGCTCAGAAAGCCAGAAATAAGGATTTTAAAAATTATAGGGAACACTTTGCTCGCAAATGCAGCCGAGAAAAGTCGAATGAAGACATTTTAAATAGATTTTTTTTCAGTTCAGATTCATTCATATCTAGTATTAATAAACAAAATGAGCGGAAAGAAAAGCAACAATTATCAAATTTCGAACTACAGTTTTTGCTATCGCCTATTATTTTTTAAGAAATACATGAAAGTTAAAGTAATGATAGCGAAGATTATGATGATGAAGGTAAGGATGAACATAATATAGTTTCTTTTTAAGTGTATGACAATTATTGATAAACAAAAAAAAAATTATAAGAATTTATTTCGTTACTTTTTTAAAAAAGTTTTAAAATTCTCAAAATCCTTCAAAACCCGAATTCAGACTTTAAATTAAACTTATATTCATATATATGCAAAATATATATTTATTTTTTTTTTTATTTTTTAAAAAGAAGACAATATAAGCTTTTGTTTGCTTCTCATTTTTTAAAAAAATCTCTTTCCATTTTAAAATTACGGCGAAAATTCTAAAACAAACTATAATTTTCCGAAAAATAAAAATGTCTATAAAATCGTAAAAAAAATTTTTTCCGTGTATCTTTTTTTCAGAATATGCCTTCTTATGCCTATTTAACGATTTGAAGAAAAAATTTCAAAAAAAATTTAAATTACAGCTCCCATGAATTAATCGCCACTTTCGGTGTCATCGAACCCACTGTGCATCTGTCTACATACAGGGACGCTAAATATTAAAACATGATTGCTGAGTAAATTCCCATCGAACTGCAATAACAAATCCTAGGAAAACACATCTGCATGAAAAAGCATTTGTTTCTGCAAATCTGAAAAAAAACCCCTTAAAGTTTTGTGGTTTTATTTACAAAATAAAAATATTTTAATTTAAACAAACTAATTCTATAGGATAATTACATCTAAAAAACAGTCTTTTATTTGTAGGTATATCCTTATTTGCCTACTTTTTTACATTTTTTTTATATTCTTGCTGCATTTTAATTAAAATATTCCCCATCAGAAGACAGATACAGAGACCTTTTAAGAGTAATTAAAGAGAACTAAATATAAATACGTTTGTAACTGTACACATGTTTGTTTTGTTTATTTCTCTATGTAAATGTTTACAAAATTTTTTATCTATTTAAGTACTTATGTATGTACTTTTTATACCCTTCACATAGTGATAAGGGTAGATATCAGTTTGTCATTCCGTTTGTATTTTCTTTATTACCTATTTGAGACCCCATAAAGTACATATATTCTGGATCCTTGTAGATAAGGAAACCGATATAGCAATGCCCATCTGCCCGTCTGTCCGTCTGTTGAAATCAAGTTTCCGGAGTTAAATAAGGGAACAGATCATTTATTGGTATCAAACTATTTGAAATATCCTGGGTTCACTATCGACCTAGATAGAGGCGAAACCCCAAAATAACCCATTTCTTTAGGAAAAAAATTTGTGCATATACCCCTATATATCTCAATTAATATATTGGCACTCTTGCAACAAAACTTGAAACGGATACCCTGAAGACAGGGACCTAAAGAAGGGAAAACATTTTTCCAGATAGAATCTGGGGAAATTGTATTTCCCTTACAGTTGCACAAACTTGGTGAAACATTTCATGCCACAGAAATTATAACAGCTATCGACTTTATGTTAAAAAAAAGTAATAAGACCATAAAACCTAAAATTTTTTGGGCAGGAGAAGGGGCTCCCATACAAATCAACAAGTTTTATGAAACTTTCGATACGCTTTATCTTGGAAACTATAAAAGCTAACGACTTCAAATGTTCTACAAAAAGTATTTGGACAATAAGACCTAAGTTTTTGAAAAAAAATTCTTGATTGTAGGCAGGGAAGGGGTTACTCATAAAAATTAACAATTTTTATGAAATTTTTGATACACTATATCTCGGGAACTATACAAGCTAACGACTTTAAATGTTCTACAAAAACTAATAGGACAATATCAGAGAATTAATTCATACATTTTGGAAAAAAAATAGCTGGAGAGGAGCAGGAAGACTAGAACTTAGAACAAATTAACAACTTTTATTAAACTTTTAATACGAATAATGCCGAAAATTTTTAGATCTCTCGACCTCAAACCTTATACATGGTATTTCTATTATACAAACGAACATTAAAATTTTGTAAAGTTTTTTATTTCAAAAACTAGGATTACTATTAACCTTAAATCCGGCACAAGTTATTTTTATTATAATATTTGCAGTACAAAATGATTCGGCTAGAAATGATGACTGGGTATATTATAAGACTAATGTGAAGGGTATATAAAACTCGGTCCCTCCGAATATGGCGCTTTTTCTTGTTTTTCTTTATTAACTTTAAAGATAAATAAGAAGAATTCTGTTTTATCTTGCACTTTTGTATTTAAATCACAATATTTAGCACTTTTAATTAGATGTGCCAGAATACTATCATTGACTCAGACTTTATGCATAATGCTACATACACAAAAGCTACGTTTTTAAAAAGAAAATAGTTTGTTTTGTTTTAATATTATTGAAGATAAAGAAACAGTTGTTACCTTTTGACGCAATTGCCAGTTTTTATGTTTGAGTTGTCCCAAAATTTACGACCCGCGCTTACAAATATGCTTATAAAAAGAGTCAAGTAACTTAAAATTAAGTTAAAATTTTAGGGTTTTTAAAACAAAAATTTTCTACAAAGTCTTTTTCACGAATCTGTTTTTCTATTTGTTACTATAAATGTTATTATGAATGCCCCTACCAAAAGTTAATTTTTCTGTTAGTTGACATTTTGTAAATTTTAAACTAGGGCTACCGCCATATAATTTTAATTTTGGTAATAAAAAAAATTTTTTTTGATCAAAATGTCGCTTATGATCATTTAGCCCAAAGGGCTCGATATGAACTTAACTACGATCTCTTTTTGGTTGTTTTAAAAATTATTATTAAATAATACAAATTTTTGATTTTTAGTTTGGCTTAAGTTCATATAATTTCTTTTTATTAGAAGAAATTATTATTTTTCGTTAATGTTGAAAGAAACTTTAAATCAAAAATTTGTATTAAAGACAATTAGTTCAACAATAAATAAAAATTAGCATTATTAAATAATTTTATTTATTTTTTCTATTATTATAAATTATAGTACAACCCTTAACACAATAAATTTATTAAAAATCTGCAATAATTTATGTGTGTTTATTTTTCACTTGCAACATATTGCTGCCATTAAGTAAAAATATGTTGCAAAAATTTAAGGCAAGTAGAAAAAATGTGGGTTAAACATTTATATTTAAATTAGAGACCTGCACCTATTCAAGCTAATTCAAGAACCGCATAATTTTCTAATTCTTGTGTTATTGTGCGGTTAAACGGTTTAAGTGCTGAAATGTAGAGTAGCTAAGAATAAAGAGTGGTGTCGAGACTGTGGTCGATAAAAAAATTACTGTGCCTATGGTGTGGCAACAACAACAAAGACTTAAGAGTTATGTTGTTGTTATGTTAACAAATAATAATACACACAATGTTGAGTGGGTACATACACAAGCAAACATATACACAAGCAGGCAAATCAATATAAAATTCATGCGTAATTACATTACATTACATACATATGTACATTCAAAATCAACCCCCGTTTTTTATAACTATCACACCAGGAACATCCCGCCAACAGTAAAGTTTCGAGATGAATTGAAATTGAAGTGTGTGATCATGATGAATTGATGTGCCGTTGTTGTTTAGGTAGGTTAGGTTAGGTAGAATAGGCAGCCGTTGAAGGAAAGGATACAGCTCACTTGGGTCCGCTTAATTCGGTCCCTTTGTGTTACCTGGAGCAGCAGAAGAATAGGTTGAGATGGAAAGAAAGAAGCAATTTAGAGAAGGATAAGAAAGAAAGAACAGAAAATGAAGCAAACTTACCAGGGTCTCTGGTGGGAATCGAACCCACAACCCCCAGACTGGTAGATTCGTGCACTTACCACTGATCTACCAGGGCCGTTGTTGTTTGCTTAAATGTGCTTAACTGTGAATATATTTTTCATTTAAGTTAAGTTAAGTAAACAAAAGAGATGGCGAACAATACAACGCAGTACTTAATTTTGTGTGTGCACACGTAAGGTATATGAAATGAATTGAAAATTCGAGATGATGCCTTATTTAGTGTCGTCTTGGGCTGGCCTCTAATTTCAATGTAAATATATGCAGCAATGCAAAGCTGTAAAAGCGTAAGATATACATATATGTATGAACATATGAATGTGAAACCATACCCAGTTTCGAATTTTAATAAAGACTAGCAAACCCGGTAAGCTTCGCTACCCCCATTAGATAAATTGATGGTAAAGGAAGGGATATGAAAAAATAACAAATTTCTTTTAACATTTTTCTACATATGTTTAACACAAAACTACATTTATTGTTTTTTTTAACTGAGTTCCTTTTTTATTGTATATAAGCAAAAGCATTCACATACAGCGTGTGTGTGTATGTTTGTAAATTGCTCTTTTGCTTGGTTTTTATCCCATTAAAGCTCCATTTAGTAGTACTTAGGCTATTGCACAATATTTTAAGACTAAATGTATCACACTCTGTTAAAAGTATAATAATTTTGTATGGGAGGTACCTTTTCCCCTGCTTCGACTCTAAAAATATTTGACTCTAATAGAAAAATGTTTAATTAAATAACTTTTACAAAATTTTAAGCAGATAGCGATTATAGTTCTCGAGACATACCATTAAGTCCATTTAATTTGTATGGGAGGTACTACGCCCACTTGAGGTAAAAAAAAACATACAAAAAAACTTTTCCTCTTTATTATTTATATAGACATGGTTAAAGAAAAAACAGGGGGCTTGGCCAACTGGGTAAAATTGTTATCGTGTACTAAACAAAGATTTTAAAAATTTGTTGAATATTGCAATTTACATTAAAACGCAAACAAATCACCCTCCTTTTCAACAATATCAGCTATATAGAAACATAAACACACCTTAAGCAAAATTGCCAATCACAAACACAGCAAACATCTAATTAAACAATTATCGAGGCGAGTTTAAAAACCTAAAAATTAGGCTTAAAAATTTAAAAAAAATTATCTAAAGTTGTAATATAAAGCTACTAGACTTCAGAGTTCACAGAAAAACCTAAAAAAGAAATTGTTTGAGTTTTTTTCTTCTAAAAAAAAAAATAAAACAACCTTAAATGGCCAAATATGTATAGTCCTTCAGGCAATAAATATTTCCAGCAAACAACTTTTCGTCAAGCATCCTATAGATATTTGCTTTCCTTTCTTTTGTGGCTCTTATTTCTTTATTAAAATTTTCAACCAAATTTAATTTGCATAAACAAACATTACATTCACTTACCACTCCATGACCTCGCTCTAATCATTTGCTTGAAAATCAATTTCTTTTGTTGCTTCTTCTTCTTTTGTCTTGTTGGAACTTCAGGTGCTCGCCAAATACATATTCAGATGTTACAACTTAATGAACTTGATACGAGTGATATGGTTAAATAAAAGTTTTTAGGTTTGAGTAACATTTTGAATGATCAACTATCCATCTCTGTATTTAACTTAACTACATACAACATTTAACTGTTGGATGTTTAGTTACGAGTATTTCTATTTCTCCAGGACTTTGTTTCCTTTTATCATCGTATTAAAATTTAATATAAAATAGTAAGTAGTTTAAGATTTTAAATTTACGATAACTTGATTCGCATTCCAAATTAAAAGGGTGTCGGCTCAAGTAAAATTTTCCACATATTTTTCATATTAAATTTGGAAATGTTAACATTCATGCGTGCATATGTACGTGTTGGCCGCATACACCAAGTTACTAAAGGGAAAATTTATTTTATTTAACTGAAAAAAAAAAACAAAAGATTATTTTAAACTTCATTTCCCCCATTTAACTTGCTATTAATGCATTTAAGGATAAATGTTCTATGTCAAAAAAAGGAAACGAAATGAAACGAATAAACTTGCAGATAAAAGTAAATTGTGTAAAAATAGTTTGAGGGCACGCTCGTATTAACTCTAACCAAAAACTTTTAACAAACTGCAAAAACGTTTCAATGTACGTGATTTATTTACTTTAGTGAAGAAAAAAAGGATTTTTTCTATTTTTTAATAGAAATTTTCTGTTCTTTTTGTTTGAAATTAAGGAAAACATAATAAAAAGCTTTAAAAGCCGCAAAATTAAAAGTAAAAAAAAAAATAAAACAAGTTTTAAAATTAAAGCGCAAGTTTAGCTACGAGATAGTTGAAGGATAGGTGACGCCGCTAATACGTTAAGGTGATTTTTTCATTGTGAACAACCGTGTTCATATGTCAATTTTGCTTTAAGCAAAATGAGCCCTTATCTTAAGTGCCTGAAATAATGAAATTTTATAGAAATATTTTAAAGTTTTAAATTTAACTTCAACGTAATATTTTCAATCTTTCTTATTCTTAAACATGCTTCTTTTACCTACAAAAATAATAAAGTAGTTACAGCTTAACTTTTAACATCCCAATTGTCAGAGCATTTTTAATTTTTCAATATTTTTTCTTTTCAAATTTCTTATAACATTTCTTGTACGTTTCATGTCTTTCGTGTGCATTAGTCCCAATTGGTTTATCTTAAGTGCAGCATGAAAGCTTAAACTAAAGAACAAGTTCTTGTGTATGATATCATCAGCTTTATGTTGAAACAATAAACGAACAAAATAAAGGTTTTCTTTTAGAGTTTAACAACAGTATATTTCAATAATAAACTAAAACTGTACGTATAACAGGTAGTAGAGTTATTTAAATTTAAATTTGAAAACTTACAAATAATTTGCATTTTACTATTATAAACATACTTCTTCTTTTGTTGTTGTTGTTATCACAACTTTAAATCTTTCACACATTCAGCGATTTACCATAATTACCACCACAAGAGCATATATAAGTTTGTCATTCCGTTTGTAATTTCTTTAATAGCCATCTGCTACCCCACAAAGTATATATTTTCCAGGTCCCTACCTGTCCTAATTATGTTTTAAATCAACTTTTTGAAGTCCCTGATATTGTGTGGACCCGTAAGTGCTGTCACACCATCAGAAATATCTGCGAAAAACTTGAAATCCAAAAAAATCTCTCGATAACTGACTGAGATATAAGCCAAAAACCAAGATTACCTTTACAACTGCCCCAGAGTTCCTAATGCGGGTGCAGTGTAAGACCGACTCCCGTTAATTTTATTTCGCACCTATTTTTGTGGTACATACTTACATCCTATCACCGCCCTCTAACAGGGTTAACATACAAAGTTTAATATATTTTAAAATTTTTTCAATCGCTTCCATAGCTCACAGGGTGCTCGTATAAAGGTCAAATATAAGAAAGAGCGCAATAAGTTTTTTCTTCCAAACATTTTGTGAAACATACTTACCCCCTTTCACCATCCACTAACATACATAGTTTCTATACAAAATTGGGAAAAATACGGTAAGAACTTCACATCTTCTCCGGAGTCGCCCCTAGAGGAATATAATGTATCACAGGTCCCAATTTGTTTTCCCTTTCAAACATATTCCTAGAATATACTTACTCCCTATCTCCATCGCCTAAGCGGGTTGCTATACAAAATTTTTAAAATTATGTAAAAACGCCCATAGCTTCCAAAAGTCGACCTTAAAAAAACTAAGTGTTTGACCAATCCCCAATAGTTTCCCCTCCCAAAGATATATCTAGAATATACTTACCCCCTATTTTTATCACCAAAGGGGTTTTCCACACAAAGATTACCAGCATGATGTAGAAACGCCCATAACTTCCCTAGAGTCGAACTTAGAGAAATAAAGTGTACGACCGACCCCCATTAGTTTTCCCTCCCAAAGATATTCCTAGAATATACTTATTCCCTGTTTTTATCACCTAAAGGGGTTTACATACAAAATTTACAAAAATTATGTAAAAACGCTCATAACTTCCCCAGAGTCTGTCTTAAAGAAACAAAGTGTACGACCAACCCCCTTTATTTTCCCCTCCCAAAGATATTCATAGAATATACTTACCCCCTGTTTTTATCACCTAAAGGGGGTTCCATACAAAATTTAAAAGATGTAAAAACGCCCATAACTTCCCAAAGTCGACCTTAGGGAAATCAGGTGTACGACCGACCCTCATTAGTTTTCCCTCCCAAAGATATTCCTATCCCAATCGCCTAAGGTGGCTGTCATACAATATTTAAAAAAAAATTATGTAAAAACGCCCATAACTTCCCCAGAGTCGGTGTTAGAGAAACAAAGTGTACAACCAACCCCCTTAGTTTCCCCTCCTAAATATATCCTAAAATATTTTTACTCCTTATCTTATTCACCTAAGGGGGTTTCTATACAAAATTTACAAAAATTATGTAAAAACGCCCATTACTTCCCCAAAATCGATCTTAGAAAAACAAAGTGTGCGACCAACCCCCATGAGTTTCACATCCATAACATATTCCTAGAATATACTTACTCCCTATCTCGATCACCTAAGGGGGTTGCCATACAAAATATACAAATATTATGTAAAAACGCTCTTACTTATTTTTCTTGCAATTTATTTGTTTATTTTCTTAATTGCTGAACTTGTGTTTTTATGTTTTTATTTACATATGATTTGTTGCTATAATTTAATTTGTCAGAAATCAAGGAAACATCCTTAAGCACCTGAAATCCGTATGTGTGTATGAACGAGTGGTTTTAGTAAAAAAAATTTTTGCTAACAATGCCATTTTAAATTTATTGTATAAATTTGTGGTTAAAAATATGTAGATTCATTAATAATTGTCTAAAATAATAAAGACACACATGAAATAAATTTGATTTGTTTTCGTCATTAGTTATGTGTTTTTTTAGTTTTAAATCCCTAAGAAATGTAACTTAATGCTTTGCCACTCTTTTAATGGTTTTGGTGCTATATAATACGGGGTTAAGTGCTCTTAAGCTAAGAATTTTCACTTCCTGCTTTCAGTCTTTTTAAATATAAGCTACGCCCTTTTGGATTTGAGGTGGCGATATGAATGTTTGCACTTATCTTATCTGTTAAGAATTCAAAAGGAATAATTTTCTTACATTTTTATTTCGAATAATCGATTAAAATATGTTCAGTCATTTGTTACTTCATTGTTGTAATTTTAAATACACACACACACACACATACTTGCATGCAAAGCTAATATCAAAACACACAGAAAACAATGAGTAAATTTTCATGCAGAACAGGTAGGGCATGAAATATTCAATTACCCATGAGGCTGGACTATTCATATTTTGGTATGTGTTTACATGTTTTTGTTTTAATAGAATAGAAAAGGACAATTAAATAGAATGAAAATCAAATGTTTTAAGTTTCCCAGTTTGCTGGATGTCAACAATTGATATGTGTATGGGTTGCGTTTAATATTCAAGTTAGTATTAAAAAGACGCAGTAATTTTACTGCATGAGTACAAAACCATTTGTGCAGCCTAAAAATTCGACCAAAAGAATGGAAGTTTCAATTAAAGTCATATGTCTGGGGTGCTCTTGGCAAGCGATTATTCGACTTCTCGGTCGAACATCCTAATGCTCGTAAAATAGCAAAACTTTTTGACATCTTCCTTTTCGCTTACACCATTAACAAATATATTCCGGGGATTTTAGTTTTTGATTCTTGCGTTTTACATTAACTTTGGCAAAAATATTTTTTTCAATTAACTTAAGTTCACTGTCTTCAACCCTGGGTTACATCAGGTTAAGTTGAACTGGTTGGCCCTAAAGACCTTACATAGACCCTTTCGTTCCTTCGTGCTACCAGACAAAAAAAAATGATTAATCAAATAGGATCTAGGGTGCTCTACACTCTCTTTTCAAATGCCAGTAGACTTATCTTATCAGCCCCAGATAAATAAGATAAATAAGACCCTAGACGGTTTGCTTTAGAGGGCACGAGCGCTTGGCAGTTACATAGAAGTTTTTCTCTTCCCTGTTATACCACAGAATCCACAATCATCTCTGGCTAGTCGTCTTGCTTTTTTGGCATGACCCGCTGTCCAAAAATTACCTGTTTTCATCCATAATAGGAGTCTAAAATCGTTCTTTCGTAAATGAACTTCGTAGCCCCCGTGTTATTACATCCCCACATAATCCTGGCCATTGTCGCGGCCCTCACCTCAAAGTCTACACCCTTATTGTAGAGCTTAAGTAAAGAATTAAGGTTCATTGCCCTTTTTATAGGCAAAAAGACTTCTTGGTTTGTCCCCCTCGTCTGCTATCTCATTCCCCTGTATCCCGAATCACGATATTAATCGCCACATGACTATTAGTAGAAATATTAAACTAAAAAGTTTCAATTTGAGAGGACAAGGCAAGATATTTTAACTCAGTTCTTAGCAGAAGACCTTATTTTCGATATTTCCCCCCTCCCCATTCTAGATTTATCCTTTAAGAACCTGCAGGTCCTTGCTTCGTTCACTTTGTCTGCCATTTCTCACCTTGTATCTCCAAACCACAGCCTTGATCTCCGCCTGACTCTCAGTAAAATAGTTTACCTAAGAATTCTTTTACCCAGCTCTCGGCAGAAGACCGCAGATCCTCTCCATTTTAGATCCATCCTTTATGAAGCTGCAGGTCAGGGCAAAGGTCCACCTCCGCATTCCTCAACCAGTCATAACAAGTTCTTCAACGAAGCCCAGATTCGGGACCATGTATCCACTGCTACATATCCTAATAATCTGGATATGATATTATGACACCTAAGTGAGTTATCCCTTTAGCACTAGGCGGATCGCAGATCTTCTCATAACATCCATTCTGACTAGTTCCTGTATTTTGCCTCCTGCGTCTTACTTGTTTTACAGTGAAGTCCGCAGCAGGAGTGTTCCATAAAGTAAGACTGACCTAGCCACTACAGTCTAGATCCAATGTGTAAGATTTGGTGTAAGATCCTTTTTACGCAGTATCTTTCTATATGCTTAGAGTGCAATGTTGGTCTTCTTGACCTTTTTCTTTAAATTGGACCCCCACGACAGCTTATTACCCATTATAATTCTCAGGTACGTCGTTTGTCTCTTCAGTATTAAATTGGTTCCACTTAAACTTGGTGTGGTCAATGAACCAATTTTAGTCCTCCTAATTAAAAGAGACAGGTTGTCTCTTTGGAACTTAGTCCCACTTTCCTCGCTTTGGGTTATCCTAGACAGTGAACCTTCATCACAGAACTGATTGCACTCAAATGCTTACGATGATAATGGCTCCTACATTATTCACGTACCCGATTTTTGCAGTGGCTACGCCCCTTAACTCCTCAGGATTTTTTTTGGCAGCTGGTGAACACAGAAGTGGTAAAAGTACTCGTCCTTGAAGAGTTCTCTTTAAAGACACTCTCTCCGTCTAGAATTTCATTATTCCGCACATAAAATCCTTCACTCTAGAAGAGTAGATATCCAGTCTATAGTCACTTAGTCAGTGTTTGTTCGTGCTACGCCGTCTTAAATGACTTTCTCTTATTTAAGGCGTCTTTGTTTTCACAAATCCAACAAGAAATCATTTAATCCTTAATTGCGAAAGTCAAAAATTATTTCCAAAGTCCTTAAAGTAAATGAAGAGAGACTAATGGGCCTTCAAGTTTTTGGATCTAAACGATTACTTTTACCTTACTTTGAGGAAAAGTACAACTTTGGATGTATTTAACTCTATTTTAAAAGTAATTTTAAAGCAGGAAGTTTTTTGCATGAAAAAGGATATCAAGTAACAATTTACAATGGACATACAAGATAAAACCAACATTTTTAAGCAAACTGACAGTTATATTACATTTTGGCACAAAATATTAATTTTATTATTCAATTAAAATTCCAATTTGTTTTGCGAGAGAGAGAGATTAAATATTTTTGCACCATTGAATTCACAATATAAAATTGAAAATCAATAAAATAAAAAAGGTCTCATGATACAGTTGCTACAACAAATATAATTTATCATTTAAACTGGTTTTTTTTTACTTGTTTTTGGTTTTCAAAAGATTCAATGTTTTGCGGTTTTGTTGGTGGCAAGTTTTGTTCGCCCAACAACCATCCTTCAATCTTGCTTTAGACATTGATTTCTTTCATTATGTGGATCTTATATCTTTATTAAAAGTTTTTAATGAAATAAAATTTACACAAACAAACATCATTTGGCACGTTGGCAGCAAATTTATTTGATTTCCTTACAGTCTACTTCTTCCTCTACACCTCTCTTAAATATTTAAATAAGAATTTTTTTTCTAGCATTTCAGGTGTTTGTCAAGCACTTAGATGCTACAGTTCAATTGGTGAAGTTTATATGGAGACACATTGTGGTGTTAGTTGCAGTATTATATTTAAATAAAAATTAACCCGCTACTTCGTAAGCGCAATTTAAAGTATTAACTAGAGCAAAGTAGTAGTACGAAAGCGTACTTTGAGCATTAAAAAAATTAAAGCTTTTGTGACTTTTTATACAATTCTTAATCAGAATCTTTAATTTTCTATTTTAACCACCTTTTGAAAAATGACCAAAAATAAAAAAAAGAATATTTTATTTACCTTAATTTCATATATCTATAATTAAAATCTCAAAATAATGCAAAAATCTACTAAAATGTAAAAAAAGTCCTTTTTGTCCACATAATTGATTTCTGGCCTCAATCGAAGTCAGCAGATTTTTATTTTATGTTTCTAGAGTTAAAATGTCAAAAACATGCAAAAAAATAGCAATAAAGGTTAAAGGTACTTTTTTGTCTAGTTTGCTGACTTTTGGCCTAAATCTGGATTGAAAGTGTTTAATTTAATCGTTCTATAGTCATAATCTAAATATATATATATATATTGAAAAGTGTACCCAAAATTTAAAAATAAGTACTTTGGGACCACCTAATTGACTTTTGACCTCAATCCGGGTCAATAGTCATTAATTTCATATTTTTAGAGTCATAATTTTAAAAATGCAAAATAGTACCAATAATATAAAACAAGTACTTTTTGCCCATTAATGTGGACTTTTGGCTTAAGCCTGTGCAGTCCTTAAATTTACATCTCGAGATTCATTATTTCGAAAATGAAAAAAAGTACAAAAGAATGTGAAAAGTACTTTTTGTTCACTATACTTCACTATACGTCCTTTAGAAATACGTTTCCGATTTACAGATGTTGTAGAGGCTATTGCTAACCTAAATGGTAAAAAAGCTCCTGGCGTTGATAATATAAGCAACAAAATGCTCTAAGAGCTACCTTTTACGGCAAAAAAAAGTAATTCTTTTTATTTTTAACGTAATAATTCGGCTTGAACATTTCCCGCCTATATGGAAAGTTGCCTTAGTAAAGATGATTTCTAAGCCCGGCAAAGATCCTTCAAAGGTAGAGTCTTATAGGCCTATAAGTTTGTTACCCACAATGTCAAAATTGTTCGAAGAATTGCTTAAGAACAAGCTGACTCCGATCCTGAATGAAAACAACTGCATCCCAGATCACCAATTTGGCTTTAGAAGTCAATATAGCACAATCGAACAAACTCACAGACTGGTGCAGGTTATAAGAAAAACCTTTGAGGAAAAGAAGTACTGCTCCGCGCTTTTCATTGATGTCTCTCAAGCTTTCGATAAAGTATGGCACGAAGGCCTGTTAAACAAACTAAAGATACACCTTCCAGTTAATATTTTCAACCTTTTAGAAAAATACATAACCGGTCGACAATTTATGATCAAAGAGGGAAACCAAATAAGTTCTTCTCAAACAATAGGGGCTGGTGTACCTCAAGGGAGTATACTAGGTCCAGTTCTGTACTTGCTTTACACAGCAGATATGCCAACCAATAGTTTTACACACACGTCGACATTTGCTGATGATACTGCTTTTCTTAGTATTCATAAAGACCCTAAAGAGGCTTCAAACCAATTGCAGCAACACGTAACCCAAGTTGAAAAATGGGCGCAAAGTTATGGGGAATAAAAATAAATGAACAAAAATGTACTCACTTAACTTTTACTTTACGCAAAAAAACGTGCTCCCCAATCACTATTAACAACCATATGGTGCCTTAACGAACCGAGACAAAATATCTTGGTATTCACCTAGACCGCCGCCTCACATGGAAGCCTCATATAGATGCGAAGTTGACGCAAATTAAACTTAAAGCTACACAAATTCATTGGCTTATCGGCAGAAACTCTGTGCTTCGTCTTCATTGTAAACTTCTACTCTACAAATCGATTTTGAAACCAATTTGGTGCTACGGTATACAATTATGGGGCACTGCTTCCGCCTCTAACATAGAAAAAATACAACGCCGTCAAAATAAAATCCTAAGAATGATAACTGGTGCTCCATGGTATGTCGAAAACAGCAACATCCATAAGGATCTAGAAGTTCCACTTGTTAAATTCGAAATCCTGAAATATGTGGACAAGTATTTAAATAAGCTGGAAACACATCCAAACCCGCTCGCTCGAAGTATCTTGCAACATAGTGGACACTCCCGTCTAAAAAGGAGGGATACTTTTGCGCTTAGATGAAGATAACTATTTATATTATGAGAACCTAAATTTTAGTCTGGCACTGGCTGGACTAATATTATTTCCTTAGCCTTAAGATTTGAACACTTATTGTTAGTTCGCCACAGGCGAAGATTCAATAATAAATATATGAAAAAAAAAAAAAAAAAAAAAAAAAATACTGACTTTTGACCCCAATCAGGATTTAAAACTTTAAATTTAAATTTGTTAGTCAAAAGTGTACTAAAAATTTCAAAAATGTACTTTTTGACCTCTTATTTGATTTTGACCTCAAACTGGGTCAATAGTCGTTAATTTCAAATACAAGTTGGTTAATGGCCTCAAAAATTGAAAGAAATATCAAAATTGTGAAAAAAAAGTAAATTTCATCCACCTAATTGGATTTCAACCTCGATCTAGGTCGAAATTCATTGATTTCATATTTTAGATTCAGAACCAAAAAATGTGAAAGATATACTTTGCCCCCTTAGTTGAATTCTGGCCTTACCGGCATCAAGAGCTCTTTCTTTCATATTTCGATACTAAAAGTCTCAAAAAATGAGAAAAGTACTAAAATAAAATTTTTGCCCCTTTTTTTAACCCTTGTTTAAAAAGGTACCAAACCTATTTTCGTATTACATATTTCGAATGCAATATAAATCATGTTTCTATCTTAAAATGCCTCGAAGTTATAAAGAGTACCCAAAAAATACCAGCTTATAATTTTACCCTTTTCTCTACCCCAATGTTCCCAGGATTTCAAAAAAGTACCTTAAATATATTTCTATATTTTCGAGACCTATTGTACCCAATTCTAAATTATGTTTTTTGTTTTTTTTTTTAATAATAACCAGCACTCAGGGGATGGCCCCTATACATGCAACGCATTGTGTCAGAAAAATAGGTTTTGGGATGGAGGATAAAGGGAGTAGTGTTTGTGGACATTTGATTTAAATTTCTCGATATTTACTGTGACAGGACAGACATCCCTAGGAAGTTTATTCCACATACGAACTGTGCGACCAAAGAAGGAATTCAGTCAACTACGTATGGGTGTGCTCTTCTAGAAAAACGTGTATCACGCAAAAAGTTCCGGGTTTCGGGAACAAGTTCCCGAAATTCCTCAGAGCACATTCCGTTATAGTTTCGCTAGAACAGCTAAACACACCCCACATCACGACGGTGTTCGAGTGAATAAAAGCGATCAGACACCACAACGTCGCCGATGAGTATCTTCGCTCGTCCCTGTACGCGGTCAAGTAGCCCCAAAATAGACTTTGGGACACCAGCCCAAACGTGTGAGTTGTATTCCATTTTCGGTCGGATATAGGTGGTATAAATATTGAGAAGATCAGATGGTGTAAAGTAATTCCTACACCGTTTAAGGAAACCAAGACACTTCGATGCTTCCTTCGACACAAGAAAAATGTGTTCCGTCTAGCGGACATTGCTTTAGATTTTCATGCCAAGAACATCAAGAGTCTCTGTCTTTTCAACACTTGTACCATCCATTAAAACAGACGAGGCAGCATCATCTATTGTGCGTTTATGTGTCAAAAGACAACATTGGGTTTTACGGGCATTAAAATCGACCCTATTCGCACGGCTCCAATTGGAGTTTACCCTCAGATCGCGGTTAATCGAAACATTCATACTCTGTCTCTTAGCTCCAGTCTCCAAAGAGCTACGCCTATGGTCAACGAGTGCGGCTATCGTCTGCAAAGGAACAAATAGGATTCGAAGTTTGACATAGAAGGTCATTCAGAAAGATTAGAAATAAAGTAGGAGAGAGGACGGAGCCTTGCAGTATCCCTGAATTGATTTTGAACTCCTTGGAAGAGATCCCATCTATAACAACACAAATAGTGCGATCTATGAGAAAGATCGATATAAATCGAGAAAATTTTTTACCGACACCAAAAGCAACAAGTTTAGATAGAATCGCACAGTGCCAGACGATATCAAACGCTATGTTTTTATCTTAACTGGTTTATAAGTTGTAAACAGTAACTAAAAAGTACTATTATACAATTTTACTTTTTCTCAACCTCATCCTTTCTCACAGGATTTCAAAAAAATACCTTAAACTTATTAATATGTTTGCGAGATCTATCGACCACAACTTTAATCATGATTCAAATTTGTTGGTGTAAAAGATACAAGAAACGCCTTAAAAGTACCAACACATAATTTTTACCCTTTATTACTCTTTATCGTCCAAAGTTTTAATAAAGAAGCTTAAAAATATTTATATATTTTTGTGAGCTGTCGAACGCAATTCTTATTATGTTTCTATCTTTACTGGTTCATAAGTGGTAAAAAGTACCAAAAAGTACCTTTGTATTTTTCCCCTTTTTTCAACCCATAGAAGCCTAGGATTTCAAAAAAGTGCCCTTAACTTATGAATATGTTTTCGGGACCTGTTGAATGCAATTTTTCTTGTGGTACAAATTTATTATTGTAAAAGTTACAAAAAGTACCTTAAAAGTACCAACATATATTTTTCACCCCTTTTTTCTACCCTTTATGACCCATAATTTCAAAAAAGTACCTTAAATATATTCATATATTCTTAGGATCTATCGAACGCAATTTAAATTATATTTTTACCTTAATTGGTTCACAAGTTGTAAAAAGTACCAAAAAAGTACCATTATATGCTTCAACCCTTTTCTTAACCCCTAGAAGTACACAACTTAAAAAAAAATACCTCACGCATATGCACATATTTTCGGAACCTGTTGAGTGATATTTGAATAAAATAATTCCCTTTCATAAGTTACGAAAGTACCAAAGTAGAATTTTTACCCTTTTCTTAACCCTTTTTTACTCTGTGGGGTCAAAATTTCAAAGAAATGAAAAACCCATGTTTTTAAAATTTGTCGAATGCAGTTAAAATTATATTTCTACCTCTATTCGTTAAGAAGTGACAGGGTAAACTCAGGTAATATCTAAATTGAGTTTTTGCCTTTTTTACCCCTTGGGCCCTAGTGGATCTATATATCTGCAGAAGTACCCATCGCAGTCCAAATTTTAAATCCCTAGCATTACTCGAATGATCTGAGCGATGATGAATGAATAAGTAAATCAGTCAGTTATTAACGTTATTCCTTTATATAGATATAAATAGATTACGGATAGTGATAGTGGTGGTGTCATTTCATTCTTTTTTTTATCATTCTGAAGCTTAACCACTTAATGATATGGTTGTAGAAACAATATTTCTATTGAAGTTTAAACTTTAAATCATCATCAATTTTCTTTCATATATTGTACAAATTTGGTATTTGTTTTCAATTCATAACAATTTGTATTCTCTATGCCTATATTTATCTAAGAAAAAACATTGTATGAGCACTTACTCTTAAACAGCCAATTAAAGGCAATTTTCATTTTCTTTTTGCAAGTTTTTCTTTCTTGGGTATTTAAAAGTCGATGACAAATTTTAAATATGTTACTTTTTCTGGAGAAACTAAATGACAAAGTAAGACAAAAAAAACATTAAAGCTTTTGGCTTAATCCTTAAAATTTTTAAGGCCCCAAGACATTTGTCCACTTTAAATAAGGTACTTAAAAGGAAAAAAATAAGAAACTGTTTGGTAACTTGTAAACGTTTTTAGCTTTTTAATAGAAGTTTAATTTTTCTGGTTTTTTTGGGTTTTAGTAACATTAAATGTAAAATAAAACTTTTAGTTAACCTTTTGTTATGGAAATTTGTTTACAAATTTTGTGTCTTCACATCAACATGCATTAACATTTCCAACTAACATTAAGATTTTAATAGATAAAATGGTCATTTAAATATTACCATTTAGCCACATAAACATTTGTATAAAATAAATATTTTTACATTTGTTCAAACATATGTACATACAAGTAAACATATTAGGTTGCATTTAAAATTACAACGATAAGCTTAATGGATGTGGGTTTAAACAAATAAGTTTATGTTGATAGGATACAATGCATTTTTATCATAATTTTTGAATATTTAAAAAAGTTGGAAAATTTATACAAACAGAGGATGGAGCATTTGTGTTTAAATTTAAAAACATTAATTTTTAACCCACAATACGTATGAGTTATTTGTAACATATTCTCAATCTTAGTTAAATATTACGCATACGCATTGGTTGGTAATTCTTTTTGCAGATTTACAAATGTACACAGCAAAAACTTCACAAATTTTTTTTTTCAAACAAACATTTTTTCAAAATTTTAATTTTTTATCAGGCAATATTTTATAAGACCCTAATAAAATTGTTATCTGATTTTAATGTCAAACAAAATAAACGAAAAATCAAAAAATTGTTTTGCTCAATAGCAATAATTTTTTATTGAAAATAGTTGGCAAGTTTTTCCAAATAAATTTTTTCAGAAATCTAATAAAATTGTGTATCTGATTTTGCAATTTTGTTTATAGGACCGATTTTAGACAAACAAATTATTGACTCAGTTAAATTCTTTACTGGTTTCGGTCCTATAAGCAAAATTGTAAAATCAGATAGTAACGGTCCAGACCAGTAACGGTCAATCGAGGGTTGCGGTTTCTTGAAGATAAGTAACGGCAGTTTTGCTTGCTAACGTGGCCGTTTAAGTGTAAATGAGCCTCGACGCTCTAAGAAATGGGATTTACGCTCCAACATCTTTTAATAAAAACTTTTGCGTAAATCAAAGTCACTTTCTTTTGGTTCTTAAACGATTTGAATTTTAAAAGAATGGAACTTCAGATTTTTTTTTAATTTCATGAATAATCGCTATTGGAAGTCCCAGTGAGGCTGCTATTTTCCGTATTAAAAATCTCGGATTTTCACGTAAACTGCTTTCAACCAGTTCAATGCTTTTGGGAGTCCGTGGAGATCGACTGGGCCATGGCCGTGGGACATTCATAGCCCAAGCAGCTGCGCGGAATCTCTGCACCCGCGAATGAATTAAATTTACACTCGGTCGGAAAACGTGATTCACCGAATACCGAACTTTGAACAAAACTGTCGACAAGCAATTACGTAAGAAGCTGACAAATCCGCACAATCGGTAATTCCAACGGCGCTACGCTCCCTCCGCCCGTTTATTACTTTTTTAAATAATCGCATTCAAAAAGATAAATTTTCCAACAGACACCCTGTATATTATGGATTCTTATAGTTGGGGAATCTGATTTAGCCATGTGCGTTTGTCTGTCTCTTCGTCTATTGAAATCCAGTTTCCGAAGCGAAATAAGGTCAAACGAAAAAGGTAGTGGTGTCAAACTATCGGAAATATTTCTAGACAAAACGCTATTTGAAATCGCAGGATCGGTTGACAACGGACCAAGATAAGGGCAAAAACCTAAAATAACTTAGATAATCCGGGACAAGATCCATGCATATACATATACATATGTCAGAAAATATAGCCACTGTTTTCAAAATAAAACTTCTCACAAATACTTTAAAGGCAGCGGCCTTAACCACGGAAAATAGTTTTTCGGACAACAGCAGGGGAGTGCTATTACCCAATACAATTTCATAAATTTTGTAAAATTATTCATGCGTTTAGTCTGAGAAACTGTTACTTAAAACTAAGTACAAAGCAGTTTCAGTGTAATGCTTGCATTTTGAAAGAAAAATTTGTTTTAAAGGAGCAGGTGAAGGGATAGCGCCAATGCAAATCAACTAACCTGGAGGAACAGGGTGGATATTGGTATCTCCAGGCTTCTGTAGCTCTGAACAGAAGGGGTACGCACTTGCTGCTCAACAAGAGCAGGAGGGTTCTGAGGCTTATAATTGGGACTTTCACAGGACACTACGATGTGAGATATATGACAAGTTAATGGGATATGAACTCTCCGGACTTCTGCAAGTTATGCGGGGATGAGAAGAACATTGGGACTGTGCAACACTTTGTCTGCAACTGCCCTAGGCTTCAGATACAATCCCAGAGGTGGCTAGAAGGGTGTTTCTTAGATAGATTTGTGAAGTATTTGGCTGCGGGCAAGAAAACATCATAGGATTCATCAAAGGGGTGAGATGGCTGCTTGGTTTCAGCGCTTGCGCGCAATTGACGGACAATGACTTCTCGTTCAATCTACAATTTTCTTTGTGGTTGTTTTTTCTTTTTCTTAATTCTTCTGACGGAACTCACAATGGCCTTAAGGCCTCTGGGTAGAGGTGGCGAATTGCATTTGTCACTACCCTCTGTAACTTAACGTTAAATATATCTCAGAAACTATAACAGCTCTCGACTTTAAATGTCGTACAATAAATATATAAAACAAAGCCTACATTTGGAAAAAAAATAGGATGGAAGCAGTGGGCTACTCTCCTTCATACAAATGAAGAGTTTTTATTTAAAAATTAACATCAAATCTATCGGAAACTGCTAAGCTGTCAACCTTAGACCTTCTTAAAGGTATTTCTGTCATGATATTTTCTTATTTAAAAGAAAATTATGTTTAATGGGAGCTTGGAAGTAAAATCGCCCATACAACACAGCCCGAACGCGTAGAGCTAGAGTCTTTTCTGTACCTCTTAATATGTTAGATACACAAGGTTTCCAGAAGTTTAAACCTGAAAGAAGGTAAAAATGGATCAAATAGGAAAAAAATCTCTAAATTCATATCGCCTTAACTATACACTAAAGAAAAAATTTAAAAAGGATCGCTTTTTGCTTAAAACAAAGTGGACTTATGTCTGACCGTTTTGAAACACCTTGGGGCACTAAGGTGTAAAAAGGGGGAAAATTTTATTTAAATACTTCTTCTTTTACAATTTGCAAATTTTAAACTAATAAAAACAGAAGCGTAATTCAAATTGCTTTCAACAGGTCTCGAAAAATTATAAAGGAGTTTTTGGTACTTTTTGGAATTTTGATCTTAAGGATTAAAAAGGGATAAAACTTATATTTTGGTACTTTCGAAAACTTTTCGTTACTTCCAGACTAATAATGAATTGAAGTCGAAGGCCAACCAAATGGACAAAAATACATTTTTCACACTTACAATCTTAATTTTAATTTAAATATGATTAAATTTATGTGCTTTCGTTTTTTTTTTCTGTTGTTATTGCTGTTTTTGTACCAAACAGATTTGGCTAACGGAAAATCATGCGCGTGGCGTAATCTTTCTTTCATCTTTCTAGAGGAGTACAAAAATAACAACAACTAAAGATAACGGCAAGTAGATTTTTAAAGTAAATAAAAATTAAATAGTTTGTTATTGTTCTTATTACATACATTCTCTCAAATTCGTCTTAATGTACTCAAATTTGCATTTAATTTAACTCTTTTTCTCTTCTATTTTTTTTTAACTGTAAAATGTTTATTTTTGTGATTGTTTAAAATGCCATTAAGTAAAATTCTTGTTAAGAGTTTTTTTTACACAACTAAAACTGTTTGTTGCGACAAATTAATTGTCCACGTACGGCCTGTTTTAGTGTTTTATGTAAATTTTAAAACAAATACAAATTTTGCACAATGATTTTGAACATTACGAAGTACAAACAAGGATTTATAGTTAACAAAACTTAATAAATTCTTGATTAAAAATTTCCTTTAAAAGCCATTACATTTTTACTTTTGGACTGTTTAACAGAGTAACCTGATATATGGTGCAAATAGCCGGAAAGGGTTTCGGTATTAAGAAAATAATTTTAAGAAAATTATGGTAAAGAAAGATAAATTTTAATATACATTGACAAAATTTAAAAAAAAAGTAAATTTTATGCATTGAGTTTTATCATATAAGACTTCAAGAATTTGGCGGAAATTCTACTGATGATTTGGTGTAAGAACCAATGAAAAAGAAAATTTAATTAAAATAAAATAAAATAAAATAAAATAAAATAAAATAAAATAAAATAAAATAAAATAAAATAAAATAAAATAAAATAAAATAAAATAAAATAAAATAAAATAAAATAAAATAAAATAAAATAAAATAAAATAAAATAAAATAAAATAAAATAAAATAAAATAAAATAAAATAAAATAAAATAAAATAAAATAAAATAAAATAAAATAAAATAAAATAAAATAAAATAAAATACAATAAAATAAAATAAAATAAAATAAAATAAAATAAAATAAAATAAAATAAAATAAAATAAAATAAAATAAAATATAAAATAAAATAAATTAAAATAAAATAAAATAAAATAAAATAAAATAAAATAAAATAAAATAAAATAAAATAAATTAAAATAAAATAAAATAAAATAAAATAAAATAAAATAAAATAAAATAAAATAAAATAAAATAAAATAATATAAAATAAAATAAAATAAAATAAAATAAAATAAAATAAAATAAAATAAAATAAAATAAAATAAAATAAAATAAAATAAAATAAAATAAAATAAAATAAAATAAAATAAAATAAAATAAAATAAAATAAAATAAAATAAAATAAAATAAAATAAAATAAAATAAAATAAAATAAAATAAAATAAAATAAAATAAAATAAAATAAAATAAAATAAAAGAAAATAAAATAAAATAAAAAAAATTAAAATAAAATAAAATAAAATAAAATAAAATAAAATAAATTAAAATAAAATAAATTAAAATAAAATAATATAAAATAAAATAAAATAAAATAAAATAAAATAAAATAAAATAAAATAAAATAAAAAATAAATAAAATAAAATAAAATAAACAAAATAAAATAAAATAAAATTAAATAAAATAAAATAAAATAAAATAAAATAAAATAAAATAAAATAAAATAAAATAAAATAAAATAAAATAAAATAAAATAAAATAAAATAAAATAAAATAAAATAAAATAAAATAAAATAAAATAAAATAAAATAAAATAAAATAAAATAAAATAAAATAAAATAAAATAAAATGAAATTAAATAAAATAAAATAAAATAAAATAAAATAAAATAAAATAAAATAAAATAAAATAAAATAAAATAAAATAAAATTAAATAACATAAAATAAAATAAAATAAAATAAAATAAAATAAAATAAAATAAAATAAAATAAAATAAAATAAAATAAAATAAAATGAAATTAAATAAAATAAAATAAAATAAAATAAAATAAAATAAAATAAAATAAAATAAAATAAAATAAAATAAAATAAAATAAAATGAAATTAAATTAAATTAAATTAAATTAAATTAAATTAAATTAAATTAAATAAAATAAAATAAAATAAAATAAAATAAAATAAAATAAAATAAAATAAAATAAAATAAAATAAAATAAAATAAAATAAAATAAAATAAAATAAAATAAAATAAAATAAAATAAAATAAAATAAAATAAAATAAAATAAAAGAAAATAAAAAAATAAAATAAAATAAAATAATTAATTATTTTATTTAATAAACATATGTACATATATTATTAAACAAAAAAATTTATATCTTTTACATTTAAAATTGATATTTGCAGTTAAAACCTTTATTCCATGCATAAAACCCATTTTTAGCAAAGCTGCTCGTCTGCAAACCCAAAGGAGAAATCCTTTGAATCTGGTCTAAGAGCCCGTACACTTTAAAATGGAAATACTGTCAATGAATATAGTGTTTAAACTTTATAATAAAGTTTGAACTGCAGCTAAACGTATCTCACTTTTTAATTTCTATAATAAGAAATTATTGATGTTTGAGTTAAATTTTTATTATCAAATATTTTTATTATCATATAATAGATTCTTTACACAAATTCGTAATGTATTTTGCATTAAAAAAATAACAAAAAATAAGTATAAAATTTTAAAAAATAGTAAAGTTCCTACTACTAATAATTATTTAATACGGACTTATGTGTTCAAAATAAATATATATAAAAAAAAGACACTTGAATTCGCTTTAATGCATTGGCGAGGCTAGACGTGTGCCAGCTTGAATATTCGGACGCATATTGGCCTTTATGCGCTTTTCACTGACTTGTTTAACCAATTGCTCTTGCAACGCCAACAGTTCACGTGTACGATTATAAATTTTATTTTGTGGTCTCATACTAGGATTCCAACGACAATATAGACCCTTCCATATCTTAACAATACGCATACTAGCAATAGGGCGTAGAATGGTTAGGCCTCCTTGTGTAAAAGAAGGATACAGAGGGTTTAGGTATTGATCCAATGAAGAGTTAATGAAGGTCCATAGCGAAATGGTTTTATGTTTAAGATCTACAAAAAATATTTGTGTTTTTTTAGTTAAGTAAGCTCAACAATTAAAAAAAAAATGATTTTAAAACACTTATCGAAGAGCTGAACAAAATAAAAATGTATTTTTTCCCTTTTTATATAAAAATCTTTAATATTTACCTTCTTGTATTCTATCAGCTTCCGTGTTACACAGGAATGTTCCAAACCGGCACGAATACAAATGATCGATAATAGTTATTAGAAAATGTTCATTAAATTCAAAGGCATTGGGATATTGCTGCGATACTTGCCAAACGCAGTCAATAAATTGCAGAAAAACTGGAGAACGATCCGCATCTGAATGACGATTGTCGCCATGGCCAATACGCTGTTGGAACTTGTGGCCAAATGAAAGCCATTCCTTCTCAATGAGAACCTCAAAGCCCCTAAGGGTACGATAATAAGGATCCAATAAGAGCATAGCCAAGGCAGAAAGCTGAGCGGTACGATCCCAGCCATCGGAGCAATGTATCACCACGGATGTGCTCATAGTTTCTACTTTATCCACAATACGAACAGCTCCGGCTAAAATGCATTTAATATGCTTTAACCACAAACTATTATCAATGGAGGACAACCATTTCGAGTCATCGATAGTGGGATAGCAGACTTCTTTTACCTTTCGTAAGCTCTCACGCATTACATGTATGTTGTGTATATCGAGAAAGTGGATTTCCACATTTTTATAAGCCTCCTCAGACTCATAGCCGCCCCCTTTTGCTTTGTTAGCAATTGCGTTGGCACTAGGCCGAGCATCCATTATTGCCAACTTGTCTGACTGGGCATTGGCCTCCATAATGTAGTTCAAATATTGCTCATCATCAGCACTACGCTTTCCTCCAACACCTACTAAAGGTTGTGAGCATCTAGTTATGGTGGCTTGTGACTTGGGATGCATCCAGGATAACACAGGCAAACGACATCTGGAACGAAACTGTGCAACTCTACGCAAAAAATCATCAGAAGCTTGTTTTGGCACAGCCCATACAGCCGGATAGCTATCGCATACAGCATAAGACTCATTAATCTTAGTAGCTCGCCACATATCATTGGGCACTCCCAAACGTCTTAACTCAGCGAGGGGCTCATAAACTGCCCAACCATTTTCTCCAGACGGAGCGCTGCCCACGGCAGCAGCATGGGCAAATGCAAATAGTCGCCCACTATAGGATAAGGGAAAAGCATACGATTGCAATTTCTCAAATACTGTTCTGCGGGAGTGATTTTGTTGCTTATGGGCAAAACGTAAATTTCTCATATCTTTACAAAATATTTCGATACCATACGAGTTTTCACCTCTTGATGTTGCTCCACCAATCTTTTCTACTCGTGCTATAACACCCAATGGCACATCCACTACCACCGGTGGCTCATGGTCACGTAATGGTAAGGAACGAAAATACAAACGATAATTTGTTATAGTCAGTGCTCCATAGGCCGGCCCCCTATAGGGACACACATAGGTAACATCATTCTTTTGGTCTTGATCTTCCTCTCCCTCTAAATAGATAAAGGGTGTGTCTTTGGTTGTACCAATTTCTGCACAATGTTTTGAACCAATCGAACTCGACTTTGAATCCGTGTCTAAAGAATTTGTGCTGGCATTCTTTGAAATTACCTTCTCCAACAAGTTGTTTGTAGTATCCATACCATCTTTGTTATCCATTTTTTGTTTGTTTTTTAATTATTTTAATAATTTTAATTTCTTTTTCTTACTACTTTTCTTAAATTCTTACTGGTGTAATAAGTGTTTAATGATCATTAAGTACGTTTTTATGCTAACCATGGGTTTATTTACGTATGGTATGAGACAAATAAACAAAGATTTAATATTTACAGTGATGCCAACTTTTTTAATAATAGACAAGGGAGCAGAATGTTTTTATATATATTTGTCAGACAATAATTTTATTATATACATACATATGTACTAGTGGTTCCGGAGAGGGTTCTTATATGCTGCATTTCACACTTTCGAAAAATTCGAGTTGGACCATATTATGTCTGATAATCAAGTACTTTTTTCAATTCGGTAATCCACATATTTTTCAGTCTCCCGATTATATGGGAAGATAGAAAGGTTCAAACTGTTTTTATATTCAAAATACCACAGCTAACTGAAGATTGTTATGCCTTATTTTTTACTTTTATTATATTGATATTCAAACAACACAAATCAACAGAGAAACAAAATAAAACTAATGTATGTAATTCGGAGTACAAGAGCAAAATAACAAAAGAATATGTTTGCAAAAAACAAATTCATTTTTACCATATTTAAACACATAATATATAATTTTCAAAAGTTTTTTGGTTTAATCCTAATAACTTCTAATAAATTGCCTTATATGTAAAATCTTATAATACTACTGATGGCAACTAAGATAGCACACGACGATATACATATGCTCAAAACTTCTTAAATCTGTAAATATACTTTTTCTGTGCAGTAAATTTTTAACACGAAAGTAATAGCTGTCAATATATCAAAAACAATATATATATTACAACAAAATAATAAAATGTTGTTTTTGATTAGCCTACTGTTTTTAAAACCGACAGTCTGGCAGCACCAGCAACACATTTCATATGCTTAGACAACAGCTGTTCAATGTTTACATTTACATTAAAGCAAAAAAATTTAAAATAGTAGAAAATGTAGATTTTTTGAAGCACATTTTTTTTTCATTAAACTCAGCAAATACTGTACTAAAAGGTTTTAAAAAAAATGTATACAAGTTTATTTGCCAAACATCAGATCAAATTGATAGTAGGATTGTGGAAAAAGCAACAACTTTTGTTATTAGCAGCAAATTTATCAAACAGCTCCAGTGTTTACACTGGTGGCCAAAGCAATAGACAATATATATCAGTAACTACTGATAAGTTGGCCAGGAATTCAAAATATGTGAACCTAAGAAATAATAAAAGATTATATAGTGATTATTTGAAAGAAAAGTTGGTGCCAGAAGATGAAACAAATATAAATGCGGCGGAGGAGATGGATTCATTTGTGCAGAATATAAACTTGAAGCAAGTATTATACACCGACGATGATGACGTAATAAGAAAGTTGAATTCTTGTGAGAACACTGAAGAGGTAAGCTTAAATAAAGAGATATTAAAAAATAAATAATATATTTAAATTGATCCTAAAACTGTTTAAATTATAACTTCAAAACTTATTCCTCGATTCCATGCTTAAAAATACCCCTTTCGATTTTTTTGTTGCAGCTAAAAGTTATTTTGGAAACTGAAAAATTCAAGTTGCAAAAGGAACACATTGTTCAATCGATAGTTTTACTTTGGATATTTAATAGACAAACAGTTTACGATAAGCATAAGTTAAACGAGCAAAAACTTTTTGAATACCTTCTACCGCTACTCAAAGATCAACTTCCCAATTTAAATATTAATGAAATGAGCATCTGTTATTTGTATTTACGTAAAATGGAAGTTGAGAACACTGAGCCGGTGATGCAAGAGCTGCTTATAAATGCTTTGGGGGCGATAGAAACTTCTGAAGACATTATCGGATTACCAGCACTGTCTCGTTTAGTAGTGGCAATAAATACGGGTAGAGATTTCTTTACGCCCATTCTATGTGCCAACTTAATAAGACATTTACAACATCATGTTGCCAACTTTAAGAGTGAGGAAGATGCTCGCATGATTGCTATATGCATGTACAATATACAAGTGCTAATTAACGAAGAAATGATGAATAAATTTAAAAAAAAAGTTTCGGATTTATTAAAGTCGGGGCAGATTTCAAGCGCTACACCGAATACGATCTTAAAAATTTTAAATTTACTTAATTTGCCTGTATGGTCTAATCAACATAACTCTCTTATTAGAGATTTGCTCTTAACACTTCAGCCTGGCATAAAGCAAATGGATGTTAATGATTTAAAACAGATATGTCGTATTTATCAATATCACATGGAACCGGCTATTTTGCATGAGCCCTTAGCTGAAACCATGGAAGATTTGTTGAGTAAAGAAATGTCTGCAGAAGCTTTGGCTTGCTTTGTATCACTTGCCCGACCGCAACTTCGTGAAACTTTAATCAATGCCTTTAAAGCTTTAATTTCTTCACCAGAGAGCTGGCAAGCGCCCAACGCTACCGGACATCTCTTTGCCGCTTTAAGAGGTTTAAAAATATCCGATGTCAAGGTATGCAATGCTTATTGGAATGGCGTCCTGGCTGAGCTAGAGGCTATACCCGAAGATAAATCACAATTACGTTTCTTGCGTCACTGTCATCGTTATATGAATTTTAATAATAATTTGGGTGGCACCTATAGACACATGGCACTGGAAAAGAAACTAAGCCAATTATGTATGCAAGCAATAGAAAATGATTTGGCTGGTAGGATTCCGTATAAATTTGCTCGTTTAGCTTCATTTGTTTTAGCCTATGGTCATACATCATATAGTTGGAAAAAGTATCCAAATATTTTGCTTTCGAAAATTATAACAATGAGTGATCAATTTACAGGCACTGACTGTTTTCTTATCAGTCGTGGCTTGCAAATTTCACTGGAAATAAGGTTTTAATTCGCTTTTATAGCCAAACGAGGATTATTTTTAACCTTTTCCTATTTAGATATCGTAATCAAATACCACAGTTAGTGGATATGCAATTGTCCACAATCGATAGTGTTTTTACCACTTGCATAGAAAGGCATTTAAATGAGGAACAATTGTCTCTTACCGATTTAAATATGTTAATGCGTACCCTATGTAATCGCAAAAGTAAGTTTATTAATTTTCCAAATTAAACATATCATTAAAATTTGCATTTCCCTATAACTTTTAGGCCTAAAAAACAGTGTTATTTACCATAGAACCCTACAAAAATATAAGGAAATCAAATGCCAAGACTTAAATTCACGCCTAATTAAAGGTATGACTTATATATTCTTGGCCACTAATTACTTATTGCCTGAAATAATGGAGAATATGTTTTCATACTTGGAAGAAAATTATGAGCATGTAACAGGTGAAATAGTGGAAAAACTTTTGACCTGCACATATAATTTAGGTTATACGCCACAGTCCAATAATGTCCTGCATTATGCAGGAGAGATATTATTAAGGTTGGCTTAAGAATTTCTAAACACAACGGTACGAATATAAATAAATTTTTATTGTTTTAGAGATTTTAACAACATGAGTGGCTTGGCTTTAGTACAGGCCTGTTTGGCTTTATGTTTTTATAAGACTATACCTGAAGAACTTCTAAATCGAGTATTTTGTGTAGATTTTATTAAACGTGTGGAAGAGGAAATTCAAATGTGTTATTCTAAGGTTAGAAAATAATTAACAAAATTAAATAATTAACAAAACTCGCCCTTTGGTAAAAACTATGTCTGCAAGTCGTTTAAATTAAAAAAAAAAAACTATAAAATTTGCAAGACAACAATAACAAAATATACCATTTCCTTATATAGAAAGGCCCTAACTCGTGTTTTTTTATTATCCCAAAATTTCGTTTATGTTGATAAAAACAGTTCATATTTTACAATTAGCAAAGCAAATCTCAACTTCAAAAACGCAGGTTAGGGCCTTTCTATATAAGGGTAAGGATATACACATGTATGAATCACAAAGTAGCTAAAGTAAACCAACAAAAGAGTTCTATAATATTTATTTGATTTGGCCTGACAAATTTAATATTTCTCTTGACTTGCAATATCCACAAGACTCTCAACAGCAGTTTTTACTAAAGAGTGAACTCTCTCTCCCCTATTAGCATTAAATATGCTATACTTATTTTTCATTTTTTTTCCTTAAGGCTACTTATCCCGAACGTGTACTTAATATTGTAATGCAATTAAATCGCAGTGTATGTCTAGATTTTCCTGAAGCTAATGTTCCTTGGTTCCAACAGAATTTTATTGAGGCTCAAATAAGTAAAAGTAAGATGTGAATTTTAAATAATTATAATATAAGTTGGTTTTTAATACAGTTACGTCTTAAAATGTTTACAGAACCCCTAACGGAAACTCATTTTAGTCGTGATGTTAAAGGCTTGTTAACAGCTTTACTTAAAAATGAATCGTATATAAGATGTAATCATACAACACCTTATGGTTATCAGGTAAGTGTAAATAACCCTTAAAATACCAGGGGTCTTGTTTTTGGCTACGACTAAAATACGATCCACTACACAAGAGTTTTGTGGTGTAAAAATAACGCAAGATTTTTTACAATCTACAAACGAGTTGCATGGATTTTTTCAATTGTAGTGTAAGCGATTATAGATAAAATGCGAAAAGTCTATTTACTTAGTATTGTAAACGTTTACAAGGGCAGTGCCGAAAGCCACGGCTAATAACAGGGAACCGGTAAAACAGTACGGGTTCGGCTTTCGGATCAGTTCGTTTTTGTTTTTACAAACTGTTGACTTAATCCAAAACTAATTATAAATCAAATAAGAATTATAAAAGGCCTTCTAGTGTAAAGAGTGTTTGTAGCAGTATGTCACAAGAAATTGGGGTTCTAAAGTGGACGATTTTAAAAAAATCCCAAACCTGACTCTTTTTATCCTCAAAAAGCTTCTTATTTTTTTTTGGCACTAGATTTTGTTGAATCTACTCAAAATCCGCATACTTATACAACAACAGTTTTGTCCAGCTCGGAATGTTCTTTTTCAATTTCAGAAGTTTCGATTAAACTTTAGAAATTTTCTAAGTGTATTTTAGAATTTTTCATTTGAAATTTAAATTTCTAAAATTGAATTAAAAATTCCTAAATATGAATTAACATATTCTCATATTAAATTAGAAATTGCTGAAATTTAATTAGAAGATTCTGAAACCTATGTATTTAGAATCTTCTGAAATTGAATAAGAAATTTCTGAAAATTACTTAGAAATTTCTGAATATGAATTAAAAATTTCGTTAATTAAATTGAAAATTTCTGAAATTTTATTAGAAATTTCTCAAATTAAACTAGGAAGTTCTAAAATTGAATTAGAAATTTCTGAAACTAAATTGGAAATTTCTGAAATACAATTTGAAATGGTGTAGATTTCATCACAACGTAAATGCCCTTTTGATAAATTTTTAAAATTCTTGATTTCAGATTGATTTTGTTATAAATTTCGACAAAAACAAAAAGCCCTTACAAGCATCCGTAGAAACGACAATGTTGGATCGCATAACCAAGTAAGCTTAATCCTTAATTTAATACAAGGATGTTTAAATAATTAAACATATTTATTTTTAGAGTTGCCATACTATTACTTAAGCTAGATTCGTTTTGCGAAAATGATTTAAATTCACTGAGAGGGTCAGAATCTTTGAAAATTAAACATTTAGAAATGATGGGCTATAAAGTGCTGCATATAAACGAACACGATTGGAATTCGAAATATATGAATATACCTGGTGCTAAACAGAACTATTTGAAATGTCTGCTGCAAATATCTAATTAAAAGGTTTCAATATATGGTAAATTGTATATAAAACAATGATATTAATCTAGGATTTGTAACGACGGGCTACTTTCCATTGCGTTGATTACGAACCTAAATTTGTACAGCCGTTTGCGTGATAAATTAACAAAACAACCAAACAAACAAACCTTTGTTTAAAATTTAATTTAAACATTTTTTTATTGTTGAAGTTTAGTTAAATAAAGGTTTTAGAAAAATAAATGCAACATTTTTTAATAAAAAAACTTTTTTACTTCATGATTCTGTACACCATTCATAGGCAGTATTAAACATTATCTGCCAAGGACTGGCTTGGGATTTGCAATTAAAGCCAGGCGACAAGTATGGCCACTGATATGTGGCAAAACAACGCTCAGGGTGAGGCATTAAAGCCAAATGACGGCCATCTTGAGAACAAATACCAGCTATACCCTCTATACTGCCATTAGGATTCATAGGATACACTTCCGTGGGCTTACCATTGTCATCTACATAATGAACGGCCACACATTTTTGCGTTTTTAGGTTTTTCAAAATTTCCTCATTGCGGAATGAGAAACGTCCCTCGCCATGGGCGACCCAACAGCCCAAAACTGAACCAGCCAATTTGCTTAACATCATGGCTTTGCTTTCGGCAATACGCAAGGAAGCCCAACGACATTCAAAACGTTCAGATTTATTGTGCAAAAGAGCAACATCCGGTTGATTGATAATCTTCTTATGGCTGTCTTCATTGGCAGCTCCAACCCAACCGATTAAGCTCATTAGCTGGCAGCCATTGCAAATTCCCAAGGAGAAGGTATCCTGGCGATTTTTAAAAGCTCTAAATTGTGGCACCAATAACTCGCTAAACATAATATTGGCAGCCCAACCTTTGGCAGAGCCCAAAGTGTCGGCATAACTAAAGCCACCAGGAAACACAACACCACGATAGCGATCCAAAGTGGTTTGACCTTAAATAAAGGAAATTTGTTAAAAAAAAAACTCAAAAAAAACTAGTTTCCACTTACCACTTAACAAATCTGACATGGTTACATCATGAACCTCAAAACTGGCCTTTAGTAAGCAAGCCATCATCTCACGATCACTATTAATGCCTTCTTCCCTTAAAACAGCTACAGGCACTGAACATGCTGCCCTTTTCAACACCAACTCCGAACTTAAATCTACAGTGCAGTTGTATTTGGGACCAGTACGATATTCCAATGTATTAAACTCCTCTATGGCACAATCGACATTGGCTTGCAATTTCTCCAATTCAAAACTAATACGTTCCCATTGCTTGTATAGAGATTTAACGGAATTCTTTAATAGAGTTTTACCCTTGCAGGCAATATTTATGGTCGAGTCCAAACCATAGCATTTGGTAAATCCAATCAAATGATTAGGCACATTAGCCTGGGTAAACGCATTTTGCACATCTTTAACTGTGTTTGAGGCCACTTCTAAAACCCAACCACATTCTTCGGCATAGAGTAGGGCCAGCTCAGGCCTATTCTTGCAAGAATTGTCCACATTTTGTAAAGGAATTTTTGCCAAAGCGCTGGTTATATCTAACTCAAGGCCTATTAGACCAGCTAAGGCCATTTCCAAAACGCACACAAGCAAACCACCTTCACTTATATCATGACCAGACAAAAGTTTACCCTCAGCCAAAAGTTTTTGTGTTACATTAAAGGCCCTTGCTAAAATCTCACTCTGAAGAAGATTGGGCCATTCATTGCCTTGTTGACTAAAGGCTTGAGCTAAAGCACTGCCACCCAAACGGAATTTATTTTCAATATTTACCCAGATCAAGGAAGTCTCTAAGCCATTTGCTGGCCCCTTAAGATCGGGAGTGATTTTAACACGAACATCTGGACAAGGAGCATAAGTAGATATAACCAAAGTCCCAGGAGACTTAATAGTTTTTCCACCAACTTTAGCTGCCATTGAAAGGGAGTCTTTGCCACCATCTACTGCTATTCTTAGTTCTTTCATAATTTTACACATTTCTACGCAGGCATCGTACATGCGAGCTCCTTCTCCTGGCAATTTAGCGGCCCACATCCAATTTCCCGAACACTTGACATCAGCCAATTCGCTAATTTTAACAAATACCAAATTGCTTAAAGCCTCAGCTACACTCATGCGTGCCATAGCACCGGCATCCAACAGACCCTTAATGGGTTGGGTACCAATAGAAGTGGCAATACCCTCTGTGCTGAAATGAGATACAGTTACCAAGCCAAAATCAGCCAATGGTGTATGCAAAGGACCAACACATTGTTGCTGAGCTATTAAACCGGTAACACAACGATCGACTTTGTTGGTCAAATAACGTTTACTGCCCACCGAAACCAAGCTTAAAACACGTTCCAAACTTTGGCCAAACTCTAAGCTACTTTCGAAATTCAAAGGCAATAGATTATTTTTGACACGTTGTAATTGGTATTCCCGTTTAGGCATTTCTCCCAATACATATTTTAATTCCAAATCAAAAGGAACAGGACCCATTTCCTTAGGATCAATGCTTTCATTTAAGGCCTTTTCGAAATTTGCTTCACTTTCCACCAAAGTTACACGACCATCTCCCGTTACCACTCCAACAAAACTAATGGGACAACGTTCTCTTTGGCAAATTTTTTCCAATAAGTTACGATCTTTAGGCTTGCAAAGTATGGCATTATTTTCTTGATACTCAGCACCCCACAACTCCAAAGCATTGATGGTGGGATCACCCAACTGGAATTCTTTGGAGAAAATAATAGCTCCAGCAAAACCAGGCTCTACTAGCTCTTTTAAAACATTTCCATTACCACCGGCACCCTATTAAATGTTTCATTAGGTCAAGGTTTTTACTTTTTTAATAAGGTTTAAGTTGAATTTCTCGTACCTGATCATGTATTGCCAATATGGGATTTCGATCGCCCATTTCTATGCAGGCCCTGACAACACGATTTAGTTTATTTTCCATTTCAGCATCACCACGTTGCACAGCATTGAAGTCTAATGAAGAGTCATTAGAACCTTGCACTTCTACAGAACTAGCAGCGCCACCACCTACACCAATACGATAAACCGGACCACCAATCTTGGCCAGCAAGTTGCCTGAAAAGAAGTTTAATATCTGAATTTAAAAACAATTCAATAGCTATCTGAAAATAAAGGCTATATTTTGCATTAGATTGAAATTTTAAATTAGCAGCTCCCATGAAAGTAGGTCTGTGCAATTGAATATATAAAGTTGGAAATACCACAAAAAAAAATATTATTTTAAATGGTTAAATAATCGTCTTATTCGATTCGAATCGAAATTTAACTCGATTGATCGAATGCGTTTCACATAGGAAATCTAAAAAATTTTTGTAATTTCGAAAAACCGAAAAAAAAACTAAACAAAAAAGAAAAGTTGAAAAATTTTATGAAGACAAAAGCGCTTTAGCTACCAGAGACAAACACCAACAATTTTAGCAGAGCCAATTTGGCAGTTAACATAGTAATGTTAAGCAATTAACAGTGCTCATACATAAATTTCTGTTAATTAAACCAGGCTAGTACAAGGAAATGGAGTCAAGTTTTTCAGACCCTACCTTACGAAAATCTTGTTTAAAATTTTCTTATTAAAGTCAGAACAGTGTTATATTTTGGCAAAATCTTTGGATTTTAAATAAATGAGTTTAAATATTAGTATTTTGAAACAACTTCTGAGGATATATGTATGTGGTCAAAGAAAGTCATATATGGAATGGTTTACTTATCCCACCTTCTAGGAATGGTATTCAAAAGAGTCCTTGATAAGATACACTCAGTGGGATACCTAAATTATGATTAGGATTAAAAATAATAAACTTAAAAATGGTATTTTAAAAGAAAAAGGCTTGAGGGAATATTGAATGGTACACTTATACTATCCAGCCCACCCAGTCAAATACCTCGTTTTGGATCAATTTTTTGACGCATGCTAGATTCCATAGTGCCCATGCCACCGCTAAACATTATGGGCTTAACATATTCATCACGTTCACCCTGGGCATTAGATAAGCCATATGAATTAACAAAGCCGGTTATGACAGGCTCGCCAAATTTATTGCCATAATCAGAGGCACCATTACTAGCTTCGATCAGAACTTTTAAAGGTTTGGCAAAAGAAGACGGATAATCATAGTTGGCATTTTCATAAGGTTGTGGAAAATCTAAAAAAACAAGTTTTTCAATTTATAAAGTAAATTTTGAAACATTTAAATTTTATAACAAATTACCTGGTATATGCAAGGAGCCAACACAATAACCAGCCGTTCCAGCAATGGGTATGCCACCACGGCCAACACCTTGAACATCTCTATTAAATAAAGTTTAAAAAACTTATTTGTTATTGTTTCTTCCTTAACAAAAAGTCTTACCTTAAGCGTCCACCTGTTCCAGTAGTAGCACCACTGAAAGGTGCCACAGCTGTAGGCATATTATGCGTTTCGGCGGTATAAATTAAATCCGAATCAACAGTTTGCAATGACACCAATCCAGGGCCATCAAATACTTGTGGTTTAATTGTTTTATGTTTGAAACCATGTATGGCACTACTATTATCACTAAATTTTATGGTATTATTCGGGTTGCTATTCTTTTGTGTATCCATTATCATGCGTATTAGCGATTGAGGCTGTTCAACGCCATCCACAATCATTTTACCGCGAAAGAACCAATGTCTGGAATGTTCACTATTACTTTGAGCACAATCAAACAGTTCCACCGTGGTGGGATTACGCTTTAGTACATTCTTAAAAAGATTTGTATAATAATCTAAATCCCAGTCACCAAATGCTAGACCTAGTTTAGCATTAACCTTCTCTAAAGCTTTACGGCCATCTTCCAAAACGGGCACTTTGTACCAAGACTCCTGAGATTTAGGCAATTGTTCGTTAAAACTATTAACCGGTAAATTATCCTTAGAATAAGGACATTCAGTCATGCGATCACTTAAGATGTCAATTAGCTGTTCCAGATTCGGTTTCTTACCCGAATAGCCAATTAAATAGCGATTAGATGATTCGACTCTTGTTACTTGAGTCAGACCAACGTTTTGGCATATATTAACACAATTGGTTGAAAAGGCAGTGGAAAAGTTAAAGCGTGGACCGATTTCAATTAGAAAATTTTTTTCCTTTTCAGCAGGCAAAGTAGTTTCTTTAAACAAACTACTTTCATCGCCCTGAGGATGCTTAAGTAACCATTTTAAAAGGATTTTAGCTTTTGGAGTAATCTTTGTTGTAGTCTCGACATGATAACATTTTTCCACCTCAAGTGTTTCAATGTTGGCAGAGGCCTATAAATAAGATTTTTTTCCATTTTTTTTTTAAACTTTTTTTTCAAAAATCTAAAACTTAGCAAAAGAGTATTTTCAAAAAAAATTGTTAAAACATCTTAAAAAAATTTGGATAAAAATATTAATACAATCCCATGTAAGTATTTGAATGTACTGGCTTCAATTATTTTTTCTTTCGTTTTTCTTAATTTTTTTTTTACAGGTTACGTAAGACCTATAGTCTAACCCCAGCTTGAAGAAATTATTTGTACTTTCACATAGAGCTAAAAAACCCTGCAAAGCACAAAGTTTTTTAAAAATTGATAAGGACAGACAATTATAGCAGTCAAAGTAAGTTTTCCAATGTAAAAGCATTTTATGAAGTGACGACGTGACGTTAATAATTAATAGCCAGTTGGACGCACACAAATCCTTTAGTATATATATTTTTTCAAATATTTTAATATTTTTTATTTTATTATTCATTAAATTATTTTTTTTTTGTGTTTTATTTTATATTTTATAATTTTAATCGTGGCTTTTCAGTCTCCAGTTTGTTAAAATAAATTTTCTTATTTGATGATTAAAACAATATTTTTTAGTGGAATTAAAAGAACACTCACATTTTTTAATTGCTTTAACACCTTAGCACGATGAGCTTCTTCCCAAGCTTCCTTAGAGTAAAAACGTAAAATCGCCATTCTCCGCTTAAATTTAGACACGCACTACCGTACCAAACAACTAGAAATTGAAAATTTAAAAGATTAAAAAAAGTGGATGATCAGCAGTTGCTACACACACTCACACCTAACACAATACGTACAGATTTTTATTATTAAGATTTGTTTTTTTTCCTTTGCTGGGGGGTTATCACTTGGTGAACCGTGGACACAAGTGCTTGTACAAAATAAAAATCAACACAATTTAAAAAAAATTAAAAAACATGCCTGATTCAACTTGGGTATTTGAACAAAATATTTTTGCTGTAATAACATTTGGTTATATGCAGCATCCATGTACCAACAATCTCCAACAATAAAAAAAAACTATTGATAAGAAAAAACAGGTTCATTTATTTCCATTCAATAATAAAATTTTCTTAGCAAAAGGTATGCATGTCATATGTATGCATGTATGTTTGTTTTGTGCATTGTGTAAACACAAATTTTCATTTGGATTAACAATACATTCAGCTTGGAAAACTGTTTGTTAATATTTTTTAAATGCACTTTCAATTTTATATAAATATGTTATTTTTCTTATATGCTACTTTCCCACACGTGCTTACAAATTCATATACTTAAATGCCTTAATTAAGTAATTTTTAATTTATAAAGTAGTTTAAGTTTACTTAGCTCTCTGTTTACATTTTTAACATTGACTCTCGTATAATGTTATTTTCCGGTTGTAGAAGTGCTGCCAGAAAGCTATTTAAGTTAAAGAGGAACATATATCAGGGTTTATTTATTTGAAGAATTATAAAGCAAATTTTTATATAAAAATTTCAAAAATTCACATATAAACCGTGTTTTAAGTGCGCGGACCTTTTCTAAAATTATAATTATATATATGTATGTATGTATATATAACACTCATTTTATTAAAAAAGTCGGTTACACCTTGACAATCAATAATTTATTTTTGCTTTTAGTTTTTTTATGCAGATACCTATAATGAATATTTTAATCCTTTTTTTAGATTAAATTCATTATATTGTATATTGATTTCATGGTTATGAATTAAATAAACATTTCTAAACAGTTAGATACAAAGGGATTAACAAGAAATGAGACGGGGCTATAAAACAAATAGGGTCTCGTAGTTCATGAACGAACTACATAGTTCAGTTGAACTATTCAGCTATTCAGTAAACTGAACTATGTGAACAGGTTAGCACACTGTGCGCTTTTAGCTCCGTGGTTATCGTTCACTTTCCTTTTTTCTGTTTCTTTGGGCTTATATTATGTTTTGTTTTGCCCTCATCATTAAGCCCTCCAAAGGTTTAATAGTTAATTTTGTTTAGGGTAAAAATCGCAATTTTATTTTTTTTTTACCAAAATTTACATATTTTGCACATATGTATAACGGTGTTAACACTTTCAATATAACAGTTTTGTTCAGACTATTGTGCAATAAAAATGTTATGTTGACCTAACAAACCAACTGAACTACATACTAAAATAAAAGAGCGATATAACTCAACTAGCTAAGCAATGCACCTTACAAGGTATAGTCCATGGCAGAACATACCTTGGTAAAGTCGATTCAAAAGCTGACTATTTGTGTCGAGTTTGTTTTGCGCCTTGAAACTGTCAAAGCGGTATGATTTTTTTACATTATTAAAGGTATCTTTACAACTTCATAAATAATGTATCGTGTTTGTTGTAGTTGTTACCGTAGTGACTACCTTAAAAGGTAATTTTACTATGAACTATATAAAACTGTTTATCCCAATCCTAAAATATGTAGGATCTAATTTTGTAAATCGCAACTTTCATATAACCCGGCGTTGCCAATTTAATATTTTACAAAACACTGCGTTAAGTCAAATAGGAGCTGTTTTTTATGTTATTGTGAATAACTTAGTAATTTTTATAAAACGCGAGCAAATTAGTAATTTTTTTACACAAATGTTTTTTAAAATGTAAGTTTGTATAAAAAATTTGAGTTAAGTAAGGTAAATCTTAAAACTAATAATATATTTTTTCTTAGGGCAAAAAAAGAGGCAACAACAGCAGCTCAATTTGAATTGTTAGTGGCAGAAATGGAAAAGCATCCAGATGTGGCACTTGGAAACTGTAACTTTGGTAACTTAAAAGCAAAAGTTGATAGAGTTTGGGAGTCGACTGCCAACTTGCTGAATGCCATAGGCCCACCAATTAGAACACCGTCAAAGTGGAGAAAGGTTTGTACTTTTATACCCATAAAACGAAAAAAAAAATTATTAGGACAGTATGCTTATGCTATGCTAATGTTTCTTTTAGGTCTGGACCGACTACAGAGGAAGACAAGAAAAAAAATTTACAAACATTAAATTAAATATTCGTTCAACTGTTAGCGCACCAATAGAACATTCTAAATCAGCAATTGTTGAACAAACGGTTGATAGTATAATTAATACTAATTTGGCTGCTAATTCATCTGGCGCCGCCCATGGATTTAATGTGGAAACTTCAAGTACATCTCATGAATCACTTCGACCTGATCCTCCATTACCTGAAGTATCAATTTCTCCATCAACCGAAAATTGCCAGCAACCTCAAACGTCAAGGTCTTCACAAGAACCAGAACAGCCCATTAAAGTGGAAACCCAATTTAATTCGTTTGAAGACTCACCAAAAGAACAAGTTTCGTGTAAAAAGAAAACTTATAACTTAAAAAAACGCAAACAAGATGCAAAAGATAGAGAAAGAAAAAAAATAATGAAGTTAACGGAAAAACAAACTGAAGAAATGGCTAGATGGACAATAGCTGTGGAAAAGTTAACAGCAGCTATAGAAGCGCAAACTAAAGTACTTCAAGAAAAATTAAAATAATTTAGTTACATATCGGCATCTTAATATGAAAAGATCCTAATATAAATAACGATAAATATGTTTGTTTGTAGTATATATTTAAGTATGTTTTACGTTTGCTATACTTTTTTTTAAAAAATAATTAAACACATAAGATAAATCACTTTATAATTTTTTTTACGCCAAAATGACTAATGCCTTAAAATATAGGCTGGAACAATCATAAAAGCGGATTAAAGGTATGTTTTGGTTTGTTATGAATTCTAAGAATACTCGAAAGGAAGTGAAAGGATAACTGAATTAACTAGATTATGACTTTTTTAAACAGAGTTATATATGGGCAATTCCACCGGCCCAAAATAGCGAAAAATCATTTTCTTCTTAAAAAAAATTATGAATTTGCGTTTAAGAGAATACGATGGAAATATAAATAATTGGTTCATATTTACGGCCTTATTTAAAAAACTATTGTATGTTTATTAAGGACTTATTTAAAAACTTCTATTAATAAATTGTCAAAAAAAGGCTTTATACCTATAAAAAATAGGCCACTAATTTTTATATGTTTGGCAAGAATTTTGAAAGTTAAAGAAATCTTATTTTAAATAGTTCAATTGTTATTCGGTTAACAGAACAGGGACGGGTATTTAAATAGTCTTTTTTGTTAATTTGGAAAGAGAACTTGATCGAAACGCTATTTATAAATCTCGCGTTTTGAAATTATTGTTTGAGTTATTGAAAATGGTATGTTCTGAAAATCACAGTTTCAAATGACTTGAAATTTGAAAACGTTTGGTGTACACGACACCATTCCTGTGATTTAAAATCACTTTTACAAAAAGTGATTTTCAGAACATACCAAAATAATAGAAAACTGTTGAAACCAATATGGTTCCTTACTAGTGTTTGTAATTAAATGCTTGGGTAAAAGAAAGTGTAGCCATACCCGCATGTTTGATTGTTTCAATTATTTTTTGTTTGAAATATGGTCAAGTGTGTCCTTAAAAATAAATTTATATTTTTAAAACCAAACTTAATTTGTAAAAATGCATATCAGTAGCTAAAATGCAAAACAACTAAACTACATTTCCAAAATTTGACAGAAACAAAAACAATTTCAAAATAACTAAATCAGGGTAACCGCGCTCCTTGATCCAAAAAAAAAGTTTTGAGTTTGTATACTTTTAACATAGGAATTCGAAAATGTTTTCTTTAGAATTGAGTTATGTGGTGACCCCCAAGTACTTTTTTGGAAGTTGATTTTGCATTTCACTAATGATATGCCAACAGTTCGATTTTTTTTATATTTTTTTTATTTTTGCATATTTAAAAGTTTAATTTTACTATTCAATCATATTTTATTTCTTCTTACTTCGAGTTGAAAATTTATTTATGTTTTAACTACCATTTTAAAAAATTGCAAATTTAACTAAATTACAAGTAATATATATTAATGATCATGGGGATTTCTTAAATGAACTACAGAAATTACGTATTGAATAGAAAATTAGGCGAAAACCATTATTTAACAAAATTAAAATTTATACTAGTCTTGTTAAAAATATAATTTTTTTTTTTTTAATTTTAAATTTTATATTGCTCGCCACTAGCATGTGGGAATTAAAAAATTACAAAAAAATACATCGACATATACACGTACAATTAGAATTTTTCAAGCAAATAGGATGATATATCAATCAAAAATATAGTGTAGTACATTAAGTAAGAGAAAAAGCAGAAAAATCAGAAACTGAAATCATAATGTTTAGTATTACCAAGAGATGAAAACGTAAGTTTTTAAAGGTTGGACAGAAAAAATGATCGTTCAGTACGTTCGTTCACAGCACTTAGTAGGTAAAACATTTAAAAAAGTCGTCTTCAATAATTTTACAAACATGTTTTCCACCTCCATTATTACCCAATTACTCGCTCTTTTCCTTCCTGTACAATAATAGCATTTTCACACCAAAATTTGAGCTTTTTGCGAAGTGTTTACACTAACAAAGCTGTGGCGACTAATATTTAATGTTTAACTATAACTTTACTGTTTGGTTTCCTTTGTTTGTCATTTGAAAGTTTTACATCTAAAATCGCATATGTTTGGCGGCCTGCGCACTAATTTCATCCAAATTTTTGCGTGCACTTTCTGTCATATCATCAAGTGAACGTCTCGTGGTTAGGATTAAATCATCTGTGCTTTTAGCAGCTGTTTCAGCGATGCCTTTAACCTCAGAATTTATGCGACCAATAACCCACTCAAGGCCTTGGCGACCTTTCCCCGCATTCATACTAATAGTAGAGGTGATCATATCTTCCATATAGTGGGACAATGGTACACCACGCACACTAACCGAAGCTTCCTGTTTTAGCATAGTTTTCGAAGGATCTGTGGGATGGGGTTCATAGTATATCACTTCGTCTACGGAAATGTGGCGACAAAATGTCAAGTTAATTGTTTTAAGAACCATTGTACGTTTGCTTGGATCCACGGTAGAGTGTTCGCTGGCTAAACAAGTTTTAGCGGTGCCTATTAGTTTGTGAGTCCATTTCGGGAAGTACCATTTGGACTGGACCAGACGATGCGTGTGCAGGATACCATCAACCACTCTGCGTTCGAGAACATCCGTGCCAATGATAGAAGGCGTCATGGGATTGGGATATTTACGCCACGCAGCCTGCGTTACCGTTTCCCACGGATGATTAAATATATGTTCCGATGTCCAGATTTTCATTATGCAAGAATTGTGTGTGTAAATCGATTTCCGTGTTATCGCTATGGTCGTCGTCGTATTTGTCGAGTAGTAGCAGCACAAAAGATCTGCTTAAAACTCCTTTTATTCGTAAAGCACCAGCCTACACAAGACACAAAAATAAAATAATTTCAATATATTTTTAATTAGTTTTTTACAAGAAAAATTAATAGTTATAAAATTTTGGATGCAAGTAATAACCTTCGAATATGATTAAGAAAAGAAAAGACAAAAGGCGAAACACAAGAAAGAAAAATTAATAACAAAACATGGTTGTAAAATTAAGTACTTCTTGGCAAGTTGTAGTACAAGAAACAAATTACATATATATTTACATCAAAAAAAAAACGCTAATTTTATGTTCGCAAATGAGTAAATAAATCTTGATTTTTTATATTAATAATTATTATTAATATATTTATTTTGTTTGCCATAATCTTGTATCATTATATGCTAAAGCTTGCAATACACGATATGTAAAAAGTATCATACGCATGCCAATTGTTTTGGTAATTTTAAAAAAGACGAGCTGTTCACAATGTTTTTTGATGTAGTTAGTGTTCTGTGCCATTTGTGTAAAAACTCTGTAAAAAAATTTAGTATTTAATATAATTTAATATTTAATACTCTGTTTTAAGCACCAACATTTTTTATTCGCATACAATATACAACCTCATATATATTTAAGACCGGAGAGGATTTTTTCGTAATAATTGTTTCCTTTATTGACAATTATAATACTTAATAGAAACCAGTGAACTTAAAAAAATTCAAAAATTTAAAAATGTTCACTGACGATCACCTGTTCAAACAAGTACTTATAAAAAATTGTATAAACTGCCTGTTTTTGTAATAAATCAAGGTATATTCAACAGAGTAGGAATAACTGATCAGCTGACTTCTATTTTCGCCATATGATTTCTAACTTAGCTTGGACACTTGTTTATGTTATACAATGGTTGTGTATAGGTTGTGTATGTGTGTTCGCTACATTTTCGACAACCAAGCTTGAATTAGCAACAACAAAATACATGCTGAAATTTAACAGGAAGTTGTTGTTTTAGGGACGTTCCCACCTTCTTATTCCACCATGGTAATAAATAAACGAAACAAAACATGGTGAAATGATGTTACCAGGTGGTGTTACGAGCACAGCTGATCTACTTTTTTATTGCATAAATGGAAGCTGGGTTGTCAAAATTGTTTACTTTTACATATCTTTTTTTGACACCTGAGCGAACGAAAACTACAACCAAAACGATAATGTTATTCACCAAATTTTGTTGTTGTTGAATCACCACCACCTGAGGCATTATTGCGCCATGAAATAAACGAATTGGAAAGAGAGTCAGCCATGAATAGGAACGTATTAGGCCATGGTCATGGTGGAATAAGAAGGCGGGAACGTCCCTAAAACAACAACTTCCTGTAAAATTTCAGCATGTATTTTGTTGTTGCTAATTCCAGCTTGGTTGTCGAAAATGTAACGAACACACATACACACAGTATACACAACCATTGTATAACATAAGCAAGTGTCCAAGCTAAGTTAGAAATCATATGGCGGAAATAAAAGTCAGCTGATCAGTTATTCCTACCTTGTTGAATATACCTTGGCCATGGTGGAATGAAAAGGTGGGATCGTCCCTAAAACAACAACTTCCTGTAAAATTTCAGCATGTACATATTTTGTTGTTGCTAATTCCAGCTTGGTTGTCGAAAATGTTGAGAACACACATACACACAACCAAGGTATATTCAACCAGGTAGGAACAACTGATCAGCTGACTTCTATTTCCGCCATATGTTATCTAGCTTAGCTTAGACACTTGCTTATGTTATCCAATGGTTGTGTATACAGTGTGTATGTGTGTTCGCTAAATTTTCGACAACCAAGCTGGAATTAGCAACAACAAAATACATGCTGAAATTTTACAGGAAGTTGTTGTTGTAGGGTCGTTCCCACCTTCTTATTCCACCATGCACACAACTATTGTATAACATAAAAAATTGTCCAAGCTAAGTTAGAAAAAAAATATGGCGGAAGTAGAAGTCAGGTGCTCAGTTATTCCAAGGTATATTCCACCATGAGTTATTCCTACCTTGTTCAATATACCTTGTATTAGGCCTTATTGTATTAGGCCCCGCCAAAGGCAATGGAAAAAACCGCAATCATCCAGATATCCATGATACAATTACCTTACAAGGTAGTATCGATTCAACAGCTATTTTTTGCTCGGGTTTTTCCACTCTCTAAATCTGTCAAACAGTACGTTTTTTGACATAAACGACGATGCTTTTACAACTACTTCATAAATGTGGTATCGAGTTTGTTGTAGTTGTTGCCGTAGCGCTAGTACCTTGTAAGGTAATTCTACCATGCCGATATCCAAACCAAATATGGAGCTAGCGTTTGTTGAAGGCTACCGCCCGATATCCCTTAGTCCCTGTATGTATAAACACCTAGAAAAAAAACTGTAGCAACAAGAATCTCTTAATACCTAGCAAAAAACATCTTCCAAATGTTCAATAAATGGGCTTTAAATCTAAAAAAGACAGGGTTGTGCCCTCCTATGCCTGGATGACTTTGCAGCAAATACTCTCTCACACAGCAACTACCTTTCAATTATATATGTACGTCGATTTTAAAAAAGCGTTTGACATTTAAAATAATGAACTTAAAATCATTAAGTTTGCCTTCGCTTTTCTATCAAAGAAAATTAGGTTTTAACCCTCAGCCTTTAGTACCTTCGTATAGTAAATTTAATTTTTTTTTGATATTTAATGTTACAAATAAGTAAATGAACCGAACATACATATCTGGCAGTTATGCAAGACACTCAAATTTTACAGCTATCTTTTATAATCATTATGCTGCTCTGTCACGTGAGCCCAATTGGCCTGTGCGTTTTGATAACAGCACACAAATTTGGTTAAATAAAAAACTATGAGGGTGATGCTGTTTAGGTACTTTGAAAGTATCTGCATAGTTTTAAAAAAATAATATATGTACTTATAACTTTTAAATATTGGAGAAAACAATGCAACCATTCTATTATTGATAAGATACATATATGCATGTGTATGTACATAAGTATGTACATTTGAATATTTATATAAAATTATGTTGTTTGTATACACAATAAATACTTGGAATCAACCATGCAGTTTATTCGTATACACGATATAGTATACGATCATCCAATCTATGACTCATTTTTTACTAAAACTGAAACTAAAAAAGAGAATATATTTACAAACAAAAACACCCCTTAGTCATCCAAAGAGGTAAAAGCAAACTTTGTTACAATTTTTTGGTTTCCATTTTAAGTACGTACTTACATATGTAATTGTTGTCTTGTATTTCGAGTATCTCCAGCCTCAGAAAAACACATGTGATGTTTTTACAAGCAGGTTGAGTGATCGTCCTGGACGTTTTATGTGTATTTTAATATTGCAACAAAATAATGTTTAGGTTGCAATAACATGTTTCAAAAAGAAAACTTTAGGTACAAAACAAAAACAGGTTCATACATAAGTACATATGTATTATTGTGTATTAAAACAACACGCGATCTTTTATATTTCAAATACAATAATTCATTTATTAATTAATTCATAACTTTTAGGATTTAAGGAAAATACAATCTAAGTTTTAGTTCTACCACGTGACGTTCTCTATCTTCACTACTTTACTCCTTCTTAGCAATCGCACAAGTAAAAACCTCTTGAAAATGAAAATAAAGATGTCACGAAACAACTTACAGCCAGTGTTGTCATTACTACTATAATATGATAATATAATACATTACAGTCTCCCACGCTTAATGGAGGACATGGTCTCTTAAATGCACAGGTAACCTTCTAGCTCGGCTCGATCTTCTTAAAGGGCTTTCTTGGCTGTCCTCAGACTCAGGGTATTGACGTGGCTGGTGAGCTGGTTCGTTCATTTGGAGTCGACTACGTTCAATGATTATCTCTTCTATTGCAGGATTGCTACGCTTTGGTTGTTCAGCAAAAGTTACTGTCTTTTTCGATATTTCCACCGCTGACTTCTGTAACTGGTTTATGTGTCGCTTTAGCTCATAACCATTGTCGAGTTTTATCTGGTAGTGAAGCTGTCCAAACTTTGATTTTACAATACCAAATTTCCAGGTTGGTTTTCTGCCGTCGTACCACCGGACTTGCACCCTATCCCCCACATTTAGTTTTCGAATTATGGGAGTAATTTCTGCAGACATTGAATGTTTTATTGGGCGTATGGCGTCTAGTTTAATACGAAAATCACGACCAAGATACAATTGTGATGGACTTTTACCACATGCCAATGGTGTTGCCCGATAACGAAAAATTATTTGTTGTACCTTTATGTGTAGTGGTGATGTATCGTCCTCCATCGCCTTCAACTTTGTTTTTAAGGTTTGCACGTATCTCTCTGCTAAGCCGTTCGTTGCCGGATGCCCGGGTGCTATAAATTTTTGCATAATTCCATTACGTTCGCAATAATTTCTAAAAGTTGTACTTTGAAAAATCGAAGCATTGTCAGAGACAATAATTTGTGGCAGGCCATGTGTGACAAATATTTCTTGAAGTAGTTCTATGGTTTTTTCAGTTGTAGGCGAACTTTTAATAATACGGATCTCAGGCCATTTTGATTTTGCATCTACTAATACGAGAAAAAAGTGGTTCTGAAAAGGACCAGCGTAGTCTATGTGTACCCTCTGAAAATTTTCAATAGGCTCTTCCCAATGGTGAGTAACTACTTTCGGAGGTTCCTTCCGTACTTTTGCACAGCTAGGACACGATTTTACCAAGTTTTCTATATCTGCATCGATGCCCTTCCAGAAACAATATTTCCTAGCTAATTGCTTCATCTTAACGATGCCCATGTGAGTATGGTGTAGCTCGTTTAAGATTTCTGTTCGTAAGCTCACTGGGATTACAACCCGGCTACCTCTAAACAGAACGCCCGCTTGAATTGTGTATTCGGGATCAATTTTTTTTCCACTAATTAAGGCTTCCTTTAGTGTTAATAGATCAGGGTCCCGCTCTGTTTCTCTAGAAATGGTTGAAGCATTTATTGAAAAGTTTGAAATTTCGTTGATTATTTGGTTTTGGATGTCCTGAATTTCCTCTTCTAAAAACAAATTGAACTCTGGCTTCCCCTGGACCGGGGCTCTCGATAGACAGTCCACATTGACGTTGTTTTGGGCGGTACGGTGTTGTATTTGATAATTGAATCCTTGAAGAAAAGATGCGTATCTAAGGAGCCTCATTGATGTCATGGCTGGTGTTTTGGCGTTTTGGTGGAAAATTCTGGACAGTGGACGGTTATCTGTTATTAATGTGAACTCTCTCCCGTATAAATACATGAAAAATTTGTCAACAGCAAAAATTATTGCAAGAGCTTCCCTGTCCAGCTGGCTATAGTTCTGCTCTGCCTTCGTCAAGGATCTGGAAATAAATGCGATAGGGCGCTCGCTCCCTTCTATGATGTGAGATAGAACTGCAGCTATGCCGGTTGGGCTTGCATCGCACGCTAAGGTAACTGGTAAGGATGGATCATACGGCACTATAACTCGATCCTCCTGTATCTGTCGCTTCAATTCTTCGAGAGCTTCTTTGCACTTTGTTGTCCACTGGAATTTCCTGTTTGCCTCTAGAAGTTGGCGAAGTGGGAACGTTGTTGTAGATAGATCTGGCAGGAATTTGGCATAGTACGTTATCATGCCGAGAAACCTTCTAACGTCTTCTCTATTTTGTGGGCGTGGTAGTTGAACAATTGCACGTACTTTATCAGGACATTTTGAAATCTTATTGTGGCTCACAATGTAGCCAAGGTATTTAATTTGTTCTTTGAAATACTCGCACTTGTTTTTGTTAATGTGTAAATTGTATTCGCTTAATCTTTCAAAACATTTTATCAGTCGATGCTCACATTCAGATAACGTCGATGCGTATATGACTATATCATCGAAATAGGAGATTGTTCCTTCAAGACCTTGCAAAATTTGATCTAAAATACGGTTAAACTCATTTGGCGCAGTTTTAATACCGAAAGATAATCTATTAAATTGATACGTACCTCTATGCGTGGAGATCGTTTGAATTTGTTTGCTCTCTTCATCCACCATTACATGTAGGTACGCTTTGTATAAATCAAGCTTACAAAAATATTTTGCATGTTTGAGTTTGTGAAAAATTTCGTCAATTTTCCTTATTGGGTAATGTGCGGCCTCAAGCTGAGGGTTTACAGCTACCTTGTAGTCAACGCACAAACGCACATTCCCATCTGGTTTCGGTATTACCACTAAGGGTGACCCCCAGTTGCTTGTGTTTACTTTAGTAATGATGCCATCTTTTTCCAACGCATTCAGTTCGCGTTCAACTTTCTCACGTAGTGCGAAGGGTACCTGCCTTTCTTTCAGAAACACTGGTTTAGCATTGTCACGTAGTTTTAAGCTGGTTACTAAATTTGGAATACATCCTACTTTTTCTTCAAAAATATCTGCAAATTGTTGTTTTATTTTTGAAATTAAATTTACTTTATTTCCATCATGCGTTTCACACTGCTCGTGCTGATCAATTTCAGTTAAATTGATTTCTAAATGACGAATCCATACTCGACCTAATAGGGCGGTACGGTCCGACGATACCACATACATATCTTCTTTTGATGTTTTGTTTTTATATTTAACGTTGACGTTAACGACACCTAGTGGCACAAATATGTCCCCCGTATACGATCTAAACACTATATTTGTTTTCTGTACAGGAGAGTTAACGTTTAGTTTTGTAAAATCTTTTTGTGGAATTAATGTGTACCCGGCGCCCGAATCAACCTCAAATAATTGCTTGTTTCCTTCAATATATATGTTTGTATAAAATTTTTTCAAATCTTCAAATGGCACAGATGTATTATTATAAATATCGATAATTTGATTTACCCCGAAGTAGCTTTCGGTTGTATTTATTGTTTCGATGGCGTTTGATGTATTATTGTCACATCTTCTTTGATGTTTACTCTGTTTCATTTTATCTTGAATACAGACCTTTTGCACATGCCCATACCTGCCACACGAATGACATTTTAACTTGCTTTTATTTGTTTTGCAATCGTTTGAAAGATGGTTATTACGGCCACATCTAAGACATAGCCCTTCTATACCTAATTCACTGTAGTTGACTCGTGTTGTTGATTTGGCTTTCCGGTTTTTCGAAATGCTGCGGTTTCTATTCCCGTCAGTACGTCGGTTGTTAATTTGTTTATGTTGAACTTGATTTATGCTGTTGCCTGCTGTGTTGTTCTCAATTGCCTTATTATTTATTTTGGCGGCTTCTAATGCTGTTGCTTTATCAACAATTTGTGTAAACGTTAACGTTGGGTCTTGCAATAATTGTTCGCGAATGCTTCCATCGCTTAGACCTCTGATAAATTGTGCTCTCAAAAATATATCAGACACTGATTTGCCACATTCGCAAACAAATCCACAATCTGTTGCTCGATTTTGTAAGGTTGCTACAAAGTTTGAAATAGTTTGTTCGATGTTTTGTATTTCGGAAAGAAATTTGTGTTGCTCTACAAAAATATTTTTTTTTGGACAAAAATGTGCACTAAGAAGCTCCAGTATTTCGTTGTACTTTAGCTCATTTACGTTTTTAGGTGAAGATAATGTTGTTAAAACAGAGTATGTTGCTGATCCAATGTATTGCAAAAGTAATTTGGCACACAGGTCTTTGTTCTCGAATACTTTCTTTATTTGGAAATGAATTTCCAGGCGCTCTTTATACGTACGAAATGACTCAGTTTTGGGGTCGAATGTATCGAAATTTGAAATGATATTCACGCTGGTATTATTAGATTGTTGAATCTGCTGCTGTTTTATTGTTGTCGTCATGACGGTTATTGCTTGTAGCAATTGCTGCACTTGAGCCTCCATTGCACTTTGAGGTTAAACGTTTTTGCCTAAGAACTCTGTTTTTCTTTATGTATTCGAGTTGCACTTTAATTTACTATTTATTCGATTTTTGCTTTAATCCTCGTCGCCATTTATTGTGTATTAAAACAACACGCGATCTTTTATATTTCAAATACAATAATTCATTTATTAATTAATTCATAACTTTTAGGATTTAAGGAAAATACAATCTAAGTTTTAGTTCTACCACGTGACGTTCTCTATCTTCACTACTTTACTCCTTCTTAGCAATCGCACAAGTAAAAACCTCTTGAAAATGAAAATAAAGATGTCACGAAACAACTTACAGCCAGTGTTGTCATTACTACTATAATATGATAATATAATACATTACATGTATGTATGTACATACATACATACATCATGCCAAGGTATTGTTTAAAATGCTTATAAAGCATCTTTTCAGTAACAAAAGAGCTTATTTTGTTAATTTTTTAAAATATCCCATAAACAAGAATATACAAAGTATAATCATTTGTATATTAAAAGATAGTGTTTAACTTCTTTTGAGGTTCCCAGTACATGTTTATAAGCATTGATACATAAGTTTGTATGTATGTATTTGAATAAGGTAACAAGTCAGTATGTACACAAATGCATTTTTATTTATTTTTTTTTATTTAGTATATTCATAAGTTTTGAATGTAAATTACAATTATTTTTTTTATATTATTTTCTATACTTATGTAAAATAATATTTTATTAAAAAAAATTAAAAAAAGAGCACGAAAAGCTTCTCTTTAAGGCCAACGGCATATTTTGTCTTTGCATTTTATTTAAAGTTCACCATTTCCAATAAAAATCTATTGCAGCGGGGAAAAATATGCGGCTAACAACAACTTGTAGGTACTTAAAAAAACAAAATGTTTAAATTCAAGTATAAAATAAATATAAAATTTTTCATAATTTTTTAGAATATTGTTGTATGAAGATGAAAACAGCTTAATTGCACATATAGATATAATATATACATAGCTTTCTTTCAATACAACTATAGCACATATCGTCACTTAAATCCAAAAAGACATACCTTAAATTAAATAAACTAAGCATGAAAAAAAGCCCGTTACTTATGGATTATTAAATCGAGTTATATATAGATCCAAAGTCGAAAAATTAGAAGCAAATCCCTAAGCCAGTTATTATTACTTAAACAAGAAATGCTTTTCCAGTTGTTTAACAAAACTTTTTGCCTTTAACTTTTCAATTGTTTTAATATAGGTGACGATATGTATATGGACTTTAGTGTGCAGGTATACCAACATAAAAGAATAAACTTGAACGTCCAATGCACTGTTGATCGGAAAGATAAATAAACTTAAAAATTATAATCTTTTTTATTATGTATTTTGCATTCGACGTAAAAACACAAATTCTGATTTTTTTTTTGCAATTTAAGTCCTAATTGAATCACAACACCTACATCAAATATCTATAAAAATTATTTAAAATTGAAAGTTATAATCAAATACGTACAGGCCATGGGAATTATAAAACATTCCTTTACAACGAAATAAACAAATTATCATATTATTATTAGCTGTTCCCCAGAGATACTATATACTTTTACAAATTTTTTTTCAATTTTTATTGGATACAGTGTATATTTTCTATTGAGCTACATATTATTAGGTAATTTAACTGGTTGTTTACTATTTTTCTCGTATTTAAATCATTGCATTTTGTTGTATGGATTTTTGTTCAGTTTTTTACTGTGATTTTGTTTTAATTAAAGAATTTTATTTATGTATATTTGTATGTATTAATGTGTGTTTGCATGTATATTCTATATGTACTATTATAATCGAAATTTAGTTTATTAAACGTTGCACGATTAATAAATATTTTCTATAGGTTTATTTGAAAATTTCTTAAGTTTAAAAAAATTACCGGATTTAATTTTTAGGTTTTTACTAACGAATTATTTAAGTAAATTAAAAAAAATCAAATAATTATTTAAAGAAAAGAAACTCGAAACAGATTTGTTTTATAATAAAGGAATCAAAAAACGTTTAAGTAGTTTTTAAATCATTTTTAAACAGGCTTAATGGAGAAGGACAACTAAATAGGAATTTAAAATATTTATAGGGAATCATTTAAAGTAAATTTACCAGATAACAAAAAAGTTTGACAAATTAAAGTTAATTGAAAGAGGCATACGTCTACAGCCAGCAACCAGCATCTTAAATACACTTTTCGTACGTAATATGTACATATAAATGTAGAGTACAGGATTTTATAAATTAGCATTGGCAGCTATCGGCATTTCCTGGACGATTATTTCGATCACCGTTTAAACGAATTTGATCGGGGAATTCATTGTATAGTTCCACTTCAGCTTCCTGAGCTAATGCGTTCTTGGCAATAGTCTGAAAGGCTAGTTCCACATTGATGCCCTCCTTGGCCGAAGTCTCAAAGTAAGGTACGTCATTTTTCGACTGACACCATTGTTGAGCACGTCGTGTTGACACCTGTCTATTGTCCATATCAACCTTGTTACCCAGAACAACAAAGGGAAAATGTTCCGGATCACGAGGACTAGCCTGTATAAGAAATTCATCACGCCATGAGTCTAGATTTTTAAACGAGTTAGGAGATGTGACGTCATAGACCAGCACGCAACAATCGGCCCCTCGATAGAAAGCAACGCCCAACGATTGAAAGCGTTCCTGACCCGCAGTGTCCCATATTTGTAATGTGACAACACGATCATCGACCACTACTTCCTTTGTACAGAAGTCAGCTCCAATAGTTGCTTTATATTGATTTGAGAAACGTTTGCTTACATATTGGTTCATCAACGATGTCTTTCCAACACTGCTGTCACCCAAAATAATGATTTTCAGGAGTGACTTTTTACGTGTAGCCATATTTTAATATATTAAAATTTAAGTTTTAACAACCAGCAGCAGTCAAATAATTATCCAATGAATAGATGTGTATAAAAAAACACCAACAAAAATTCAATATTAAAACGTAATAATTATTTCGACGTAATGCAGTTAAATTTTCGAGTTAATTATCTATCGTTTTCTTGTTTCTGTTATTTGGTTTTTTTCTTAGTTTTTTCTATTTGCCACACACACAAACTGCGCAGTATTATTGCAATTTTTTAAAATGCACTTAATAATTAATGTTTTTTTTTAACTTTTTAAAACTATTTAATACAAATAGTTATTATAAAATATAAAATATTTTTTTTCTAGTCGTTGGAGTTTAGCCTTATATGAAAAAAAATTAAACACTGTTTTCTATTCGACAAGGAAAGTACAAGTTTTTCTGTCGTAATTGTGTAAAAAAATTTCTTTGTTTGTGTTATTTGACAGATAACATAATTGATAAAGGAAAAATAGAGACATATTGTTGTTTTACCGACGTGGCATCACAGACCGTAGTTGCAGCCATGCTATAAGTGTTGTCAACATTTTAATGAAAAACGATTTAAGTTTATACCATATATATTTTATTAACTATTCGGAGCTAATGGTTTTAATTGTGAAAAATGTAAAACAAAAATTTTATGCAGTCACCTTGTTTAAAATTAAAAGCTATTACGAAAACTTCTCACAATTTATTAAAAAGCTGATTAACATGTGTATGTTAACTCAAATTCAAAAGTTGTAGTAGAAAAAAACGTGGTTTTATACTGGGGTCCTTATACGGGGTTTGAAATTGTAGACGAGACTAAAATTTGAAGCGGTAGCGGTGAAATTTCGCTCTAAGCTTATGCGATGGAAGGGTAATCAGCGGCAGGTTTTTCTCAGGGTGTCATACATACGAGAAATTATCCTATGCAATTGCCTGTGTCGTAGACATTTCAAAGTTTTAATATCGGCTTAATAAAAATTAAATAAACACCAAGTTCTGTAATTTATGATTTAATTTTTATACTATGTACATATAACAATAGTAATATAGATTGATACATTAATTATATAGGTACTAGCTTAAAATTACTTCTTATGTAAATCTAGTCTCTTCAGTTGCTTGCGCGCATTTGGCTTAAAAGTTTGACAATATTTTTCAAACGTAGCTGGATTTATTTGCAATAGATTCTGTTCGACAAGCTTACGAAAATTACGTAAGTTCGTATGTTCCAACCGTAATTTTTCATGTTCTAATTCAATGAAATTTTGGACAATGGCTTGGGCATTCATATTGTCTGAAACGTTGGGTTTGTTATGCAAAATCTGTTGGCGGACTTTATTAAATTCAGTATCCATTAACTTTGTTAGGTTGCTTGGCAAGTTCGCATTGATTTCCTCAAAGAATTCTTTGTTAATATGGGTTGTTTTACGATTTCTATCACCATCCAAATTAATGCCAAGGAGTTGAGTCAAATTAGCTTCGCTTGAATTTGATTGAGCAGGACCGGCATTTGTTGGCTTTTGAAAATTGTTAATTTCTTCTTGATTGCCGTAGATATCATAGAATTTATAGCCCAGCATTTCTAATGCAATTTCAGTGAGCAAATAAGACATCTTTGCAAACTTTTAACAGATATTTTACAAACAATGTTCTTACGGGATAAGTACTGCAGCACACAATAAAAATAAACAAAGAGTATGTTCAATAATAGTCTACTCTACACTTGAACAGGTTAACGGCGAAAAAAATTACAAGGTGGCGTTTCTATCCTAGTAGTGTTTGTTCTCTATTTTATATTGTTAATATGCCATGATACAAATAATCAGGTAATCTCGTCCCTGTAACAACTACAAATTAGTACCAAGGTGTCAAACAACAGCTCATAGAAAAAAAAAAAAACGATGAGTAATAAATTTTGTTGTTTTATTTTCACAGGGAGAACATAATTTTGACATTTTGGCACTAATCAGCTGGGCCGACGAGACTACCCCGTTTTTTGTATCATGTTAATGTGCCAAAATTGTTATACCTATATTGTTTTCATTTTTGTATTGGCTTGAGTAGTTTTCAGCTTAGTTTTCTTCTAAATTTTTTACTTGAACTATAAACATCTAACAATGATACTGTCAGGACGGTTTTAGGGACTAATAAAAATTAAGAGAACGTTTTCAATATAATTCGTTTTACTTTAGTTTTATTTAGGAATTCAAGAGTTAAATATTATTACAAGTTATAATTATTAATATGACCGCTCACACACGTATTGTTGCGTCTTCTTTTTATATCAATCACGAACTAACTCAAAGAATAATAAACAAAAACGACAACCGCAGTGTCGTATTAAACCACAGGGTGACAGCTCGGCCTATCCTGATGCTAATCGTCCTCGATTTCGTTGTCATCATCCCCAGAAGGCTCATCTAACGTGGGGCAACTGCTACACCATGGCTTCATTTTATCTGCTGAGTAGACGGAAGAAAACTTTCGGCTGGTTATCTGAAGTCCGGGCACATCTTCGATGAGGTATCGATCGTTACCCAATACTTTGGCGACAACGTATGGTCCTCGAAATTTCGGCTCTAGTTTACGGGAATCTCCAGTAGCCGGCGCCTCATTTTCTAGTACAACGATATCGTTCTCTGTGTAGTGCCTTGGAATGGCATGTTTCGCGTTAAACCGTTTCTCCCACTTTTCGCGCTCTTGTTGAATATTTGCCACTGCTATATTTCGCTTTTCGGCTATGGGCATCAAATCTTCATCGGTATCGTCGTGAATCGCGGCTACAAGATAGTTTTGAACAATATCACGCAGTTTGAAATCGAATACCAGTGAGTTTGGTGAGAACCCGGTGGTGGAGTTTATCTGTGAGTTAATGGCCCACTGCAGCTCGCGTAGGGTCAAGTCCCAGTCTTTTGGGGTTTCGACGGTCGTTCGAATGTACGTGAGAATCGTCTGGTTGGCACGCTCCACTTGGCCATTTGCCCTTGGCGTGCGCACTGCGGTTTTGATATGTTTGATCGCATTGTGAGCACAAAAGTCTTCGAAGGCTTTTGAGGTAAACGCAGTGCCTCGATCGGTAATGATGCATTTTGGCAAACCAAAATACGACGTAATCTCATTCAATGCGTTGATGACGGGTAGCGTTTTTGTACTGCGAACAGCCTTAACCACCAGATACTTACTAAATGCATCGGAAATGGCGAGGACGTAACATTGACCCCGTTTACTTTTCGTGAATGGGCCTAGATGGTCGATGTGTACTGTTAGGAAAGGGATCGGCTGAATTTCTCCATAATGCAAACGAGCTTCCGATTTTCCGGCACGGGTTTTATTGTAGCAACAGTTAATACAGCTTGCTATATACTCCTTAGTGTATTTTCTTATTTTTGGGAACCAAAACTTCTGCCGTATTCTCTCAATCGTTTTGTCTAGGCCAAAATGTCCCATGTCATCGTGCGAGTACTTAACAATTCTCCATCGAACATTTTTTGGTACTACCAACTTCAGCCCATCTTCGTCCTTGCGATACAGCCGACTGTTTTTCAAACAATACTCACGTTTAATTTGCTTACCTTGATCGGTTGCCAGGTCCCCACGCAAGACGGATATAATTCGTTGCAGCTTTTCATCACCCAATTGCATCGTAAATACCCAGTCATCTACCTCAGCGGTAACTCTCATTATATAATCTTTGGCGACCTCGACCCTTTCTACATCGGGAGCTCGGCTTAAGGCGTCCACATGTAACATTCGACGGCCCTCGCGGTGTATGAGAGTGAAATCATACTCTTGAAGTCGTAACCACCACCTCGCGATTTTCGGTTTAAGCTCCTTGTTAGCTTTTACTTTTGCTACCGCGGAACAATCAGTTACTAAGCGAAATGGCTTACCGAGCACATAAATCCTAAAACGATCTAACGCTTCCACAACAGCGAGGGCTTCAAGTTCGTAACTATGATAGCGGCTCTCTGCATCTGTACAGTGTCGGCTAAAATAGAATACAGGCTTCCAGTTGACGTTATCGCTTGATTGCAAAAGTATACCAGCGAGTCCCAAACTGCTTGCATCGGTGTGCACTTCATGTTGCGCCTTGCCATCATATAGCGCGAGAACGGGTTGTTTCGTTAGTATACCGATGAGCGTGTCAAAGGCCCTTTGCTGCTCCGGGCCCCAGACAAATTTCGTTTCAGTTTCTCGTAACAGCCTGGTAATCGGTCTAGTGATCAACGAATAGTCCTGGACAAACTTTCTGAAAAATCCCGTCAACCCCAGAAACCTTCTCACCTCAGTAATATTATTCGGTATAGGATAATTTCGGATGGCGCTCGTTTTACTATTCCCAGGTCGAATACCGTTTTCATCAATGAGGTGTCCCAAATAAGAAATGGTCGTTGCCAGGAACGTGCACTTATCCAGTCGAAGCGTTAGTCCACTGTTTCTTAGAATCTTAAGGAAACACCCAATACGTAAAATCCCCTCTTTTACCGTTTTGCTTGGAATCACCACATCGTCCAAGTATGCTAATATCTCTCCTTTGCCCATTTTAGAAATTAGTTTGTCCATAATGGACTGAAAAACGGCTGGGGCATTGACGAGCCCGAACGGCATTCGATTATATTCGAAATGTCCGTCGTGTGTGACAAACGCGGTAAATTTTCGGGAATCTTCGTGAACTTCAACTTGGTGGTAACCCATTCTCAAATCCAAGGTGGTAAAATATTTGTTACCGGCTAACTGGGCGAATTGTTCTTCCATAATCGGCATAGGATACGGCATCTTAGTCGTGATCGAGTTAAGTTGACGGTAGTCGACACACATACGGTGCTCACCATTGCTTTTGGTAACCAAAACTACAGGAGAAGCATACGCCGACTCTGATGGACGTATTATGTCATGCCCTAAGAGGTCATTCGTTATATCCGTCAATATTGCCCGCTTAGCAAATGGTACTCGATACGGCTTCATTTGGATTGGGGTATCAGATTTTAGACGTATTTCCATTTGTGCCACGTTGCACTTACCCAGTTCAGATGTATTCTCAGCGAAGCAATTATTATGTTCTAAAAGCACGGTCCTTAGATGGTTCACTTCCGACGGCAATAATTCAGGAGAGTGTTTTACGTTATTTACCTTTTCTAATCGGCAGGCATCATCCTCTATAATTAATCGTTTGCCTTTTCCACACAGAGCATCACACCCCAACAAAACATTTTCACTTATAAAATTGTCCTCCACAACCAGCAAATCAATCTCAACACTATTTTTGTCAATTTTAATAGATGCCTTAATTTTTCCGGTGCATTCATATCGGCCACCAGCGAAACCTTCCAGTAAAATATTTGTGTCCTCAATATCTCCAACTAAATTGGCGTAGGATCGCCGTATCAATGATCGGTTACTACCGGGGTCAACAAAAGAGGTGGTCGTGTTACCATTAATGTTTACCTGCTTAATAATCACGCTATTTTTGCTCGCTTCGTGATCCGTTGGGATACCGTCAATTTTATTTACGGTCGATTTTGTTCTAGGTTTATCGGGGCATTTGTCGGTTGTATGTGTTGTGCGTTTGCAAATCTCACAGCGGGGCTTACGTTGCGGCTCTGGGCACTTTACGGAATAGTGACCTAATTTAAAACAGTTGTAACATTTGACACCTTTTTCGTTTTTCATAACGATAGTTTCCTGGTTGGTTGTTGTTGATGTGGTCGCTACAGGAGAGATCCTCTTTGCCCCGGTAACTGTCTGTTTCACCTCATTATACTTGCAGTAAATACTTATATCCCTTAAAAGATCGTTACACGTTGGGTAGTTATTCGATATTTTCCTTTTCAGATCCAGATCATTTATACCATTAATGATATGCCGCATTATCGCAGACTCGGGGAGGTTAGCTTTGGACCCTAAAGCCACCATTTTGTAAAAATAATCTTGCGGTGGTTCATTATTGCGACGTCTTGTATTTGCCATTTCGATATGAACATCAGCAACGTTCGTTGTTACTGGAAAATCTCTTAGAAATTGTGCGCAAAAATCAGTCCATTCAACAAATATCTCTTGCCTAGAATCAATCCAGTATTTAGCCGGGCCAGATAGCTTTTGTTGTACTGCAAATAATACTATCTTATCATCCCAATTATACGCTTGCTTAAGATTATCAATTCGTCTGATGAACTGTTCTGAATTTAAGGAGACTACTTCCGATGGGTTAAAGTCTGGTAACAGACCAATTATCTCACGGACATTATGATACGGGTTAGGTAACGAATACTGAGTTGGTTGTGTTGGCGGGGGTGCAACATATATGTTTTCCGGCGGACAATACATTGGTGCCATGTAAGCCCTTGCATTTGGTGGGTTATACGTTGGTGCAATCGAAACACTTGCCGCGTTGTACGGTTGTTGTATGGTATCACAAGGGTTCGGTGGATAACCCAGCGATGTAGAAAAATACGTATTCGGGATATGCGGTTGTGCTATAGTAACACGTAAAGTCGGATTAAACGGTTGTGTTATAGGAACACATGAAGTCGGATTAAACGGTTGTGTTGTAGGAACACATGAAGTCGGATTAAACGGCTGCGTTGTAGAAACACACGAAGTCGGATTAAACGGTTGCGTTGTAGAAACACGCAAATTCGGATAAAACGGTTGTGCTGTAGCCGCATACGTAGTCGGCTTATACGGCTGTGCTATAGAAACACGAGTAGTCGGATTAGTTGTTGTAAAGGCATACGTAGACGGGCTATACGGCTGTGTTGTATAAACACACGTGATCGGGTTATACGGTTGTGTTGTAGAAACACACGAAGTCGGATTTAACGGTTGTGCTGTAGACGCATACGTAGTCGGGTTGTGTGGCGAAATTACTGTCGTATAGACGGGAGCGATTTCTGAGTTAAGCGAGCACGGTGCTGACACATTAACAATCGGTTGCTCATCCGCATTTAGCGGCGGCTGAGCAGCATGTAAAATGCTGCTTACAGAGGAATACACGTTCTCACTTGCTGCCCGTGTGTTGATGATTTCCGCAGTTGTCGCCTTTGGTGATGACACAACGGCAGGTTGAAACCCCTTATTGCGTAGCTCAATAAGAGACTTTTCCATTGCGTGTACTTTCTGTAATAACACTGATCCATTGGTAAAACTGGAATAATATTCATCTGAGTAATATTCCTCTAAACGTTCGATCAGTTGTTTTTTATTGCCAGACGTTGGTACACCGAGTTCCTTACACTGTTTTTTTAATTCATCCACCTTTAACTTTTCAAAATTACGACCAGGCGCCATGCTGTACTTTTTCTTAATAATTATCTATTGCGACAAAAAAAAAAAGTTTATTTATTCACGATACAACTTGCACGCAATCGCTGCAGAATTCAACGTAAATTTACAAAGACACAAAGCAACAAAAATACAAAAGTTTCTATGACGCGATACCGAAAGTTCATCCCGCTTCTGAAAACTGTCAGGACGGTTTTAGGGACTAATAAAAATTAAGAGAACGTTTTCAATATAATTCGTTTTACTTTAGTTTTATTTAGGAATTCAAGAGTTAAATATTATTACAAGTTATAATTATTAATATGACCGCTCACACACGTATTGTTGCGTCTTCTTTTTATATCAATCACGAACTAACTCAAAGAATAATAAACAAAAACGACAACCGCAGTGTCGTATTAAACCACAGGGTGACAATACAATCACCCTTAAAAGGTTTGTTCACTTTAAAAATACATACTATTAATAATATTTGATAGTTATTTCTAGTTAGTATTTACGTTCATAAAAACCAGCAACCAGAGCGCCAAATTAGCGTTAAATCTTGAGGAACAAAAATGCTTCGAATAGTATCTGTGGCACAGGCATTACGGCAACAACTTTAATAGAGACTATACCGAATTTTTTAAGTTGTTGCAAGAATATTTTCGAATATGTTAATCTGTTTACTAAAACAATTTCCAAATCCCACTCATAAATAAATATATTAGCTGGCATATTTTACTTTGGCATCATCGTAAGGGTGATTTGTGAATAAAATGTTCGTTTTTGTTGTAGTTTTCGTTGGCTCAGTTGTCAAAAAAAGATATGTAAAAGTAAACAACTTTGACTACCCAGCCTCGATTGAGGCATGAAAAAAGTAGATCAGCTGTGCTCGTAACACCACCTGGTACACATAATTTCACCATTATCGTAAACTAAACATACTCTTCGACAGCTGTTATATGTAACAAAAAAATTTATAGCTATTTTACCTGTTTGTTTTTATACCCTTCACATAGTGATAGGGTATATATCACTTTGTCATTCCGTTTGTAATTTCTTTATTATTCATTTGCGACCCCATAAAGTATATATATTCTGGATCCTTATAGATAGGGAAGTTGAAATAGCCATGTCCGTCTGTCCGTCTGTCCGTCTGTCTGTCTGTCTGTCTGTCCGTCTGTTGAAATCAAGTTTCCGGAGTCAGATAAAAAGATACAGATCAGTTAATGGTGTCAAACGATTACAAATATCCCGCTAACAATCGCTATTTAAAATCAGCAAAATCGGTTCACTATTGACCGAGATATAAGCGAAAACCCAGAGTAACCCATTTTTTTTAGGACAAAATCCGTGCATATATCCCTATATATCTCAGTAAGTATAATCACTCTTGCCACAAAACTTTGCACGGATACTCCTAAAGAAGGGACCTAAATAATGGAAAAAGTTTTTTCAGATAGGACCAGGGGAAGGGGTATTTTTCCTACAATTGCACAAATTTGGTGAAATATTTTATGCGCTATATCTCGGAAACTATCACAGCTATCGACATAAAATGTTCTACAAAAAGTAATTGTACGCAAAGATCTACACTTTAAAGGAAACATTTTTTGAGTGGGGGCAAAAAATGGGGTAGCTCCCATACAAATCGACAATTGTTATAAAATATTCGATACACTATATCTCGGAAACTGTAACTGATATCGACTTAAAATGTTCTACAAAAAGTGATTGTACGCAAAGATCTACACTTTAAAGAAAAAATTTTTTGAGTGGGGGCAAAAAATGGGGTAGCTCCCATACAAATCGACAATTGTTATAAAATATTCGATACCCTATATCTCGGAAACTGTAACAGATATCGACTTAAAATGTTCTACAAAAAGTGATTGTACGCAAGGATCTACACTTTAAAGAAAAAATTTTTTGAGTGGGGGCAAAAAATGGGGTAGCTCCCATACAAATCGACAATTGTTATAGAATATTCGATACGCTATATCTCGGAAACTGTAACAGATATCGACTTAAAATGTTCTACAAAAAGTGATTGTACGCAAAGATCTACACTTTAAAGAAAAATTTTTTTGAGCGGGGGCAAAAAAAAGGGGTAGCTCCCATACAAATCGACAGTTGTTATAAAATATTCGATACGCTATATCTCGGAAACTATAACAGATAGCGAAATATAATGTTCTACAAAAAGTAATTGGGCAAGAAGGCCTACGCTTTAAAGAAAAAATTTTTTGAGTGGGGGCAAAAAAAGGGGTAGCTCCCATACAAATCGACAATTACTATAAAATATTCGATACGCTATATCTCGGAAACTAAAAAAAATATCGAAATAAAATGTTCTACAAAAAGTAATTGGGCAAGAATGCCTACGCTTTAAAGAAAAAAATTTTTGAGTGGGGGCAAAAAAAGGGGTAGCTCCCATACAAATCGACAATTATTATAAAATATTCGATACACTATAGCTCGGAAACTATAAAAGATATCGAAATGAAATGTTCTACAAAAAGTAATTGGGCAAGATTGCCTACACTTTAAAGAAAAAATTTTTTGAGTGGGGGCAAAAAAAGGGGTAGCTCCCATACAAATCGACAATTATTATAAAATATTCGATACGCTATATCTCGGAAACTATAAAAGATATCGAAATGAAATGTTCTAAAAAAAGTAATTAGGCAAGAATGCCTACGCTTTGAAGAAAAATTTTATTGAGTGGGGGCAAAAAAAGGGGTAGCTCCCATACAAATCGACAATTATTATAAAATATTCGATACGCTATATCTCGGAAACTATAACAGATATCCACATCAAATGTTCTACAAAAAGTAATTGGAACACAAGGCCTACGCTTTAAAGAAAAAAAATTTTCGGGTGGGGGATGAAGAAGGGGTAGCTCCCATACAAATTAACAATTTTTATAAAATTTTCGTTACGCTTTTTCTGGAAAACTTTTACAGCTATCGACTTCGAATATTCTACAAAAAGTAATAATCAAATAATTTATACATTTTGGAAAAAAAAGTTGGAGAAGAGCAGCGGGACTAGAACATTTAATAAGTTTTATTAACCTTTAAATATGGATAATGTCGAAAACTTTTAAAACTTTCGACCTCAAATCTTCTTCATCTATTTCTATTATTCATATGAACGTTAAAATTTTGTTATTTTTTCTATGGGCTTTAAAACTCGCACAAGGTTTTTTATTATATTATTTGCAGTACAAAATTACTCGGCTGGGTATATTTAAAGACCAATGTGAAGGGTATATAAGATTCGGCACAGCCGAATATAGCGCTTTTACTTGTTTTACTAGAATTTTTGTGTGCGATTTCTTTGCATATTATTTTTATTGTTGTTTCAAGAACATTAATTTTGTTTTCCTATGTATAGTGGTTGCCTAAAATAATGCTAAAAAATTGATCCTTTTTTTTCAAAAATTTAGTTTAAATTTTGTGCATCGGCGTGTTGATTATCTGAGCAATTTTACATTGAATCACAGAAGAATGAAAATAAACGAAAAAAATTTGTGTGTTTTTGCTACTAGTCCACCGTATGACAAGGAGGGCTTTCTCTTAAAAAAGGGTGAGGTCAATAAGGCCTTTCAAAGGCGATACTTTGTGCTCAAGGGAAATTTACTGTTCTACTTTGAAAAGAAGGGCGACAAAGAACCATTAGGCTTGATTATTGTGGAGGGTTGCACAATAGGTAGTAGCAATATAATAATAAATATTGAAAAATAAAATAAATTTTTATTCTTGCAGAACTTTCTGAGGAAAGTGATCAATATTGCTTTGAAATAGCTTTTAATGGCAATCGAACGTATATATTATCGGCTGAATCTCAGGAAAGTATGGAGTCCTGGATGAAGGCTTTAACCTGTGCAGGCTATGAATATAAAAAGCTTATGGTGGCTGAACTGCAAAGACAACTTGAAGAGATAGATAGCTCTCGCAACAGTAAGATTTTTTCTTTCAAAACTATTCAAATAAAAAAATTTATGTAATTTTGTTTGTCTTAGAAATAACTACAGACACAATTCCCTCTACAACAAATCTTTTAACACCTAAACCACCACCACGTCGCACTAATCCCTTCAATCGTCCTGCACCTCCTTTGCCTGGTCTTGGCAACAACAATAGTAGCTTTCCGGTAACTGTTCAAGAAATGCCCTTCATAAATGGACATTTTGGTTCATCCACACAACGTAATGCTACGGCTGCTACAACGACTGCCATTAACATGTATACAGGTATGTAAGTACAAGAAAAATGTTTATCTATTTACATAATTGCTTTCTTATTATTTGTATATTTCATTGATTTTTGTTACTTGACGAAGTATAAAGATAGACAAATTCATCACGTCCATGATAAGTTGTATCATGGACAAATTTTACTATTTTTGTATTTAATTGTTGTAAGTAGTAATTTAATTTTATTTTTAATTTCGTGTTGATATTTTTACAAGGCTTTACTTTATTAAGAAAATTGTCTCCATTAAGGCATTATAGTTAAATGCGTCCCGACATTCAAAATACAAAAGCAATATAAATATTTTTTTCTCAAATTTATTTTGAGATAACCAACAAATTTTATTAGATGGGCTCCTGAGACTCAAGCTTAACCGAATTAAGTACCGGCCAAAAACAAATTTAATGCATCCGCAAGCATATCACAAACAGAACCCAAACTTTCTTTGGTATCGGTATTAATATCGGTTCTATGTGGTAGTGGTCTTAAAGCAATTTTGCTTTCGTTTCTTTAATACATTACGTTTTCATTACAACATTTTACTTTTTATTTTTTTTTTCTTTATAAATAAACAAATAAACATAAATATCCTTTATACTTAAAAGCGCATTTTTAATTTTTCTAAATTTTTAACATACATCATCCATACTAGGGAATGGTAAGCAAAGCAAATAATCGATTTCCGATTTTATGATCAACTATTTTGGTTTCGATTTTTAAAGTCAGTTAATCTAAGCTCATAGTTGAGTTTATTTAAAAGTAAAATTTTATTTTGATGTGATATAATAAAGAAAAAAATTAAAAAAAATGATTTTCAAATAAATAAATACAAATTACGGCCGTAAATACATTAAGATTGTTAAACCACATATGCACATATCACACACTTAATCAAAAACATTTAAAACCCAAAATTCGTCAGAATCACTTGTTGTCTCTTAAGCCAGTTTTCAATTAAGTTCTCTAACAACGAAGATTTCATATGCATTCAGTAAACTTAATTCTGAAAAGATTCTTTTACCTTTGAATTGAATATAGTTATTCAATTAGAGCCATAAAAAAAAAATTATGATTTTGAGTTGTGTGCGTTTTATAGGTACTTACGTGCATATAACATTGTATTTAAAAATAATTAAATTAATGTATGTAGGTATGTATAAAATAAAACAAGTCTTAAAACTAACGCTCATATTCATAATAAGCTCTTAATAAAGCTAAAATAATTATGTATGTATTATGAACATAGGTCTAAATATGTACATATGTATATATGCACATTTATTTTTCAGTAAAGATAAGCTGCCTCTGCAAAATACTAATGTTTTTTTTACATGTTTAGTACTGCACTCTTTTTTTTGTTCAGATATTTCCAAGCTTTATTTGAATGCATTTTTATTTAATTTTCGCCGCTAAATATAACAAATTTTAAAACAATACACTGGCGCTTATTTTCATTTCATTTCGGTACATATAGTTGTTTTGTACATACATACATACATATTTGCCAACATACATATAAACATATTTGTACTACTTCTCAAATTACTTGCAAAATAAGAATGCACAAGGTGGAAAGTCAAAAAGTATACCGTTTTTATCAATAGATAGTAATTAACAAACCAACAATAACACAAGCTGAGAATATTTAATATAAACAAAAACATTGTTTATTTTTTAATGTTGCCGGTTTATTAATATCGCTTTTGTGTATATGTACGTCGCGGTTATGTTAAAACTAAATCATAAACATACATACGTATGCATTGTATGTATGTATACATGTGTGCATACATACTACCACGAGTTGAAGAAAAATCAGTAGAATCGACAGTTTAACGGTTTATTTGTTTTTTAATCTTAAGCTTAGTTGTCCTAAAAAAGCGATTGTTTTATTCAGTTTTGTTTGGCTTCTTTAATTTATATAAATAATTTGGCTCTAACCCCTCAAAGAAATTGTTCAAATCTTTTGATAATGGACAAAGGCTTTTGCTCGTGCTTCGAATATATTTGTTGTATATATCCAGGAAATAGTTATTCAATACTATCGTCATCGTCTATTCCAGGGCGTGATACTAACCCCATGCCACCACCAAGAGGCATAAACTTGGCACCTGAATCTAATTCATCTTTGACTTCAAATCCGAATACAACTTTAACAACAACAACTGCAAGAAGTGAATTTTTTGTACCGTCGCTAGCAGCAACCCAACAGTTCGAGCCACAAGTACAGCAACAACAACAACGTCATCGAAAACATCCTAATTCCCTCCACCAGCAACACAATAGTGCCAACAGATTACCTTCTAACACAGTATTCTTTAATACTAACTTAACGGATATACAAAATCACAACAGTTCTCTAAATTTTAATGAAATCCACGAGCAGTTTCGTCAGCTTGTCATGAAAGATATTATAGAATACCAAGCTCAGCGTGAAATAAAATCTCAACCTCTTATACAATTGTGATCAAAGAAATTAAAAAAATTATAACTAAGTAATGCTTAAATTACTTATCAAAAGTACATATGTGTGTGTTTTTTGTTTTATTTGTAGTTAGTTTTTTGCTAAGATGAAGATATTTTTGATTTTATATTATTAAAAAAAAATTTTTGACTTAACGTTACGTGTTTAAAAAAATTTAATAAAAAAAACATCCTCATTTATGTACAAATGCTTTAATAAAGAGAAACTTAAACTGATTTGTACCATTTAATTTGTAACTATAATAAAAAAACAGATCTGAAAATAATGACAGTAGAATATTATTTTTTGGAAAATAATTGCTTTTGTTATATGTATAGTTTAAAAATTCATGTTCAAAGAGATATGCAGGTATTCCTATAACTAGGTTTTTAAGGGTTTTTTTGACAATTATGCCAAAGAAATATTTCAAATTAGCCTTTAGTAAACCTTTTATAAGTACATATTATACATAAGAACAATAGTTTTTTTTATTAGCAATAGACTGACAATTATAAAACAAAATTCACAATCTTGCGCCTGGAGTAGGCTGTTGGCTATAAGGAAAAAAAGGTGAATATAAAGAAAAACAGAGACAATACTGATTTTTTATATCTGGAGTTCAACATCTTTTATAAAAAAAATATATGTATATATATTTCCACATGAGCTATATGGATTAAAAATTATAAAATAACTCTGTGTACATACCGTAAAATGCAGCACTGTTGAAAATAGCAACCGGTATCAGAAGATACGGCAACTCTGTTCAGTTGCCGCGATTCAAGAGAAAAAAAACAGAGCGGCTTGGTTGCGTCTGTGTTTGCGTCTTTTTCAGTTTTTAAATTTTTGCAATTGTTTTTTTGTAAACAAAATTAATTGCAATTACTGTTTTATTAATAAAAGTAAGTTTGATAAACATACAATTTAATATTCCATGAAAAATCTACGATATATAAAGCATGTGAAGTATTTTTTTTATAAGAATAAAAATTAGTGTATTTTTTGTCGGCCTGAGTAAAAGGAACGCCAACGTTGAAAACGTTTGGTTAAAAAAACAGCTGCCGCAGAGGCATCTTTTTGTACTTTTTAATATTGTTTGTTTTATTTAAAATTATTTATATTGAAGAAGTAATTGGTGTTATTAAGAATAGTTATAATTACTTAGTTTTTAAATAGGTAACTTTTATCAGAAATAATAAATCATAAAATTTTGTAAGTATCATTTCAATGTCCTTCATTTTGTTTTTCTTGTAAAACCACTTGTATCGTTTTGCCCCTCGACTACCGGTATGTTGTATATGTATGTGTATACTTTAAACTTTCAACATTGGCCAAACGCTTAGTGAGAATTTATGTAAAAAATATATTTTGTACACAAAACATATCGCACACTACATTATAAACAGTCACAACTCAACATCATTATATTTCATGAGAATTATTTCTTCTTTAAAAGACATGTTTCTAACTATGTATATAAGAAAATTGAGTTCGATAGTAAATAGAAATGAATCTTACTGGAATGGAAACGAAATTGTTCGTTAAGAACTTAATATGGGAATCGCCTAAAAAAAATAATGATTCTGATGAATTTTGAGTTGTTACACTTTTGATTTAGGGATATATAAGTATGTATGTTTATGTGTTAGCTTTTACGATGAGTATTTATTGTGTGTAGATCAGCGGTCGACGAAACCCCACACGCGTATGGGTACTCTCTGAGCATTAACGAGAGTAAGAATAAAAAATAGGTTTTGAAGCAAGGCGCATGTATAATAGGTGACCTAAATGCTTGCAAACTCTTGTGGCAGACGACTAGTGTGACCAGTTAGGATTTTCAAAATGTTTAATGGACAAATTTAAATTGCGTTCAATGCAGGGTTTAACTTATATCTGCAAGTTAATTTTCGTTATAAAAAATATTTAAAAGAAATGAGCTAAATAATAAACATGTCAAAGATCTTATCCGCATAAAACATTGCCAATATACAATATATATATATATATATATATGAGATTATGCAAAACTACGTTGTGTGGCAAAGTTATTTCGCATTTATAAAACTTTAACTTTAACAAAACTGGCTAAATTTTTAATACTACTTTACAAAACTTTTTCAATGCAATTGCATTATATTTTAAACACTCAACTATGGTTACTATAGTGCCATAAGGGACAAAAAATTACGCTCTAAAACAAACAAGCAACACAATCAAAACATCAGACTGTGTGCGTGTGCCGATCGCTGATGTAGATTATCTTTTATTGTTTTTGCTGTTAAAGTTAACTAACTATGGCTAATGAACAAACAGGGGTCAAATAATTAAAACAGTACTATTATTCTCCTCAAGTATTTTTAGGTTGTAATTTTTTATGTACCCTAACGTTAAAAAGTGCTTGTTGGTTTTTCTTTATACATACTACTAACATAGGTACAGTATATTATAGCCGAGTATAATATAATGAATCGTTAGCATGTTATTAATGGCTGTGAGCTGTCGCTAACAAATATGAAGACCAGAAATTTGTCTTTACCAACCACTCGTAACAACTTATCAGAATGGGAAACTGTCGTTAGGTAGAATATAAGATTCTTTTTAAGCAAAATTTTTTAAAAAATAAACAAACATAGGCACGCACATTAATACATATACATATGTGTGCATACTAAGAACATATTGCCAGCTTTTTATTTGGTTGCTTCTTCCTAATGTACATACTTATTTTCCTAATTTTATTAAACCGACTATGAATATGTACATATACCCATGTTATAATCTCCACTTTTGTTTGGGCAGCTTGTACTTTTTAACATTCTATAATGTCAGCAAAACGTAAATCTGGTGGAAATGGTAATGGTCCCAGTAAGAGACCTTCCAAAAAGAGAGAATCCGACTACGAAGATGAAGTTAGCGAAGATAGTGAGAATGAAAGTGCACAATCCACTTCAAATCAAGTGGAAGTTTTAATTTCCAATGATAACTTAGATCCACCTTCAAAACTACCAGATGAGTTGTTGGCCACTTTGGAAAAGACACCGGGCAAATTATTAGTAGCCGGTATGGTGACTTGGGACTTAACAGGCAAACGTGATCGTAAAAATGTGGTCAAAGTTCGTCCAAATCTATACAATTTTCATCGCTTTACAGATGAGAAGGTAAGTAAAAGTTATTTATGTATTTAGTTTTTAAACGGGTACGATTTCAACAGGAAGTAAAAGACATAAATATTAGTGGTTTTTATTAAATTTTTAGGGATAAACAAATCAAGTTAGTTTAAAACTGGCTTTTTACTGAAAATTATATAAAGGTGTTTTACAAAATTCGTTTCCATTTCTAATGTCATAAACTTTTGTTATTAAATAGTTAAATACATAACAATACATAACCATTTTGCTCGAATCTGCTGTATGTCTTTAGAGTTATGACTCTATTGAATTAATAAAGTCGTATGATCATCCTTAAGCTTTAATAATACGTGCTATAACATAATACCATAACCATAACCATTGCAATAAAAACCAAAATTCAATTGGTTTCTATGGTTATGGCGTAATCGTAAGTCACCTATAATCAAATACAGTGCCGCCCATAAGTTTGGTTCGAAAAGCTGTTTTCTGTGGTTATGGTTATGTGACGTATAAATGAACCTAAAGTCTCACCTTATTAATTTTTTTTTTAATTTTAACCATTTGGTTGTAAAGTAACACGAAAAAAAATATTTATAAAAATACTCATATTTTAGGTCAACAAATATGGCAGTAAAAATGAATAAAAACTAGAAAATGTAGATTCATTTTGCAAAAAGAAAAAAAAAATTTTTTTTGGAAATTAAAATTTGTAAAATAACAACAAATAACAATTATGGCTGCAAACAAAAAAATAAAAATATGTATATTTTGTACAAAATCATATAAAAAAATTAATAAAAAAAAATCAATTAAAATAAAAAAACTAAACAAAATAAAATAAAGATAAAAATAAAAAACTTATATGTATACTTTAATAAACGAATTAAATAGAAATTTTTATGCAGTTAGGTTAGGTTAGGTAGAACAGGCAGCCGTTGAAGGAAAGGATTACAGCTCACTTGGGTCCGCTTAATTCGGTCCCTTTGTGTTACCTGGAGAGGTTGAGATAGAAGGAAAGAAGAAATTTAGAGAAGGATAAGAAAGAAAGAAAGAAAAATGAAGCAACTTACCAGGGTCTCTGGTGGGAATCGAACCCACAACCCCCAGACTGGTAGACTCGCGCACTTACCACTGATCTACCGGGGCACCGGGGCAGTTTAAGTTTCTCAATTTTTATACATTTTTTTAGGTTTTACAGCAACAATTAATTTTATTTATGTTCTGTATTAATTTTTTTTTAAAAATTAAAGATCAAATCTGGCAACGCTATGCCCGAGTAAACGTGGTAATTGTCTAGCTGATCATTTTTTATATTAAATTACCTAAATTTTTACTTTTTTATAAACTTAAAACTCGTTTTGTGCTTTTGTTTGAACTTTGTTTGTTCTGTTCAAGAAATATCTGTAAAAAGTGGTTAATACTGAAGTGTTTACGAAGTTTAAAATAATATTTCTGTGACTTGTTGTCTGCTCCCCTTTTGTAATATGGCGCCAACAACTAAAACTTACAAGTGTGGTGTCTGCAAGGACAATATTACTAAAACACAGGCTTGCATACAGTGTAAAAATTGCGCTTCATGGTTCCATATTTCTTGTGTAGGAATTCCTGAGAAAACGCTATCCATTTTGAAGGATGATAGGTTGTCTTTCTCATGTACATCTTGTGGCAATGATCCTCGTTCCGGCTTTGAGTGTTTGCTTAAAAATGAAATTGGTGCTTTGAATGATAAAATTGATGTTTATATTAAGAAAGTTGATAGTGAGCAGAATAATATTAAGGAAGCAATGGCTAACATGGTGGCTTCCTTTAAATCTGAGATTTCGTCTTGCATGAAAGAAATGAAGTCTGAAATAATTGACTGTAACAGACATATTAATTATGTTGATTCTGCTACTTCTGCTAAAATTGCTGCTTTGGAAGATGAAAACAATATTTTGCATAAAAGACTGAATCGAGCTGATATTATTATTAATGGTTTGCCTGCTGGTGTGACTGATTTGATTGATCTGATTTTGAAAATAGGAACTTTTTATGATATTCCTCTGGCTGCTAATGATATTCAGCATGTTTGTTACATTAACAAGAAGAAGACTGTGTTGGTTAAATTTAATAATGTTTTTGTTCGTGACAACATAATGGCCAAATATTTTAGAACGAAATCTTTACGGGTATGTGATTTGATTGGTGGTGATATCAATTTAAGGGTATATTTCAATGACCATTTTTCACCGGCTGCGGGAAGGCTTAATACGATCTGCAAGAAGCTTTTACATAAACAGTTAATTAAAAAGTTCAGAATCATAAATGCAGACAGGCTGAAAGTGAAACTAACTATGCCTGACAATAAAGAAGTTACTTATAACTTAGCGGAATGTTCTGAATTGTTGGATGGAAGCACCTAAACATTTAAAATTGTTCACTATTTTCTTTTTTCTATCAAAAATGTAACAAAGTTAGTATATATCATATATGTCAGTGTTTCATTAGGTGTGTTCAATAACTGTCTCAGTAAATATTTGCATTTTGAGAATGAAAAGAATTTGTAACTTGTAAATGAGTAACCTGTTTAATAGGGCTAATAACTTTCGTACTGAAATTTAAAACATTTTTAAAATGGTTTTAATATATGAGTCACTAATAACTAAAAAGTGTCATGAAATATTAAAATTTATTGGCTCGTTTTAATTACTATTGGTAAAGATAATAACAAAAATGTTTTTTTTTTTTTTTTTTTTTTGTTGTTTTTTTTTTTTGTTTTACTTTTACTAAAATTGTTATTTGTGAAGTAGCAATAGTTGTATTTCGCACTCAAAAACATTTTAAAAGTAAATGAACACTTTTACAGTCAAAACTTACAAGCAAATGTATTTTGTTTTTGTAAACTTATAAAAATTTTGTACTTAATTTGTTTTCAAAGCATAATGACAGAAATACTGTTTGAATAATTTATGATAGTAAAATTTTTACTAGTAGAAATTATTAGAAACATTTTTGTTTCTAAACATATTACGCTCTCTTTTGGCACTCTAGCTGCTAATTTTTTGTGTTTGTGTAAACTTTACTAGTAGTAATTATCGAAAGTTATGAATAATGTTCTGTAAATGAACACACCTAATGATACTTTCTATTTTTTTTTCTTTCCATTAGCATTTATTTTATATATTTTGATATACTTGCAAATGTATTTTATCTTCATCTGTTTAATGATTTGGGTAATTTTTTTTTATAAATTAATGATTAGCTGTATACCTGCATATATGAAAATGTTTTTATATTTTGGTGTTAAAATCCTAATAATGTTTTATAAAATTTATGTCAGTTTTTGTTCTATTTTTTGGTTCCCCGCCGTAATGCTTTATTTTGATGACTTTTAACCTTGGTGGTGGTCCAAATGTCAGTAGTAATTCGTATGTAAAGTCGGCTTTGCAACCTCATACTGGGAATTTCAATGTGGGTCATTTAAATTGTCAAAGCATCAAACCCTCAGTTAATCAGTCTAAGCTTGATGAGTTGAAGTCTATTTTAAAAGATTCTTTTTTTGATATTTTTGCAATAACTGAAACATGGTTAAAGCCTTATGTTTCTTCTTGTTCCGTTGGTATTCCTGGTTATAAATTTTATAGAAATGATCGGTTAAATTCCAGGGGTGGTGGTGTAGGCCTCTATGTTTCTAATAATATTAGATGCCGAAAAGTGCTTCAGGTTTCTGAGCTTGGTATTTGTGAAACGTTATTTATTGAGTTTTTCTTGGATAACGTGTTATTTCTTTTTGGAGTAGTTTATTTGCCAACTGGTGATATTATGTCGTTTGAAAATCTTCATCATGAATTGTTTCTTAACTATTCTAATATTGTTGTCGTTGGTGATTTCAATTGCAATATGTTTGACTTGGCTAAATCAAATAGTATGCGTTCTTTATGCCTTAGGTGTAATCTATCTATTGTCCATAATTCACAACCCACGCACTTTGATATAGCTCATGGTTCTTCTTCGTTAATTGATTTTTGGTTAGTAAGCAACCCTTCCTTGGTATCCTTATCTGATCAAATCTGCTGCCCTTCTGTGTCACATCATGTTCTAATTTTTCTATCGTTTTTAATTAAGGTTGACCGCTGTGAGGAATATGTTGAATTTCATGACTTTAATTTAATAAATTGGGATGACGTGCTTCTGTTTTTGTCAAATTTTGATTTTTCTTACTTTTACTCAGGAAATGTTAATGATCAATGCTTAATCATTTCAAATCTTTTAAGTTCACTTTTTGAGTTTGTTCCAGTTGTTAGGAAAAGAATCAGTTATAAGGACAATAACTGGATGAATTGCAGGGAAATTCAATTTGCCCAATCCTTAAGAGATCTTTCCTATTATGCGTATTTATCTAATCGATCAAATGAGAATTGGAAAGTATTTTGTAAACACCGTAATAAGGCTAAAAATGTTATTCGGAAAATTAAGAGAAAACATTTTGCTAAAGTTTTTCGGGGACTTGATTCTTCAGGTCTTTGGAGGGTTCTTAAAGGAGCTGGTTGTGTTGAAAAGAATTCCGTTGTTTATGATTGTGATATTGATCAATTGAATGACTTTTTTGTTGGAGGTGATACTGTGTCTGATGCAAATGTCTTTGATTTTGCTGGTTTTGAGGATTCTCATAGTTCTTTTTCTTTTCATTGTGTTAATGACATTGAGTTAATGGATGCTCTAATGAGAGTTAAGTCTAAGTCAGTTGGGGTTGATAATATCTCCATTCGTTTTATTAAACTAATTTATCCACTAGTATCTAATTGTTTACTTCACTTAGTGAATTCTATTTTGACTACTTCGACATTTCCTTTGTTGTGGAAGACTGCTAGAGTTGTTCCAATTCCTAAGTCAAGAGTTGTACATGGTCCTGAAGATCTTAGGCCTATATCTATTCTCCCTGCTTTATCTAAGGTTGTGGAGCATATTATCAAGGATCAGGTACTTCAAGTGGTTTCTCAAGGCATATATGAAGGACAATATGCTTTTCGTAGAGGTTATAATACCACTTCACTTCTTTTAAATTTGACGGATAATATTAGACGTAACGCCAATAATGATGAGTTTAGTGTACTTGTAGCTCTTGACCTGTCAAACGCTTTTAACTCAATTGAGCATAAGAGACTTATTATGACACTCAAAGATGATTTTTGTTTTTCTAAAACTGCGTGTAAGCTAGTTTTTTCGTATTTGGTTGGAAGATCGCAATTTGTACAACTAAATGGTTTTTGTTCTAATATTAGATTTCTTTCGTCTGGTGTCCCTCAAGGATCTGTATTAGGACCTCTGTTATTTATTCTATATATTAACAATCTTCCCTGCTATTTTGACTCTGCCTTAGGTGAAACCTATTTATTTGCTGACGATGTCTTTTTGCTTTTCAGAAGCAGACTTGATTCTGAGGACGTACTTGTTAGCAAAATAAACTTTTGTCTTCAACGTGTTCTTGAATGGACTTCAGATAACTTTTTAAGTATCAACCCTTCTAAGACTAAAGCTATAATGTTTGGGCCTACAAATCGTTTTTTTTCTGATATAAATATTTCCCTGGGTGGTGTTCAAATTGAATTTGTGGATCGAATAAAATGTTTGGGCATTGTTCTAGACTGTAAGCTTTCGTTTAGCTTTCATATTGATATTTTAAGTTGCAAGGTGTTTGGTATTTTGCGCAAAATATATTCGATGAATATGTATTTACCTCAACGTGTAAGATATTTGCTGGCTCATGCGTTGTTGTTTTCCTTACTTTTGTATGGCCTTGAAGTTGTGGCTTGTACTTGTTCTATATATTTAGACAGAATTAGACGTTTGCTAAATATAATGATTCGTTTTATTTATAATATTAAAGGTCGTGCACATATTTCTCCCTATGTTTTGCGATTTCTTGGCTGTTCGTTTAAGGAATTTATTATGTACCGTAGCTTGGTTTTTTTCCAAAAAGTTATGAGAGCAGGTAAACCCCTGCCTCTCTATAGATCATTTTCGTTTACACATTCATCCAGAAACCCTCAAATACTTATTCCTAGGATATCATCTTCTTTTTTTGAAAGATCTTATATTGTTAGTGTTGCTAGGAGCTGGAATCGACTGCCCTACTGCCTACGTGTATTTTCCCAATCTAATAATGTTTTTCGTTTGAAATTGATGCAGTGGATTTCTAATTCTATGTAAATTGGACATGGTGTTAGTTGATTTGATTTTTTTTTCTTTTATTTACGTTATGGGTTGCTGCTGATTGGACCTAAATTTAGGGTTTTCTTTTGTATAATAGTAATTCTTTTTTTTTTTTTTAATGCATTGGCTGGGGAGCCACTTAATGGGATGTTGAGCTATATATTTTTAGTATAACATTATCAAAATGAGATACATTGGTATATAAATTTTTTGTATTACATAAAAAGAGTTTCATATGTATGTATATACATGCTGTTTTTTATTTATTATTTATTTTATTTTTAAGAATTTAATATTCTTTAAGTATATTATGAATTTTATTTTGGGCTGTATTGCTATGTAATATTGTTATTTTGGCCATTTATGGCTTTATATTACAAGACTATGAATAAATAAATTGAAATAAATTGAAATAAAAAATAAATTAAATAAAAAAAAAAATTAAATTAAATTAAATAAAATAAAAAAAATAAATTAAAATTAAATAAAAATAATTTTTAGTACATAAATATTAAAATGTACGAATTTTTATTTGTTTAACTGTAACTACAAATATTCCATTATTCAAGTAACAGAAATTGGTTTCCAGTTTTTAACATTAGGTTCTTGTTGTTTCACTTCTAAATGTGTATGCATGAAAAAAATTTTATTTCTCAATCCATTTAATAATAGTTTAAAAAAAATTAATAACTTAAAAACAAACGCTCGTTTATGATAAAATATTTTTTTTTACAATTCAAGTATCGTTTTGTGACCACTGGATGTGCAGCCGCTCATACTATTCTTATAAACATGGATCGTAAGGCCATGGCTTTTGGGCGTAACCCTTCAGGACAATTGGGTTTACCCGATACTAAGTTGTGCGAAAAGCCAACCATAATACCAGCATTGGAAAATGTCAATATTGTACAGGCAGCTGTTGGACGCCATCACTCACTTTTTCTTACAGATACCGGTACTGTGTACGCCTGCGGTGACAATAAGTCGGGGCAGTGTGGTATTGGAAATACAACTCCATCAGTACCAATACCCACTCTAATCAATTATCGTGGTCCACCGATTGTACGTGTTTGCTGTGGTGCCGAATTCTCGGTTATTTTGGATATAAAAGGAAATTTACACACTTTTGGTTTACCTGAATATGGGCAATTGGGTCATAATACAGATGCCAAATATTTTGTAAACGCCAACAAGTTATCATTCCATTTCGAAACGTCTCCGAAAAAGGTTGTACTTTATATTGAAAAGAGTAAAGATGGTCATGTAACACCGGTGGAGGGTGTACAAATTGTGGATTTTGCCTGTGGCAATAATCATACGGTATGTAGTGGTGATTCGTAAGGAATTTATGGAATAAGAAAGGTTATACATTTATATATATATTTTGTTAATGGCTTATAGGTGGCTATAGACTCTAAGAAACGTGTTTTTAGTTGGGGTTTTGGAGGCTTTGGTCGTTTGGGTCATGCCGAGCCTAAAGATGAAATGGTGCCGCGCCTAATGAAGTTCTTTGAGATTGGCGGTCGTGGTGGTCGTAGCGTTTATTGTGGCGCTACTTACAGTTTGGTAATCAATGAATTGGGTGTACTTCTCCTATTTGGACAAAATAAAAAGACTGGCGAAGCCAATATGTATCCAAAACCGGTACAAGATTTATCCGGCTGGAATATTACCGATATTGGCTGTGGCAACACATCGATTATAATCTCAGCAGATGATACTCTAATTGCATGGGGTGCCTCGCCCACCTACGGTGAATTGGGCTTGGGTGAGTTCCAAAAGTCCTCAACGGTCCCTAAAGAAGTACCGAAAATGGATAGCATGAAAATACCTCAAGTAGCCATGGGTTATTCGCACGCCGCCATCTTGGTCGACACAGACAACGAAGGCACACAAGCAAAATATGAAAAATTACCCGAATATACTATTGATGATTAGAAGAATAGAGATTGCAACGTTACGTTACAACATAAATACGAAACGCCACAGTTGGTTGGTACATTAATGGTAGATTTAGAAAACAAAAAAAAAATCCAAGACAGACAACAGGCAACAATTATTTATTTTTATGTTTTGTGTTTGAAATTGCAAATTGAAAGCCATCAATAAAAGTAACTTAAGAATAATTAAAAAAAAAACCAACAATAAACCTCTTTGCATTGCATTTAAAAACGTTGTCATTTTACAAAATAGCTGAACAAATTTTTTAGTGCCACTTTGGCTTAAATTTAATTTTTTATTTATTTTTTAACTTAATTTTTGTCCTTCTTAATGTATACTTAATGCCAATTTTAAACTGTCGTTAAATAAAAAAAAAAAAAAAAATGTACGAATACATCAGCCTCCCATTTAATTTAATATTTTTTAACTAGAAGCGAATTTTTCATAATCATGCCACTGTCCAATTTTAATTATAAGTTAAAAGAACTCAAAATTGTCTTATTTATTCTGTGTTTATTTTTATTTATTTTTTTTTTTTTTGTCAGTATTTGCTTTACATTGCATTTACATTTACATTAACATATTTTTATTGTCATACTTAATTTTCTTTATTGTATGTATGTTTTTTTTTTTACAAATTTATACCATTTTACTCAAAACAATAAATAATAATTAAAATATATACAATAAACTGTTAGTATTTAATTACAAAACAATACGAGTATTTTTTTTATTAAACGGGAGTCTTTGTTGATCATCTGAAAGGTACTTATGGGATGAAAATCGAGTTTAAAACGGGGAAAAGTTTAATGCTTTGGTTTGTCATTTTCAATTCTCAGATCTTTTAATCCATGGATAACAGAATCTTGGTCCTTTCGGCAGGCGGTACTCGTCGCAGGGATTTCGATACCCTGCAGCCTTCGGCGTCAGTCCAACACCTGATCGTCTTTTACCTGAAATGCCCCTTAGTCTTTTCATGGACATAGAATACTCACAGAGTGGGGGAAAATCGAGGCAGTTACCACATTGGTGTTTGCTCCAGATCCCCTTCGTGCCAATTCATATTCAGTCTCTTTCCCGGATATCCTGGTGTGCCCAAGAACCCATCAGAGTGTAATATCCTCAAATGCCTGGAGCGTTGATTTGAGTTCTTGACCACCTTTGACCTCAGCAGGTTAGAACCCAGTGCCCTGAGAGCAGCTGGACAATTCACATATATGGTAATGCATTCTTCCCTTAGACCGCAATTCCGCAAAGATAAGTGCAGGGCTCACATTATTGGAAATATCTCCGCTGGAAATACACTACAGTGATCGTCTAGTCTAAATGACTTCGCGATTTCAAGTGATGTGGTAAGGATACCCGCTGCAGTCCCAGTGTCTATCTTATGCGCGCCGTCACAATTGATTGCTATACGGGTTCGTTTTATGGCATTTTGAATCACTTCGGCGAGAATTTCGGGTGATAGATTTTCGCACTTGTGACGAATGTTGTCCTTAAGGGGTTTCAGGGTCTTGGGCTTGTTTGTGTAAACACGGAATTTCAAAAACCCCACAAAAAAGTCCGGAACGGTTATATCTGGCGATCTTGTAGGCCAATGTAAATCGCCAAAAGGAGAGTTGAGGCGACCCGGTAACGCCGTCTTTGGAATATCGGTTGTGGCTCGCGCAGTGTGTTGTTGCTCCGTCCACATGTCCTCCAGTCCTAATTCGTTCAATTGCGGCTGAAAAAACTCGGCTAACATGGCCCTATAGCGCGAACCGTCCACTGTTGTCGTTTGACCAGCGGCGTCCTTCAAAAAAATGCCCCGATGACTCCTCTAGCGGGAACAGCGCACCATGCAGTCACTTTAAGCGGGTGTAATGGCTCCTCGTGCATCACTCGTGAATTTTCGGTGCCCCAGAAGCGATAGTTCTGCTTGTTTACGTACCTGCTGAGGTGGAAATGAGCCTCATTGCTCATTATGATTTTGGTCAAAAAATCGTCTAATTCGGCCTCGAGATTGAGGATGACTTGGGCGTAGTTTAAACGCGTTTGGCGGTCGATAGGTCACAGCTGATACACGGACTGGACTTTGTACGGGAACATGCGCAAGTTTTTGGCCAAAATTCGTTTTAGGGACGACCGGCTGATGGTTAATTGTTGGGCACGGTGTCTGGTCGATGTTTCTGGCGGCAACTTGACATTCTCGCCAAAAGCGGCGATATTCTCGGCAGAACGGGCGCCCCGGAGCCGACCACTCTTGGCAATGTCTCGTGGGGTCATATTCTCTTCACGGTTGGTAGCCAAACGGCGCAGTGCTTGCGCAGTTGTTTCAGGACGACTGGGGAATCGACGACGGAATTCTCGCTGCGCCAACACTAAAGACGGATTGTTACGCAAAAAATATAGACACGATTATTCCGCGTTTTTTTGGGAGTGTATCGCTTAATGGCTTGTTCACTTTTATTTCACATCTGCATAGTTCACAAATATCAAAACAGATTTGCCATTGGCCGCCATTTGCAAAAATAAGAGCATCTTCCAATAGGGTCATTTCTTTGGGCCCACCTTGTATAATGGAAACTTAAATAGTTATGGACTTTAAACCTGTCACAAATTTGTCTATTACAATATCTACAATTGAAAAACCACTAGTTAAAACGGAGCACGTAGGGTGGGGTGGGACTTATACAAGCGAGCAAATTTTTTGAAAAACTAATATACATATCTAAGATTGAAAACGGCCGAATATAGCCCTCCTTATTGTTTTCTTTATTAGGGAAGCATAATGATAACGGAGCAGTAAAGGGGCGTTTTTGGTTGCATAACTCTTTACTGGTAATTACTTACCCAACATTTGTTTTAATATTCAGAATAAAAGTTTCTTATTAAGAATTCGTTTTTGTTTTAGGAAAAGGTTTATTTTTAGTTTTTTTTTCTTAAAGATTAATATCAGTTTATGATTCATATAACACAAATAAATTTAGTTAATATACTCTACACAACGAAATTTGTTTATTTAAATAATAGAATAGATTTTTTTCCTAGTTTTTTAATTAATTTTACTAAGAATAAAAAGATGCCCAGAAAAAAAACCAATAACATAGGTTGAGTTTTAAAACATAATTTTGAGATACAAAAATGTTTTTAATGTCTTTCTTTACATTTAAAATAATAAGTTACTGTTCACACAAGCAATTCTAAATTCTCATTTGATATAATGCAAATTTTGAAGTTTAAAAGTGAGAATTAGACCAACAGAAAAATTCAAGTGCATATCTATCTAATGGTGTAGATGTCCACTTCATAAGAATACGGGAGTTGTGCAAATAGCTTTGAATGTGTGAACAGAGAGTAAAGCTTTTTAGGGAAAGTTTTTGATTAACATACAATTTTTAATAGAGGATGGATATTAAAATATATGTTTGTTTTTTATACTTAGATATTTTTCGATTTATTTATTTTTTTTTTATTTTCTGTATGCAATTAACCTTACTTTGCTTTTTTCAGCCATATGTTTTCCTTTCCTTTTTCTTCAGGATTTTACCACTCTATTATTAAAAAAAAAAATAATTGTTGGGACCTTTTAATATTATGGTAGCGATATTAGTATGTAATATTTTTCAAAGGTATAAAAATGTTGTTTCATTAATATCTGAATACTATTTTTTTTGACACATTTACTTTTATGCAAAAGTTTAGCGCACTTTAACCATTAACTTAAGTTATTTTTTCTTTTTAAACATTAAAAAAAGTGTATAATTGTTTAAAATGTTACAATAAAAATTGTTTGATATAACATACATAACATGTTTGTTTAAAAGAAACCTTTTATTGAGTTTTTTTTATTGCTTTTAAAGTCTTTGTTAGATAAATTAAATAAGAGCTTTTGTTAAGGCAGAACTATAGTATCATTTCCTTTATAAATATACAGCAACATACAATTTGTTTTATTTTTATAACCTTTCGTTAAGTTACAAATAAAGTAGTAAATAACATTTTAAATAAAGAAAGAGATATATATTTCTAGTGTGTACTTAAAAAGTTTTGTTTTATCGGGGTGGCGTTTAGTTTGTAGTTTTAAAATTGAAAAGAAAAATAAATAAAGGAGGGTCTGCAGCGGGTTCCGCAACTGCATTCCACTTAGCATTATATAGAAAATTTCTAAATTAAAAATTGTCAAAAATACGCTAAAATAAAAGTTTGAACAAAATAAAGTTTATTTTTTTTGAAAAGATTTTTGTTAGAAAAAATAGGATACTGTTTCAGGTTATACATTATATTTTTCAAGTACATTAGCTGTAAGTTTTTATTTGCCGCAATGCACATTTTCGAAAACATTAAGTTAGAAATTGATTATATATATATGAGTACTTTTTTTAAAATCCTGAATTAATTTTTTAGTATTTTTATTCTATTAGAAGATATAAAGCTCTAAACTTTTCAAATCCACAACTTTACAGTGAATTAAAAATTGTTTTGTTAATTATTTACTTTTTGATTTACATTCAAAGAGCGTTAATCAACATTAAAAAAAATAAACCTAAGGTATACGGCATTTATTAATGAATAAAAACCAAAAAATTTGTTTGCACAAAACATATACACTTTTTTTGCGTATTTCAAAGAAAGGAAAATACATAAGTGTTTAAAATCATCAAATGCGGCACAATCATTCTTTTTCTGGTTAAATCTTAATAACTTTTAAAAAATGTTAAAACATTTATAAGAACTAAAGGAACATTTACACAGGATGTCTGGTGGCATATTTATATTTCCAAACTTAAATAAAAAACCTTATAATTGACACAAAGTCAATCTGTCAAATTAAACGCATTGTTCAAAATGGAGTCTTGTGTTCTGCTCCCTCTCACTCTGCAGTAAACTTAGTTCAATTGAGCTAGTTTTTTGGCGAATATGGGAGTAAGATCGGGTGACCTCGGTGTCCATTGGGCGACCCTAAAGCGACTAATCAGTTTTTGGGGGTAATTTTCCCGAAGCAAATTAATCGAAGCTCTGGCTGTGTGTGCAGTCGCCTTATCCGTTGAAACCACGTGGGTGAAGGGTACGATGGATGAGCTCTCAGGTTTGGCAAAAAGAATTTCGTAACCATGCGTCGATAATTTTCACTTTTGATATATGTTGATTGCCCTCGAGAATTTTCGAAAAGAAATGGTTCAATTATCTCATGCGTGGATAAGGCACACCAAACAGTTACCCTGGGACAATATAATGGTTTTTGATAATTTAATCGAGGGTTGCCGGTTCTTGGAGACCAGTAAGGACAGTTTCGCTTGTTAACGTGGCCGTTTAAGCAAAAATGAGCCTCGTCGCTCCAAAAAATGGGATTTACAGTGCGAAAACGCTACAACATCGTTTCACAAAAAATTTTTGTGTAAATCAAAGTCACTTTCTTTCAGTTCTTGAATGATTACACTTAAAAAAACATCCATTTAAAAATAGTTTGTATATTACTGCTTACTTTAGCTTGTATTTTTTTATTTTAATTTTGACAAACAGATTGGTTGATAATTTTTTTGCAGTAATTAAAACCCAAGACATATACTACTTTGTCGTATTTCAACGAAAAAAACATATTTTACTTTTCAAAATTTTAAATACGGCACCAACGCTTTTTTTTTCGTGGTTTAAGCTTAATAACTTTTTACATTTAATCCAAATTTATAATAAAACAAAAATTTGAAAGTATATATTTGTAAAAAAAAATAAACCAGACTTTTTTTAAGAGTTCCCCAAAAACACTTTGTTGTGCCGTGCGGCAGGCCAGTTACGAAATGTAGACGTAAATTTATTTTCTGCTTTCTGTAAGTTTGATATTTTTAGTTTATAATTATTTTGATTTTAACATACTTTACAAATATACATGTTGAGTGTTTTTTTAAGGCGTTTGTATGTTATAACGAAACTTTAGATTATCAATATTTATTAATTTGTATTTTGCTAATAAAGTACATTTGTGTAAAGAATAAGGCTATTATACTGTTTTTTATGTTTGTATATTTTTGAATATTATTGAATATGATTTTGGTTTTTGAAAAGCAAATAAACGCAGGCATTTCCTCCTGTAAAGATCAACTAAAGAGCCTGGTGACAGATAAGAAAAGTGTGCTGAGTATATGAAGAGAAAATTTTTCTCAGATGGTGTTCAATGTACAGCACCCAGCCTAATAATAAAGCTGCATGTGTTGACAGTTTACCAGCAGAGATGTTTAATTAAACAGCAGATATTAACAAAAAATCATTAGGAAAGACGGACACAAAAGGGAATTAACTACCCCAGGACAAAATCAAAAATTGAAACCCTTTTTTAATAATATATTTTTGACATTTTAAAAAGATTTTAAAAGAGCATACCGATATCAGTACAAGAAAAGGCCACGTATGTTGTCGGGTTGTCGTGGGGACTATCAGGAGATTTTAAATATTTGATATTTCTAAAAAATAATTAAAAAAAATCAAAGTTTTTAATAATAAAAAGGCCCGGTTTAAGTCATTGAAGCATATTCAGGGAGGGTATTTGAATTATGTTAAACTTTTGAAAATTTTCTTGAAAAACTGAACCTGTAAATTGAGCACGCCCATTCAGCTAAGCGGATTTCAAGGGCAATTTTTAAAGTCAATAGATATTTTTTTTAGAATTCTTAATACATATAATATAAATTTGCTTAGAAAGAGTACTTAAGTCAATCTTAAGACAACGATATACACATTAATATATTCATACATTTATAACTACATTATTTGCCTTTTTTTTGAAACATTATGCTTAAAACACAACCGGGACGAACGACGAATTTTTTGTTGCGAATATTCGTCTTAGAAAATAAAACACATTTGTGTATATAAAAATGTACACGAGTAGTGCATCGACTAAAATTCGTCATGCGTAACGGACTCTGCGATAGGTTTATTTCTATTTCTTACGCCGACGAACGGCGAATAATTTGGCACAGAGTGACCATTTTTCTTTTAATTTTTTTTATATTGTTATTAACTTTAAGAACTATTTTCCCTTTTTATTTTGCTAGTATATGCATTAATGTATACTTAGTGTATTTTTATATATATAATTATTTATTTATTTATATATATAAATAGATTTTTTTAAATTAATTAATTTCTTTCCAATTAAGGCTTCTGTTTTTAAAAAAATATGGTCACTCTAGCACAGCTGTTTTGTTCGCTCTAAATGTGTTTCAGTTGACGAATTTATGCAACGAACTTCAACAGAAGAATTCGACGTGTAGTGCGAAATTCGTGGTTTGTCCCAATTGTGTTTAGAGCATTACTCGAAAGGGTTGTAGGGGGTTTCATATAATTATGTTTATGTATATTTAAAAGTATTTTAAGAAAATTTTTCAATTCCATGGATTTCTTTTTATATCATATTTATATAAAAATTTTACCTTTTTTCTTTTTTTTTCAAAACATAAATTTCAAATTGAAATATTTTTATATAATACTAAACACATAAAAAATTGTTGATCTCTGTTTACACATGCAAATATAATTTCAGCAATTTTTTTTTAATTCTATCTTGGAATTAATTTTGTGAGCCAAATGAGTTGGGATTTTATTAACATGAAATTGTAAGGATTCTTTTTACTTTCTGCTTTTGTGGCTCTGTTACAAAAATTTAAAATTACGTAATAATTTCTTAAGTGTGAACAGAGAGTTGAGATAATAACTAAAATGCTATACACGATTTTTAAAGATGTTCGACTAGTTTGTTTTATTATATATATTTTTTCGCAGCACAATAAAAATTTAACACCTATAAAAGACTGGAATTACACAAGCAACTTTTGTTGCAGCAACTCTGGGTTTTAAATGATAGAGAAAGAAAGGTATTAATATTTCTTTTCTATTTTCTCTTACAATAAACAAGAATTGTAGCAACAAAAATAGCTTTATGTGAATTCAGTCAAATTTTATGGATGCCTCTTAATTTTATAATATTTTCTATAGCAAATGTGTATATGCATATACAGTCATGTGAAAAATAGTAAGGACACATTGCAGTTTTTCTTAAAAATATATTTTTATTAAGTTTGTATTATTTTTTCATTTTTTAATTGGCTTATATTCCTACCACAAGAAAATAAAAGCAAAAGACTAGAAATCAATATAAATTTAAATAAAAAATCTTTTTGAAAGGCTTAACCTAAATGACGCTGTAACAACACTTTAAATACAAGGTGGGCCAAAAGAAATCACCCTATTGAAAGATGCTCTTATTTTTACAAATGGCGGCCAAAGTCAATTTTTTTTTGACATTTGTGAACCAGAAAGATGTAGAATACAAGTAAACAAGCCATGGAGCGATACACTTTCCAAAAACGCGGAATAATCGTGTCTAATTTTTTTTTGCGTAACAATTCGTCTGTGGTGTTGGCGCAGCACGAATTCCGACGCTGATTGCCCGGTCGTCCGGCACCGATTGCGCAAACACTGCGCCGTTTGGCCACCAACCGTGAAGAGAATATGACCCCACGACACATTGCCAAGAGTGGTCGGCCCCGGAGCGCCCGTTCTGCCGAGAATATCGCCGCTGTTGGCGAGAATGTCGAGTTGCCGCCAGAAACATCGAGCAGACACCGTGCTCAACAATTAACCATCAGCCGGCCGTCCCTAAGGCGAATTTTGATCAAAAACTTGCGCATGTTCCCGTACAAAGCACAGTCCGTGCTGCCTGTCGACCGCCAAACGTGGGTAACCTACGACCAAGTCATCCTCAATCTCGAGGCCGAATTGGACGATTTTTCGACTTAAATCATAACGAGCGATGAAGCTCATTTCCACCTCACCGGGTTTGTAAGCAAGTAAAGCTATCGCTTCTGGGGCACCGAAAATCTACGAGTGATGCAAGTGGAGCCATTTCACCTGCTCAAAGTGACTGCATGGTGCGCTGTTTACGCTAGAGGAGTTATCAGGGCTATTTTTTTGGAGGACGCCGCTGGTCAAACGACAACAGTGGACGGTGCGCGCTATAAGGCCATGTTAGCCGAGTTTTCGTTGCCGAAATTGAACGAATTTAGACTGGAGGACATGTGGTTCAAACAGGACGGAGCAACAGCGCACACTGCGTGAGTCATAACCGATATTCTGAAGGCTGCGTTCCCAGGTCGCCTCATCTTTCGTTTTGGCGATTTACATTGGCACGCAAAATCGCCCGATTTAACCGTTCCAGAACTTTTTTGGGGGGGTTTTGAAGTTCCGTGCTTACATGAACAAGCCCGAGACTCTGGAAGCCCTCAAGGACAACATTCGACACGAGTGCGAGAACCTGCAGCCCGAAGTTCTCGCTAAAGTAATAAAAAATGCCAAGAAACGAGCCCGTATAACAATTAGTTGTGATGGCGCCCATTTGGCTGATATCATCTTCTCGACTTGAACAACAAAATTCTTAAAGTTTAGATAAACAGAAACGAAGTTTTTCATTAAAAAAAAATGAAGGCCAAACAACATCGGATGACTTCTTTTGGTCCACCTTGTATGTAGTCACTATAATAATAGCGTCCGTAATATTTTTTACCCTCTAAAATATGTTTACTACACAAAATACTTTTGCTCAAATAACGGTTCTTTACATCATTGACATCCCAGCAGACAATTTATATAATCTTTTGCATTTATTTTTTAAAGTAATGCCAGAGTTGGGTTTTAGCTGATTAGATAGAAATGTCCCCATTAATTTTCACATGACTGTATAACATATGTGGCTAACATTTTATATTAATTAAATAACGTCTTATAAAATATCTGCCCGCTTTAAGTCTAGTATTTGCATTTTGTAGCGAAATATAGTTCAATATATTTAATTTTTCTTAGATAACAATTAATTAATTAAAAAATTGAAATATTTGTTTTAATTTTTTGTTTGTCTTAAGTATAGAAAAAAAATTAGATCTTAGAATTGTTTAATTCTTATAAAATTATTATAGTTTACAGTTATACATCAACTAAGAGTTTTTTTAAATATATTTACAACATTTTCAAGACACTTTTTTGCTGAACCACTTAAAAAAGAAAACTTAAAATTTTTCTTATAGAAAGTAAGTATTTGTAGTGTAATTCAGGAAAATTATATAAAAATTCTGGTCCAGAGTTAGGAAAAATTTCTTTTAAAGACCTTTAGGATAGTCTAATTACTACGTTTTACATATATAATTAAGTTTTATTTAATTTTTTTTAATACAAATAATGCGATGATGCCCGCGCTCTATATTGTTTGGGTGTTGATTTTATCAGTTTTGGATTGAATGGCCCTAGCTGTGCTTCATTTGTTGATGATGGTGCTGGCGGTACGTTATGCGAACGAAAATGTGTACGTAAGAATTTTTGCATTGAACGCAAACGTATTACAGGAGCACAGGGCGATTGTCGTAGACTATTATGATTGAGGGCCCAATAAATGATGGGACTTAAAGCTGAATACAAATAACCTGTAAATACATAAGTCTTAAAAATGTTTGCTACTTTATTTGTATAGAGATGCCAAGGGTTAAACAAATCTGCCCGTTTTGCAAATCTTAAAAAAAGCAAATTTAATATTTTCTATGCATAACGCTGGGACACCGACACCATAACTTCTTGCGACATAATTCTTTAAAATTTTATTTTAGCATATGTGTGGTGTGGTGAACCGGTATTACGCATTGGTTATAAGACCCATTCTAACCTATGGCTGCACTGTGTGGTGGGAGGTAAAAACAAAACTTCTGGCTAAGGTCTAAAGATGTGCTTTACTTTGAATTACTACTGTCTGTCATTTTTTACACGGTACCTATTGAGTGCTTGGGGATGAAAATGGCGGCAAGAAGCTTAGCCAGAATAGGAGTAGCACAAAAAACATAATGAACAAGTAAGTGTGTTATATTCGTATGTGCCGATTCTTATATACCCATTTTGAAACCCCGAAACTTTTTTTATTTTTATCCATTTTTTTATTTATAAAATATTTATAATTTCTAATAGGGGTCGGTGTCGTATTTAAACCCTCTTAGGGTGACTACGGGGAAGTTGTAGCGGTTTTTAACCAAATTCTTCAAATGTTGTATGGCAACCCCCTTAGGGAGTGGAGATCGGGTGTATGTTCTGGGAAAAGGTTTGTGAGGGAAAACTAATGGGGGGTCGGCTATACATTTTATTTTTCTAAGGCCGACTCTGGGGAAGTTATGGCCGTTTTTACATAATTTTTGTTTATTTTGTATGGCAACCCCTTACGTGATGGAGATAGGGGGTTAAAATGTTCTAGGAATATGTTTGGGAGGAAAAACTGATGGGGATCTGTGATACATTTTATTCCTCTATGGCGACCCCGTTGGCGGAGATAAGGGGTAAGTGTGTTCCACGAAAATGTTTGGGAGGAAAAATTAATTGGGGTCGGTCTTACGTTTGACCTTTGTAGGAGCACCCTGGAAGCTGTAGGGGGATTTATTACAATTTCCCAAACTTTGTGATGGAGATAGGGGGTAAGTATGTTCTGGGAATATGTTTGGGAAGGGAATTTAATGGGGGTCGGTTGTGCACTTTATTTCTTTAGAGCCGACTTTGGGAAACTTTTAAGCTTTTTTACATAATATATGTAAGCTTTGAATGTTAACCCCCTTAGGTGATGGAGATACGGGGCAAGTGTCTTCATGGAATATGCTTGAAAGGGAAAACTAATGGGAGCATGTGATACATTTTTTTTCCTCTAAGAGCGATTCCGGGAAAGTTTAAGGGGGTTTTTTTTCCAAATTTGTTCAAGTTTTTGTATGGCAACCCTGTTAGGGGCTGAAGATAGAGGGTTAGTATGTTTTACAAAAATGTTTGGAAGGAAAAATTAATTAGGGTCGTTCTTTTATTTGACCTTTTTAGGAGAACCCTGGAAGCTGTGAAAGCTATTTAAAAAATTAAACTTTGAATGGCAACCCTGTTAGGGGCTGGAGATAGGGGGTAAGTATGTTTCACAAAAATGGTTGGCAGGAAAAATTAATCAAGGTTGTTCTTACATTTAACCTTTGTAGGAGCACCCTCGAAGCTGTGGGATCGATTTAAAAAAATTAAACTCTGTATGGCAATCCCGTTAAAGGGCGGAGATAGGGTGAAAGTATGTTCCAGAAAAGTGCTCGAAAGGAAAAATTAATGTGGGTACTGGAAACGGCAATAATATTATGAGAGAAGGACTTCAGATTCAGATGTTATAGACTACCTGATGATTGTAGTGTGGGCGAAGTTACTGACTAGCTTAAGGGCAAAAGATCATATAGTAGAACATTTTGAAAGGGTATCTTCTCCCTTGAGGGCGCACTAGCTTAGTAAGGGTTTGATTGAAGAACTTCTTGTGGGTTTGAAGACTTCTTCAAAATCAGACTATGTTGGAATCCAGTACACTGCAACGTAATTGCCAAGTAAACTGCAAACGAGCTCGCTTGTAATAGCTGTGTAATTTTTTGAGGTATAAACTGGTAAACACGTGGCCAGGGAATAGGCAGTATAGAGGGAGGAATGTACACAAACATTTAAGTTGTTTTTTTCGGTATTGAACTATCTATTTGCTTTTTTAGTCTTACAAGTAGCATTTTTTTCTTTTACTTGATGTTTTATTTTCTTTTAAGAGACGCAGAAAAGACCCAGTAGGCCTCTGGAAGCTTGTTTTCTTTACCCTTCGTAATCTAATTTAATCTAGACTTATTTACCCAAAAAACTAAAAGTACCACAAATTTTAAAAAAGTACTTGTGCACTTATTTAATGTTTAACAGAAAACTAGGCCAGCTTTTTGTTTTAATTTTGGAAAAGCTATCTTACTTTAACCGCCGCACAGTGCAGTGAATTCACATAACGAGGGTACAAAAATATTAGGAGTTATCATAAAGTGAAAGAATTTGGCACATATACCTTAATTGATAAAAAAAAAATCAGATGAAAAGTTGTTATCATAAAGGTACCAAAAGGGTTCGCATCCTTTCCTAAGGGTCATGAATTTTAAACATGTACCTAAGACAATGTTATAACATGTTAAGTCGAATGCAGTGCTTTTTAATTGTTGCCCCATTTTTATATTCCATGCTTATCCCCGTATTAAAGTTAATAAGATTCCCCATTTGGCATCCCTAGTTATGAATTATACTTACCTAATAATAAATTAAAATATCTTGATGACTTCTTGCAATATTCCTTGTGGCCCATTATTTTATAAAGGACACAAAAGACATGAGGTGCCCAACATGCTATAAATATGATTGAAGAACCAATTAGCATATTGGCCAAATGTCTACGCGATCTCAGCGTAGAGGTTTGGGGCAAAGGTATGCCAGGCGTTGCCACTCTTCTGCCACGTTGGGCAGCACGTGCCATGCGATGTCGTTGGGAATGTTCGCGTATTTCACGCATTGCTCTGAAAATATAATGAAAATATAGAAATATCTATTTGGTTGGCCTAATTATACTACTAACCTTGGTGATATGGGATTTTTGGAAAGAATTGCATTGGGATTGTCATGAGAACATCCTGGATTTAAATTTTGCATTTCTATATCGCCGTCATTTGAGGTATCATCGGTAGTGCCGCGACAGCCAGCTTGACGGGCATTCGCCACACCCGTCACTATTACCATGTGAGTTTTACGACGTAAAATCGGCATTGGAAGTGGAAGCTCGCCGTGGGCAGCACGTGCTGTTAGCGAAAGTGCGCATAATTTCCGTCGTACCCCACAATGATTGAGCAAAACACCCAAACCCGGCAAAATAAAAACTATAAACGTGTGTATAAAAATGAATATAACAAATGCACGATTTACACTGGGATCCGAATGGCAACTTATGCTAACATTGGGAGATTCAACGGAGAAGGGTGTTAGAGTTGTGGTGGCTGCCATTAATTTGGCTGATGCTGAAGGTGTTGGCGAAAATGCAAATGTTGATGGAGATTCTTTAATGCTTTTATTTTTTAAAACAACTGCTTTTGCCACAATTTTATAGACAAATAAAAACGGAACACTAATAATGGCTGATGCCAGCCATGAGAAAACTGCCAAGGAAACGTGCAAATAACGTCGTTGGCGTAGTTGGGCCAAACGTGGATTTTTTACGGTGGCATAACGATCCAGTGATAATAAAAAGAACGATAAAGTACTTGCAGCAACTGGTGTAGCCTAGAAAATAAATGAAAATATTTATTTATTCATATGTAGAGCATTTCAATCGAGAAACAAAACACATAAAATATACGTTACAGGAAACGGAAAGCATTAAGAAAAAAACATTCACAAGTAGTTACGGTGTATTTTTGTTTTTGTACTTGTTTTCGTTATTCATGATTGAAATGACCTTTTGCATACATAAATGAGCGTGCGTTTGTCATATGTTTTTTATTGCACATTTTGAATATGACATATATTTTTTGATAACAAAAAAATCTACGTATCATTGCGTGATTATTGGTTTGCCGCATGACACAAATTTAAAAAACATTCAGGAATCAATAATAATTAAAATTAATGTGTCCTTTTTCCAAATCCGTAGTCAGCTGTTCAATTTTTTGAATATGTTGGTTAAGGGGCTGAAATGGCGGCAAGGAGCTTACTTAACCTTAGTTAGTCAGGTATGCTTAGGGCAGGGTAAGTTGGACACGCCGGCATTTAAGGAAGGGTTGGGTATGATCGACTCCTATGGCAGTCGGGTTTAACTGACTATATTCTCGCGAAACTTTACTTTGGGATCTTACCTCAGGTAGTATTTCCGGATAGAAAGGCATGGAAGGGATCCTAGAGGCTGTTTAAAGGGGTATGCAGTCTTCGCTGATGGATTAAAGGTGGAGGTGGGTGCTGGAGCTGCTGTTTATATATTGAATAGGGAAACAGGCATGTCATACAGACTTCCGGACAAATGCAGCGTTTTCCAAGCTGATATTCTGGGGGTGACAAAGGCCACGGAATTGATAGGGGTGGACACGAATGGAATAAGGGGCGTGATAATTTATGTCGATAGCAGGGCTGTGTTAAGGCTCTAGAGGGAAATTATGTCAGGTTTAGACTTGTAGACAACTGTAGACAGGCACTCAGGGTGATCTTAACAACACGCACGATAGGCTTTGTCAGGTGGCGGGTCATTGTGGCGTTGCCGGTAATAACAATGCTGATAAGTTGGCGGGGAGGAGATCGGTCCGGGGTATTGGGCTGGGTTGTGAGAGGGTAGGGCCGCCAATTGGTTGCTATTATGAATTGGTAGGTACTTGGACAATTGGCAAGGTGGGCCAAACCTGAAGGGACAGTGCTGATAGCGAGATCTCCAGGCTTCTGTGGCCCAGGCTGGACAGCAGGAGCACTGACATGCTGCTCAAAAAGTGAGAGGATTCTGAGGTGTATAATTGGGACTCTCACAGGTCAGTGCGATGTGAGATACATAAAAAGTAAATGGGATAGGAACTCTATGGAATTTTGCAGGTTGTGCGGGGATGGGGAGGAGATAAAGAATGTAGAATACCTTGTCCGCCACTTCCCTAGACTGCAGATTCCGGGACAAAAGTAGGTTTGAGAACGCTTAGATGAACTTGGTGAAGTCTCTGGCTGTGAGCTGGGGAGCATTATAGGATTCATCAAATGGGCACTGACCTGATGGTCAATGGGACCAGGGGGCTCTGAGGTGTATAATTAGAACTCTCACAGGGCAGTGCGATGTGAGATATATGAAAAGTAAACGGGATAGGAACTCTATGGACTTTTGCAGGTTGTGCGGGGATGGGGAGGAGATAGAGAATGTAGAATATCTTGTCCGCACCTGCCCTAGACTGCAGAATTCGCGATAGAAGTAGCTGGGCGGGCGGTTTTTAGATGGACTTGGTGAGGCCTCTGGCGGGGGGGGGGTTGTGGGACATCATATGATTCAATAAAAGGGCTAAATGGAACACAAGAAGATTAAACAAGGATAAACGATAACCCTGTAACTTTAATCAGACCAATCGATGTAAAAAACTCAAGGGTGTTCCTTTCTTTCTTGGCAAATATCAGCAGTCTTATCTTCCCAACCCCAGAAAATACCGCCAGGTTTTTGAATAGCTGAGATCGAAGCATAAGAACGTTGGGCAGTAACATAGAATGTATTTAACCATCTCCTTGTCTTCTAGCGCATCACAGAACCTAGCAATAGTCGCTTGTCAGTCGTCCTGCTCTTGGAAGTGAATCACGTCCAACAATAGCTTGCTACCATAACCACTGGGAGTCTACACAGACAGCTTTTCTCAAAAACAAAACATCGTCGCCCCAGGGTCAAAAAATTTCCCAAGAGGCTTTTTAGGGGGAAAAAGAACCCTTAAATTTCCATCAATACCCTTGTGTCCACCAACCCAGAAAAATAAGCACCTCTTTTATTGCACATAATTTTCCAATAGATTCTCTGATCGCCTGGAAGATCAAAGAGCGTGTGAGGTTGGCGGAAAATGGCCTTAATAGTCGCTTGCCTATCAATATCTTAATTCACCTGAAAATTCTTAATCTAGGAGGACAAAGCTAGATCAGTGTCAATTTTGGATTCCAGAATCTTCGCCTGAAAAACACTGCAGTTTTTAAGAAAATTTTTAGAACTCACTGATTCACAGCTCGCGACAAATAACCGCAGCTAAAGTTTTCCTTCTGTATTGGATCCATCTTTAAAAAAGTTATAGGTCCTGTTGTCTAGGCGAAGCCCTGCCAAGCAGTCGTATTCTTTCATTGTAAGACGAGGCTGCACTATGAAGCTTATTTTGGGACCATTAAATCACTATTAAATTTTGTATCGCTAATAATCTTGTCATGTCTGTATGACACCTGTCTGAAACGCCCTGTTGCCCCCAGTCGAGTTTCAGACCTCTTTACGAAACCCTCTGCAACCAGATTAATTACATTCAAATTCATGATTACATTAAAAGACACCTTAGAAGAGCTACACTGAGCGCCTGCTATACATAATCCTGCAAGTCTCTGTGTACTCTCCAGACGTCTGCAGTTAAGCTGCTTTTCCAGACCTCGTCACATTGTCTTTGTCTCCATTCTAAAGCATTTAGCAGTGCCAAATATTACCGACATTTTGAGCACAAGAAAACCCTTAACACCAAGCCGAAAGAACGAATGGACAGATGGACATCATTAAATTGACTAAGAAAGTAATTTTGAGTTTATTAGTATAATTAAAGGTGGCTCTTAAAGGCATAATATGCACAGTATGTGGTGATTCTGATCAAATACCATTATGTACCGCCAATTTTTTTACTTTATTAAAAGAATCAAATGTCTCTCTTACCTGTACAAAATCAATTACTTTACACAGCTCCAGAGGTATAGTTTTCGTTTTACGATTCATTGCCAGGTTAAGCAGAGTCACTGGTGCCGATATACCTGTCACCATCAGATCGGCAACACAAACAGCCAATAGTAAAGGATTTCTCAGTCTTACCGATGCGGCCGAACATAATGTTAGCAATAGCGTTGCATTTCCCAAAACACCACCAAATACCACCAAACCATAGGAAATGGCCATAAAGAGTAACGTAAGTGAGGGTATTGTATGTTCATCACGATCGCCATCATAGGGACTTATGTATGAAAAGTTATTAAAGTTACCATAATCGGGACTTTCAATACCAGGACCAGCACTGCTGCTTACGCTTTCGGTTATATTGCTTTTATCGAGGACCTGCTGTAGGGCAACTAAATCAAAAAACCCTCTACTAGTGTCAGCATCTTGCAATGTAAAATTCGTATCCAAATTTATTTGCTGCTGTTGTTGCTTAATTAAATGGTGTTGATATGTATTCTCCCACCATTGCTGTAAACTATTGCTATTCATGGTACTTTCTGCAGGACCACCTTTATAGTGAATATCCCTCTGCATTCGTTAGTGAAGCAGATGAGGAGGCCGTAGATGTTGATTTTTTCCTCATTTCATAAATATGCTGCAATAAAAAAACATTTGTTATTATTAGTCAGTTTTGAAACGTTTAAAAGAACAAACATTTATTATTTTTAAATGTATTTTATTGTGCAATAATGATGGCAACAGCCGGTAACAGTAACTTTTTGCATTTCATATTTATTAAAAAAGTTCAACAATAAGAATAAAAAAAATATTGTCACTAAAAAGAATAATTTAAAAAAGAAAAATTGCAAAAAGACAAAAATTTAAATGTCGTTAATTTGGTTAAATGTGAAAGTATGCCACAAGGCACTAGTGCTGGCACTGAGAACAAAACCTTATTGGAGATAAGAAACAAAACTGCATCCGTGTATGTTTGTATCTACCTATCTTGTCCAAGGAGCATAGAGCTTAAAAGGACATGCTTAATTTATGATATATGCCCAGAAGAAATAATCTGAATCGATTCTACTGACCGGTTTAAAATAAATTTCTAAGTCGATGTTAACCTTTAAAATAGGGCGGGTCGTCTTCTAGACCACAGAACCTGTAACTTCTTTATAGATAGATCTAAGACAAAGGGGTAGTCAGACTACGGTCCTTAGTCGAGAGCTGGGCATCAGTGGACCCTACAAACTTCCCGATAACTACTGAGATTCTAGCAGCGAAAATTGGCTGCTTATCTTGCCCTGTCCTCTCAGACTGAGAATCCTCAGGTAAATATGTTTATTGATTGTGAAGCAATAATCAAGGCTATCTCCGTGAACCTCACATGCTCTTCGTTCACTCAGGCTTTCAGGGAATTTTTTAGTAAACTGTGTGCCGTGAGAGAAGTGCACATTTACAGGATAGGAGGAAAAAGTTGTATAAAGGGGAATGAGATGACTGACTTATTGGCAAAGCAAGAAGTCTATTTGTCTATTTGCCCGTTGAAAGGACAATGAAGGTGTAAAATTCATTCAGTTTTACAATAACAGGGCACTCTTGCGCCCCGATAGACTAGTGAGTAAGTGCACAAGTCTACCAGTCTGGAGGTTGCGCATTCGTTTCCTGCAGAAAATCTTGGAAAGGCTGCTACTTCCAATTTTTCTTTCTCTCTTATCTTTGTTTCACTTCGGCTTTAATTTCCATTTCAATTTATTCTCTGCAGGTGACACAAACAGCGGACCCGGATAAACCTAATCCTTTCTTTTAACACCTACCTGTGATACTTAACCTTTAAATACTGCTATTGGGGCTAAAGTCACGGAGCTCAGGGGAAATTCCACTTATTGTAGAGTCTCTAAGATTATGTGAAGATCTTATGACCCCGGGTTTTTTAGTGTTTTTGAATCGGGGTGATTGTATACTCCTAGTGGGCATGGTAAGAGGAGACGGTTGAGTACATTTTGTGTTTCTCTCCAGTGCTCGTAAGCTCTTGGTTAGACTGTCTTGGGTCTCATATGTTCGAAAACATGGAGGAAATTGTTGGCATTGTTACGACGAGGCTGCTGGCAATTGCTAAGGGAGTGTGGGAGGGACCCTTAAGTTCATTACATCGACCTGAATAATCGTCTATGTATGTATGGTCTTTGAGAGCGGCCAGTTCAACCTAACCTTACCTTACCTAAATCATGCTACCCTTCAATACTTTG